>CM040126.1:19510706-19830886 GCA_022559845.1 Amorphophallus konjac | reverse complement strand
ACCATTTGAGTACTCGAAAAGAGTTGGCGAGGTTGCTTATCGCATCGCGTTGCCTCCTCAGTTGTCCGAGGTACACAATGTATTTCACATATCTATGTTGAAGAAGTATGTGCACGATCCGTCACATATTATTGAGCATGGAGATCTGGTGATCCAGAAAGATCTCACATATGAACAGAGGCCCTTGAAGATATTAGATCGAGAAATACGAGCTCTAAGGAATAAGGTTATTCCCATGATCAAGGTGCAATGGAATAAGAATCCTGAACGCGAAGCGACATGGGAGACCGAGGAATCTATGAAGAAACGATTTCCCGAGTTATTCTAAGAGGTATATGTCCTACACTCTCCACGTATAATTATATATATATATTGAATTTGGGGACCAAATTCTTTTTAAGTGGGGGAGGGTGTAGCAACCCTAATAAATGAATAATTGAAATGAATTAAAACATATATATTACAGAAGTAATATATATATAAAAGGAATAGGGTTAATTGGACGAAATAAAATAAATTAAAAATAACGCCTCTTATTAAGGCGTTAATTTATAAAGAAACGCCTCTATCCATGGCGTTACTAAAGAAAGGACGCCCACATATGCGGTCGTCAGTTCTCATGCGACCAAATGGGTAAGTAAAAGAAACGCCCCTATCTTGGGCGTGTTTTAAAACACGAAACGCCCTTTTTCAAGGCGCTTTTTAAGAAACGCCCTAAAGTAAGGCGTCAATTAAATAATACACGCCCTGACCAAAGTCGTTAATTCCATTCGGAACCGTTCGAACCCAGAACTTATCCAGGGTAAGTGATAACTATGAGAAAGAGTTCGAATGTGGTAATAACTCAATCTTGGAAATATTACTTTCAGTCAAACACTACCTTTGTTAGGACTCCTAAATCCTATAAATAGTCTTGATCGAACGAACCCTAAACCCATTTGATCGAACGTCTGCTGCTAGGTACGTGAAGAACAAACTGTTCTTCTTATTTTCTTTTGTTTTTTTTTTCTTGCTTCAGATTATGTGAAGAATAATTATTTTCTTCTTGTCCAGGAAACTCTGCTGCTGCCGAAGAATAGGTAATATTCTTCTATCTTCTTAAAATATCGATTACAACTATGAAGAATATTAACATCTTCATATTTGCTTCCTTTCTCTTCCTCTACAGGTTCTGTAGCGTGAAGATCTCTGAAGAACGATTGTTCTTCTCCTTGTTGTTGCTGCCACTGTTCGTAAGTCGCAGTAGAAGCCTCTTCATCAAAGCCATCATCCTCTGCTAGCCAAAAACCCCTCACGGTCATCTCCAAATCAACACTTAAAGGTAGGTTTTCTCAAGTTACTGTAGCCCAAATGAAATTAATGCAAGATATATATATATATAAGCATGTCATGCATATGATTATTATAGTTTTCATGCGTTTTCTGAAATATTTTGAAAGAGACGCCCCTGTCAAGGGCGCTAATTTACAAGACACGACCATGTCCAGGTCGTCAATTTAATATTTGACGCCCTGTACACAGGCGTTAATTTCATGTAAATCTTCAGAACGGATTATCCATGCAATTACATGAAATCAATCAATAATTGTTAACGGTTAAAAGTCAATAAGCATGAAACATCAAATCTAAAATACTGCATCTGATTTCCTGCCAATTTCCTGTCATGACTATATGATTGTTATCATTGATTATCGTGCAAATCTTGCTTTCCCAGTATCTCTTGAATTCACGACCTAGACTAGGTCGTTTTCCATATGTAAACGCCCCATCATAGGGCGTGAATTAAAAATAAACGCCCCTTACTAGGGCGCGTATCTTTTAAAATCCTGGAATATATATTTTGTGAAAATAAGAATTTAATAATTAACGCCCCTGACAAGGGCGCGTTTTTGATAAATTTCTGAGAATAATTATATCCTGTCGAATATGTAAACGATGAGACGCCTGCCTCTGCAGTCGTCAACTTTGAAGAAACGCCCCCAGGAAAGGCGTGTTTTTGATAAATTAATGAAATAATGGAAATTCTGCAAATTGGCAATACATGTAAACGCCCTTCTGTTAGGCGTTAATTATTCAATACACGACTTTACTTAAGTCGTTATTTTACTGTAAACTGATTTTATTCTGATTTGCTAACCGATGGTTTATATATTATACATATATATATATATATATCGGCACTATTCTCCACTCCGTGAGTATAGTCCCACTTTTCACGGCGTTTTATCGATCACACTCAATTCTCATTGAC
Organism: Amorphophallus konjac; assembly: GCA_022559845.1. Lineage (NCBI taxonomy): Eukaryota > Viridiplantae > Streptophyta > Magnoliopsida > Alismatales > Araceae > Amorphophallus > Amorphophallus konjac. The sequence continues at coordinate 19,828,635 of CM040126.1, read as the reverse complement.
ATACAAGCTCTCCTTTGGACATTCCGTTCCTTGGGACTAGCGAGTTAGTCATAGAGACCTCCGTAAGACTCCTCGTAGCCTTGGATTCCCTCAAGGCCGACTGAGCTGGTTGTACCCTAAAAACCCATTACACGATCCTTGCCATGTCAATCTAAAGAAACATGGTATACCGGCCCTTATGATTATACAAAGAGTATATCATAAGAAATTCTTGATGGGATGATGATATCATGCCATATCGTGTCATTCTTGTAAACCCCAATTCTATGATAAGAATGAGGGTATCTTGCTTGATCTAATGTTCATGTGGACCTCAATTCTATATAAAGAATGTCCATATTGATTTGTCATGGTACCTAAGTTAAGGGAACCATATTCTACCTAGTTTTATCGAACTCGTGATTATACCGTTATTATCGCCATTCTATGTCCTTTGTCATATTTTGGACTCTATTCTATCAAAGTTGTCATACGTATCTACAAGCTTGATTATTGAAATTCTATATTGGCTATATAAACAAGAGTGGATGTCAAAACACATGATAAATGCCTGCGCATATAGGGCCCGATCTGGTCCTGGGAGGAGCACCCGAAAGTACTTGTGCCCATGGGAGTTAAAATGATAAGGTATCTGGCATTATACCGAGTACTTGACTTGCTTGATTGGACATTCCACACACATCTTGTACTTGACTCGTACTTGACATGAAATGAAATGCGTGGCCCGAAAAAGGGTAATTTACTTGCTTGATACATGATAGCCAAAGTTCTTGACATGACTTGTTAAATGTACTTGCTTGAATATCTCGAATAAACTTGTTATCTTGTTGGAAGTTCATGACTAAGTTCATCTTATTTTCTTGATATTACATTCTCTCTATCTTGTCGTTTCATGCGAGCATGCATAGCTTTATTGCATCCATGAAAATGTAATTACTTAAACCACTTGCTAGTACTTGAGATATAATTTCCTACTGAGCGTTCGCTCATTCCGTTTGTCCCTTTTTACTTTTCAGGTAAGTCCGACGACGATGGAAGTCAATCGGATGGGAATGGTCAAGAGTGAAAGTGATAGAGCTTCTACAAGTGTCGTCTAGTCTTTTCCATAGTTTCTTGAGTCAACTATGTATTCTTTTCCTTTTTATTTAACAGAGTATTGGATTTGTAATAGTCTATCCATTATGAAATAAAGGATTGGGTTATCTTGCTATTTTGCGCATCTCTGTCTTTGTGTCGAATACATGACCACTCTGATTGACATGATTGATATAGACACGTCGCGCATCTCCGGGTATCTTCCGCGTCAGTTCTTGGAAAGAACTACGAAGTTAAGCGTGCTTAATGGGGAGTAGTACTGGGATGGGTGACCTGCCCGGGAAGTCCCTCATTCTGGAGCCGATCACTGTTAAAAAGGGATAAAACCGTGAGGCCGGTAGGCCAAAGCGGACAATACCTCGACGGTATAGAGTACGGGACGTGACAGAATGGTATCAGAGCCATACCCCAGCCGGAAGTGTGGGAACTAAGTGCCATGCAGGGCAAAGTGCTACGCTATGGGAGCCACCTCTTGAACCCGCAATGGGACAAAGTGCTACATAGTGGGAGCCACCTCTTGAGCCTGTAGGGGCCACCTCTAGAATCCTACCTGCCTGGGGATTTGATTGTGTGCTATATGTGCCCAGCGACGAGGACGTCGCCTATATAAGAGGGGTAGATTGTAATACCCTCAAATATAGCTAAGTTGTACTCTATATCATCGAGGCGCCTTTTCAAGTATCGGCTCAGTTCTTGGAAAGAACTACGAAGTTAAGCGTGCTTAATGGGGAGTAGTACTGGGATGGGTGACCTGCCCGGGAAGTCCCTCATTCTGGAGCCGATCACTGTTAAAAAGGGATAAAACCGTGAGGCCGGTAGGCCAAAGCGGACAATACCTCGACGGTATAGAGTACGGGACGTGACAGGAGGGGTGAGGACCAAAGGCTTGGAAGCAGTGGGAGAACGGGCAGATGCCCAAAGCAGTGGATGTGGAAGAAGTCGGGTCGGACCCAGGAATAGGTGAAATTAAGAGGAGGAATTGATAAATCGAGGGAGGAGGATCCAGAGGGCCCGGAGGCCGTGGAGGAAAATCATAATTGGAAGAAGAATCCGGAGGGATGGAATCAGAAGGGACGCGATGCCCTGGGAAAAGGTATGGAAAAAAATGATTGAAGAGGAAGAACGCGATGTCCTGGAAGAGTAAGAAGACGAATCGGAAGAAAGATGGAGGGTCCGGAGGTTCCGGAGGAAGAAGATAGAAAAGGGCGCGATGCCCTAGAATGTCCAGAGGTTCCGGAGGAGGAAGATAGAAAAGGGCGCGATGCCCTAGGAGGAGAATGTCCAGAGGTTCTGGAGGGATGGAATCAGAAGGGACGCGATGCCCTAAGAAAAAGGAAAGAGAATCCAGAGGTTCCAGAGGAAGAAGATAGAAAAGGGCGCGATGCCCTAAGAGGAGGATGTCCTGAGGGTCCAGATGCGAGAGTTGGAAAAGGGTGCGATGCCCTAGGAGGAGGATGTCCGGAGGGTCCGGATGCGAGAGTTGGAAAAGGGCGCGATGCCCTGAAAGAAGATTGGAGGGAGCGTGATGCCCAGGAAGTGTAAGGGAACCCGAAGATCCCGAGGATGAGGATGAACAAGATGGGGAATGCGGAAGATCCGGAGGTTCTGGAAGATGGGGAAAATACGGGTCTAGAAACCCCGGGAAAAAGGAATGCAAATGCATGCGAATGCAACATAATGGATGCGATGAAAGCATGGATGCAACAGAATGCATGAGATGCAAAGAATATGAAGGGCGAGAAGATGAGATCCTCCTTCTTACCCCTGGAGTGGCCCATGAAGAATCGGTGATAGACGAGGGTGGAGTTGAGTAAAAGATGGATAGGATGGAGGACGGCCCCTTGGTATAAGGATAATTGCCCCTCCATAGCAGTGAAAGTGTATAGACAATAGGGCCAATGGATAAAGTACAAGCCCATGATGAAACTTTAATAGTAATGACAACTCCCTTGGAGAGTGAAGAACATCAGTGCGAGGGAGTTGACAGATGGGAATGGAAAGCGTCATGTTGCCCAGGGGTTGTCGCGTATAGGGAGTGTTGAACAAAATGGGCATTCGCCCCTTGTATGGAAGAACATGTTCAAAATTGGAAAGTTGGAACAAGGGGTGCCCTGCCCGGCCCTGGGTCATAGACTTATACGACATCAATGTTTGACATTTTCTTATGGCGAGCAATAGCAGGGACTTGGCCTCTTCAACCATGCTCGGCAAAAAAATGCGGATGGGCATCCGGCAAACGAATTCTTGCATCTTGAACAGCATAGCCATAGCCAAATCATTCTTATCCAGCTCCTGATCATCTTTGGCACAAGTACTCGCAGAAGCACTCCCATTCCGAGTGGTAGAGGAAGCGGAGGCGGAAGGCTCCATGGGTGGTGGAGGTGTAATGGAAGGTGTTGGAGAAAGGGTGAGTGGAAACAGAGATTCAAACACGTCGAGCTTCTCCCTTTGCTCGGAAGCAGTCGGGGTTGGCTCGAGTGCAAAAAGGGATGGATCCTGCTCAGGACTAGCCATGGGTAAGGGTGAATGGATAGATGAAGGAATAGGCAAAGTGGGTTTTGGAGTTAAAGGGATAATGGAGGGCCGAGGTGGTGGTAATGGTAAGTTAATTGGGGAAGGTTCGATGGTGGGCTCGGCGGAGGCCGATGGCGTGGAGGCTAATGGCTTAATGGGTGGAGGTTTAGTGGAAGGCTCGGCGGAGGCTGGTGTTGTAGAGGTTAATGGCATAGCTGGTGGAGGTGTAATTGGTGGGGTTTTAGAGGAAAGTTCGGCGGGGGCCGGTGTTGTGGAGGCCAATGGTGTAGCTGATGGAAGTTTAGTGGGAGGCTTGGTCCGGAGGAAACGCCGAATGGGGCGAGCGGTGTTAGAGATACAATGAGATTCAAGATGCACCGGCGTGGGTGATCGAAGTATCGACCCATCATCGTAGCACCAAGAGGTCTCATAAACGGGGTTAAGGACGGCAGCTTCGTCCTGAGTAGGAGGTCCCTCTGATGGTAGCGGAGGTTGTGGAAAACGAGGAAAACTCGGAAGGGGTGCCTTCGGAACTTCATCAACATGTGCCGTCTTCGATTGTTCAGTTGTCGGCTCTTCATTGTCAAACTCAAGTGGACGCCGTTGTGGAGGCGTATATGTAGGTGGTGGAATATAACGGTATTGCGTATGTGGAGGCCGAGGGCTATGTGAGTGAATGGGGTGAATGGGTGGAGGGTGGATGGCGTCCATTTGAACATTGAAATTTGTCGACTTTTGCTCGCTTGCGTTGTTGATGCTGTGGTCGTCTCTCCTGTCCTTCCAATCTTTCTCCATCTTTGTAATCTCATTTAGAGCGGCGTAGAGGGGATTGACTGGAGAAGGAGGAGCGGGTCATGGGCTCGTAATCCTCTTTAATTATTCCTCCAACGAAGCGACTTTATCGATAAGAGTTTGTTGGAGGGGTGTAACTTGAGCAACATAGGGTTGGCACGGCCTTGAAGGAGGGGCCGCATAAATAAGCCATGGAGGGGGATTAATGGGATGACCCATAGAAGAACCCGGATGGGCTGGGTTGCAAGGAATAAATGGGCCTTGGGGCCGTGAAGGATGAGAAATAGAAGGAGGCGGGTGATGGGCCACCCGAATAGAAGTATGTGTGGATGAAGGAGGCGGGTGATGGGCCACCCGAATAGGAGTAGGTGTGGACGAAGGAGGCGGGTGATGGGCCACCCGAATAGGAGTATGTGTGGACTAAGGAGGCAGGTGGTGGGCCACCCGAATAGGAGTAGGAGGAGAATAAGAGGGATGAGGTACACCCTCAATAGCGGCCTGAAGGGCCTAGATTTGCTGAGAGGTGAAATGATCTAATGCACGAATGATTTGAGAGACCTTCTCATCATTGGGAGGAGACGGTCCCACAGGAGTAGTGGCTCGCAATGAATGTGAGGGACCATGGGATTGGGCATTGCCCATGGGTCGGGCATGACCATAGGAATGAGAACGCGATCCCCTAGCATGATTGTGATGAGAATTATAGAGCTGAGGATCATATGATGTACGGGGTTGTTCATCCTCGTGAATGTGTGTTGGATTAAACATGTTGATTTGATTATCCATGTGAAACATTATACAAGCAAACAATATTCAATCAAAGCAGATTGCAAAGATCAAACACGTTGAAATGTTCACGTTTGATTTATTGTTGAACCTTGGTGAATTAAATGATTTTATGCAAATTGATGTGATCACTCAAGGTCTTGAACCTAGTTTCAATATGGTTAACTCCGGTGCCAACTAGGTAATTCTCACCACACATAGGCCATCTAAACCCGGGGAACTTCAAGGTACAACTTGCCCAAGCTTCCGTGAGGGAATCCACGGGTGCGGGGACTTACGGAGGCTTGGTTTAGGAATTTCTGATCCAATGAGACGGAATGCTCAATGAAGGGTCCTTCCTTAACCAAGAGGGGGGTATGGATCCTAAAAGTGTAGAGAGGGGAGGTCTCTCAAGCCAAATGTAAAGATGAATGCAAAACTAATGCAAAATAGAGACAATATATATGCATGAACATGATATGATAAGAATGAGGTAGAACACAAAGGAAAAGAGATCACTGCGGACACTCAGGGAAATGACGCCCTGACCCCTGCCACTATATGATGAAACAACGCCCCTGTGAAAGGCACTAATTCCTGTGAAAATTTTCTTTTTAGAAGGGGCAGGGAAATGGCGCCCCACACCCTGTCACTATATGATGAAACAATGCCCCTGTGAAGGGCGCTAATTCCCTGTGAATTTTTTATTTTTAGAGGGCCAGGGAAATGGCGCCCTGCACCCTATCGCTATATGACGAAACAGCGCCCCTGTGAAGGGCGCTAATTCCCTGTGTCCCAGAAACACTCCAATGGCCAAAAAGCTTAGAACAGTGGGAAAATAGCCAATAGAAGAGGATGGAAATCACTCAATCGCAAGATGAAAATCCTAGCAACCATCAAGAACATGAGATACGCCATAGCATGCTCATCATTTTTTTTAATTTTAAAAGTGGATAAAAGAAATGGGAAAACTCCAAATCTAGCAAATTAACAATCTAAGTGGGAGGGTGCTACGTGGAGCACTAATGGAGGTGCACCGTGGGTGCAAAGGGAAGATGGCACACGTGGGTGCCCATGTGAAAGGGTAATCCAAAAGAAAAACAAAAGGTCTCCCACCGTGATCGCCAATTTGTAGATTCTAAGAAATCCACTTAAGGAAAAACTAAGAAGAATTAAGGGGAAAAGAAGGGGAAAGAGGAGAAAAGGGGAGCATGCGAGGATGCTAAGGGGAAAGGTGATTGCCAGAGACGCGAGGGCCTCAAAGATAGAACAATAAATAAACAGAGGAGGGATCGCGATATAAATACCTTAAGCGTGGGAGATGTGAGTGATTTCCTTCCCTTCCTATCGGCCGGCCGATGGAGGGAGTTCTTCTTTGATTACCCTTGTAAAATAAAGACAACAACCAATAAAAGATCAGAATTAGAACCAAGGTGAGTGTAGCATGAAAATCATGTATAAGAACACACCTTGTTGGGTGTTGCCCTTTTAAACCCCAATGCAAAGGGTAAGATAATTTATGATGAATGCTAATGTAGATAAATGTGCAAGTGTTGCACTATGAGGAGGTTCTCAAACGTGGTTGAGATGGAGAATATAGCAGAATAGTGCAAAAGATGCATGCATGCGGTCACAGACTAATGCAATAATAGAAGAAAAACAGAAGGAACAGAGGAAGATAACGGAAGGAGATAACATTAGAAGAAAACAGAAGAATAAAAAAAAGCCTGGGCAATTTTCCTGTGGCTTTGATGCGCGATGGGGAGAGAGTATCCTCCAGAAGGATGAAGCTTTAGATGCTCAGGGCGCTCCCTCCTGTGCCAAAACTCGGGCAGCACCACCCCTTTGTGTGAAAATTGGCCTCTCGAGCAAGAGCCACAGGGCTCTATTTATAGGGAGGAATTCAATGATTAAATCCAAGAACAATTAGGATAGCCTGGTTTTAGTAGGAGATAAACATTCGAAGTAATCCCTCCAGTCATGGAAAGCCATTAGGGTCCATTCCGAAGTGGAAAGGTCTCAAAATGGAGAAAGGACGAAGTTAGAGAAGGATTGGAAATCTGGAGGAAATGACGACCCCTCACGCGATCGTCAGTTGAAATAACGACCTGCACAGTGTCGCGAATCAAAATAATAAAAAATGCCAAAAGGAAATGACGACCGCTCACACGGGCGTCATTTGAAATGATAACCCCGTGAGAGACGTCATTTCAAATTATGCAAAACATGGTCATTTTTCATTTATTATTATTATTTTCTCATTTTTTAGGTGGACGTGTATCTAACTGTGCTGATTCCAAATCTTATTTTTTCGTATTTTTTTGACACCGGGAAGGCCACCAAATCACCCCTGAAAAGAGGGCCATAAATAATATTAAAATATTTCAAATTACAAATGACGACACACACAATGTCGTCATTTCCCTTTTTTTATTTTTTATTTTTTATTTTATTTAAAAATCAAACAACGCCCCTTTCATCTCGTTAATTCTAAAAAAAGTTCAAAAAATTCCGAGAAAATCCATAAAAATAGGGGAAAAAGAAATGAATGGACGCCTCCTCAAAGAGGCGTCATTTTTACTTTTTATTATTATTTTTAAAATAAAATGACGTCCCCCCTCATGCTGGTAATTCTTAGAAAATTCATAAAAATGGAGAAAAATAAACAAAAACTCCAGAAAAATAGGGAAAAATAAGAAAAGGGAGAAAAAGAGGAGAAATCTAAGAAAAATGGGAAAAACCACTCAAACAAAGTTAATTTGGGGGTCAAATTGGGGTATTGCGAGGTAATATGAGATGTGCTCACAGTAACGTCAATTTTGGCGTGTCTACAGGGATATCGCTGGTCCTAGCTGCGAAGGATTGTCAGCTTCACCAGGCAACCCCGGGGAGATCTCAGCAGCCCCAGTTGATAATTGCTTGCCAGGAACCGGTGACCCAGATCAATCCTCGATGGATCCCAGCAACAACAACCCTCCAGCCCCATCGGCGTCAACTAGTGGCTTCGAGGACCAAGAAATACACGAAGCCGACACCGACGATGGGGATTTCATCGACTTCCAACCCGCTCCTCCCGAGCTGGAGGACGGCGGCCAGGCGACCGTCGACAATCTTGTGGAAATCAACTTGGGCGAAGATGAAGCCCCACAGCCAACATTCGTCAGCGCTCTCCTTACCGAGGCAGAGAAGCGGGATTACAAGCAACTCCTGCTTGCATACAAAGACTGCTTCGCCTAGACATACAAGGAGATGCCAGGGCTAGACCCCTTTATAGCAGAGCACGATCTAGCCATTTCTCCCTTAGTCGCTCCGAGCAAGCAACCGCAGCGGCGCATGCGCCATGAGCTGGTGCTCCAGGTTTCGGCCGAAGTCCATAAAATGGCGGAGGTCGACTTCATTGAGCCGTGCATCTACCCGATTTGGCTCGCCAACATAGTCCCAGTCAAAAAGAAGAATGGTCAAGTCCGCATTTGCGTCGACTTTCGGGACCTCAACAAAGTCTGTCCGAAGGATGACTTCCCGGTCCCCATCACAGAAACAATGGTCGACATGACCACCGGTCATGAAGCCTTGTCTTTCATGGACGGGTTGTCCGGTTATAATCAAATCCGGATGTCCCTTAAAGACAAGAATCGCACAGCCTTCAGGTCCCCCAAAGGGATCTTCAACTACAAGCGCATGCCCTTCGGTCTGAAGAATGCCGATGCTACTTACCAAAGGGCCATGACCAAAATATTCGATGAAATGCTACACAATACCATCGAATGTTATGTCGACGACCTCGTCGTCAAGACTAAGAGGCGATAAGACCATTTGCATGACCTCCGCCAAGTCTTCGAGCGCCTCCGGCAATATGGGCTCAAGATGAACTTCATGAAATGCGCCTTCAGCGTATCCAGTGGCAAATTTCTCGGCTTCGTCGTCAGGTACTGAGGAATCGAGGTGGATCCTAGCAAGATCAAAGCGATTCGAGAGCTTCCGCCACCCAACAACATCACCGAACTCAGGTTCTTCCAAGGGAGGCTGGCCTACATTATGAGGTTTATCTCTAACCTCTCCGGTCGATGTGCGCCTTTCAGCAATCTAATGAAGAAAGACGTCCCGTTTACATGGGACATGGAATGCCAGGCGGATTTCGAGCAAATCAAGGAGTACCTCCTCACTCCCCCAGTCCTGGGGGCACCAATCAAGGGTAAACCCCTCATCCTTTACTTTGCGGCCATGGACGCTTCCCTAGGAGCTCTGTTGGCACAAATCAACGAGGAAGGGAAAGAGCAGCCCCTATATTACCTCAACTGAAAGTTAATCGGTGCCGAGTACCGCTAATCCCCTATGGAGAAGGTCTGCTTGGCCTTAGTGTTCGCAGTTAAGAAGCTGCGGCATTACCTTGTGTCCCATCAAGTCGAGCTTATATCTAAGCACGACCCCCTGAAGTATCTCCTTCGCCGACCTGTCCTCTCAGGCAGACTGGGAAGGTGGGCTCTCCTGTTGATGGAGTATGACATTACTTATGTCCCCAAAAAAGTAATCAAGGGACAAGGCATGGCTGAATTCTTGGCAGCCCATCCAGTACCAGACGACTCACCCTTCAACTCGGAGCTCCCAAACGAGGAGTCCCTTGCTACTCATTCGCAACAACCGGTTGAACATAGCGGAGATGTCTTGCATTACTCGCAGCAGAGCGCTCTCACAATCACTGTTGCTCAATCACAACAACCAGTTGAACAGAGCGGATATGTCTTGCATTATTGGGAGCCAAGCGCTCTCACAACCAGCGTGCCTTGTTGGGAGCTCTACTTCGACGGTGCTTCTCGAGGAATCACCCGGAGCAACCGAGATCCAACCACCATGGCAGGTGCCGGCACTGTTTTCCTGACTCCTTAGGGCGGAGTTTTGTACAACTCTTGTGCCCTCATGAAATCCCTGACCAACAATGAAGCCGAGTATGAAGCTCTACTCATTGGGCTCCAGATGGCTCTCCACATGGGCATTAAATGCCTCAAAGCCTACGGGGACTCCCAGCTGATAGTCCGGCAAGTCCTCGGCGTCTATGACGTACGGCGGCCAGAGTTGGTTCCATACCATACCGCTGTCACCAGATTAACCCAGAAGTTCTATTTCTTCAAAATAGATCATATCCCTAGAAGCAGAAACGCTCAGGCGGATGCCCTAGAAAAATTGGTCATAGCCATCAAGCTCCCGCCCGAGGGCGAGGTCGACATTGTCATCAAACACAGAAGACTGATGCCAAGCTCACTCGAAGGCAATACCGGTCTCACCATTTACGAGGTCCACGACCTTGATCGGAGCGCGCCTCCAGAAGAGGATGTTGTGCCCCTGTGATCATTTGAGTCTTCCTGTGGTTTGGGTCATTCGACATCATCTTGTGGTCATTTGAGTTATTAGATATTCTTGGTTTGATAATAGCTAAGCACAATAAGTCATTATTGTTTTAACTCTCCTATGACTGACATACGTGATGTTTTGTTCATGACAAATATGCCAATGAATTGCCAAGGAATGAAGTGGAGATGGCAAATGTGAAAGCTCAATGTTGCGCCCTCGCACGCGGATCGACCTGCGCGGTCAGGTCGCGGGGGTCAAGGGGGCAGCGCCCCTTGCGGGGGTTTCCCGGGGTGCAGCCCCCGGAATAAAATTTTGATTATAGAGAGCGATATAATCAATAGAACTCTTCAAGACTGTCAAGGTTGATGCCACAGATGAGAATGGGCTACTAAAGGACTCAAGCGACGGAGCTAAAGAGGTTAACAGACTGACCTGGCATAAACCGGGGTCTGCCCAGCTGGCGGTCGACCGCCAGCACAGGATTGGTCGACCGCCCCTGCCAGTAGCTCACTGGCTGATGGATTCTCAGTGGCGGTCGACCGCCAGCCCAGGGCGGTCGACCGAAAATTCCAGAAACGAACAAGCTACAGATTGTCTTAGTAGCGATCGACCGCCACCTGTTGGATATTATGTTTTGATGATGACAAACACTATGACTCTCATATGTTTGATGTCATATGTGTTGACTTATGTTTTGATGATGACATAATTTACGTGTGTTCTGATGATGACAAATTGATGTCATATGTGTTTACTTCATTCAGAACTACTCATTCAGAACTTGGTACATTGATTAACTGTGAGCATGGCATAGACTGTTCACTCATCTGTCTGCGTGAGTCACCAAGTCCACACATTGCTTCGTGTGCTCTTCGTAAAGTCTATACAATGCAATCTGTTCATGCATCGTATCTCAAGTCTACACACTGCATTTTAGGTAAAGTCTGCATATTGGTAGAGTCTGTACATTGCCTTCAAAGCCTTCCAAGTGTGTACATCGGTCTGTTGAAAACTCAAGTCTGTACAACGCCCAGGTTCCTGCATTCAGGCGAAGTCCATTCATTGGGCCCTTCATCAAAGTCCATACAGTGCACTGTTTATCAAGTCCATACATTGCATAATGTTCGTCAAGTCAATACATTGTACTGTAGATGCATCGAAGGGAAGTATGCACATCGGACTGTTCATGAGAAGTCTATACATTGGAAGTGTGTACATTGTTCAGCTGCCTTGATCAAGTCTGTACAGCGAGCAGCGTTTGTGTGTCTCAAGCCATTCTCCAAGTCTGTACATCATACTGTTGAAACCTCAAGTCTGTACAGCGAGCAGCGTCCTTGTGTTTCAAGCCATTCGCCAAATCTATACAATGGCTTCGGCACGCCAAGTCTATACAACGGCTTTGGCACTCTAAGTCTGTACATCGCTTCAGGCACTCCTGTGCAAAGTCTATACATCGTGGCCTTGAACTTTAAAGTCTATACACTCTTGGTTTCAAAGTCTGTACAGTGGGTCAACCTGCCAAGTCTATACATTGGACTCTGTTTCACAAAGTCTATACATTGGACTGCGCTCCACCAAGCCTATACATTGGGTTCAGCTCTGCAAGTCTGTACACTGGTCCTCAGATGTTCCAAGTCTATACATTGGCGTACTGTTCATGCATCAGTTATCAAAGTCTATACATCGCTGATTGGGCTAAAGTCTGTACAGTCGTTTGGAAAGTCTATACTTTGTGAAGTCTGCACATTGGCTTCTCATTTGCATCAGAGTCTATACACTGGTTCAAGCTGCAAGTCTATAAATTGGCGATTGGGCATCCAAGTCTAGACATTGATCTACTATTCAAGCCTTGATTCGAAGTCTGTACATCCGATCGCCTCAGTCAGCGTCTCATGCTTTCAAGTATATACATTGGCATATGCATTCACATGTAAAGTCTATACAGCATCTGCGTCTCATTCAGCGTCTCTCTCAAGTCTATACAATGTTGCGTTCACATATGAAGTCTATACAGCCTGTGGCTTGTACATCGACTGAACGTTCTTCAGCAGAGTATATACTCTTCAGAGGTTAAGTCTGAACATCCATCCTTGTAGACTGTACACACTTCAGCACATGTTCATCCTCTTCAAACGAAGTCTATACACTCTTTCCTTCACGCCATCAAGTGTGTACACTGCCTTCCCAGGGACTCTTTCATCAAGTCTATACAGACTTAGCGAAAGCTCAGCAAGTCTGTACACTAGTTTGTCTGGCACGTTAACATGAAGTCTGTACACTGGTTTCTCTGGCACGTTAACACTAAGTCTATACACTCAGGTTGATGAAGGGTTTCAAGTATATACACTGCATGCTCACTCAACTAAGTCTATACACTCGTTCGCTATCATGAAGTCTATGCATTCGTTTGATAAGCTTCAACTATATACACTCGATATCAAGCTTCAGGTCTATACACTGTGTTGCATTACATGCTTCACCCAAAGTCTGTACACCCGATTCTCTCATGCATTTCACAGAAGTCTACACATTCTATCTTGTTATGATAATGCATTCATCAGCAAGTTCATACACTGAGAGCGCATGTTACAAGTCTATACACTCTCTCAGTGTACATACTTGATCATTTGCTGTTCTAAAGTATATACATTCGGTTGCTTATCACGCTGCATCTTTTAAGTCTGTACACTACTGCTTTTACATTAAGTCTATACATTCTGCTGATCGACTGAAGTATTGTTTCATTAAACCTACAGAGTCTGGGCACGTGACACTAGGCTGGCATCTGGCACACAATCCAAGATGCTGAGAAGTCACCACGTGGACTGAAGCTTGGACGGGAATCGAAAAGAGCACGCCCTAGCACATGCTGAACCTGATATAAATAGAAGCCTCCGTCCATTGAAATAAGAAGAAGAAGAGATAACCAGATTTGAAAGAGAAAGAGTGATCGAGATAGACAGACAGTGCAGCAGAGAGGCTGTAAGCAGAAGAAGAAGAAAGAAGAAGAAAAAAGAAGAAAGAAGAGACAGAGAGAGAGCCTGCGAAAGAGAAGAAAAAGAAGAGTGAGAAGAAGAGAGAGCTAGAGCAAAGGAAGCTTCAACTGAAGATCAGTTCCTGCTGGACCGTGGATCAAATCCAGGCCAGCCAGCTCCTGCGAGAGCCTTTGTGCATTTTATTCTTCCAGCTTTCTGTTGCTGCGTTTTTATTTTTCCTTTTAAACCTTCAACAGTTGTTCTTCCGACTCTCTTGTGTGAGGTCGGGTTCCCTCCGGTTGGGAGGAAGAGAGGTCCGAGACCTCTAGTTTACAGGTGGCTTGGTGTCACCTGTGCTTCCCTCTGGGTTTCAGAGGAAGAGAGACTTAGGTCTCTAGGTTTCCCTCCGGTTTGGAGGAAGGGAGGATTGATCCTCCGGTTCTGGTCTTATGGTTGCAAGACTAGGTGTTCCCTCCTGGTCTGGAGGAAGAGAGACTTGCGTCTCTGGTTTCCAAGTGGCTGGGAGTCACTTGGGGTGTCCCTCCGGTTGGGAGGAAGAGGGGAGGTTGTTCCCCTGGTCAAGCTGTGTGGCAGCAATTTGTCGCAGACTGAGTCTGCAGTTTCTAGCCTAGCTAGTGGAAGCCTCACTCCGGTTTGGAGTGAGGGGTGGACGTAGGTCTTTGGACCGAACCACCTAAAAATCTTGGTGTTCTCTTGTGGTGTGTTTTTCCTTATATGTTATTTTTCCTGCTGCGATCTTTAGATGTTTGCTTAGGAGCGTGTGAGAGCTAATAGATTTGTGTTGTCTTGCTCAGTTGATTTTAAGTATTTTCAGCACATTTCATCAACTACTTTTAATTTCGCTACTTGAGCATTAGAGTTTTAATTGGGCATTTTTTTAGAGCAGGATACATTCACCCCCCCTCTGTATCCAGGCCTTGCACCCTATCAATTGGTATCAGAGCCAGGTTCTCTGATTGATCAGATCCAACAATCTGCAGAGGATCCTGTTGTCCCTTGGTGCATTTCTGAATTTACTCTCTGCTGCATAAATCTACTTGCCAATTTAATCCATGGGTTCTCCACCGGTTTACAATGGTTCTAACTTTAATTCATGGGTTAGCAGTCTACACAATTATGTGGAATTGATGGATCCGGATCTGTGGAAGTTAATTTCACATGATCCTCACAGACTACCAAAGGAAGAGTCCAAATGGACTAAAAGTGATAGATCAAGAAATGGAGAGAATCAGAAAGTTTTGAGATTAATGAAAGAAGCTACTGACAAGGCTCTACACTCTTGTTTTTATGACTGCAGGTCCGCGAAGGACATTCTGGATCAGTTGAAGCTAGCTTAGAGGATGAATGAGGACAGCTGCCTGATGGCTGATAAGAGCGACCATAGCACTGATCAAGATAAATTTGAAGATGCTGAAGAGGTAATCAATCCTTTCGATAGTTTCACTTTAGATGACTGGGAGGATGCCTATGCTAATCTGTTAAACTCCCATGAAAAATTGAGGAAGAAGAATAAAAGTCTGATAAAGAAATTAACAAGTCTAGGGGATCCTATTTCTGGAACTGAAAATTTTGAAAATCCTGAAATTCTGAAAACTGAAAATGAGATACTCAGAAGACAAGTGTCGAAACTAGATGAAATCCAATCAGAACTTGATCATGTTAAATCTGAAAACACTAAACTCAGAAACCAATGTGAAGAATCTGAAGAAAAACTAATCAGTCTTGAGAATGAAAACAAATTGATCAATGAAGAGATCAAGGCTGTTAGTGTTGCAAACTTAAAATTTCAGAAAAACTTTGAAAACTGTAAATCAGAATATCCAAATTTCCTAACTGATGTTTTGTTTGATGATGATAAACTTGAGCAGGAGAACACTAGTCTAAAGGAGGAAATTGAGAAACTAAAACAGTTGAACTCCACCATGTCAGAGAGATTGCTGACATTTGAAAAAGGAAAATATGTTGATGAAAATCAAAATGAGCTCAAACTGAAATCAGAAATCGATACCCTTAAAACTTTGAATGATGTGATGCATCAACAAATTCTGGTCTGTGAAGAAGACATAGTCAACTATGAACATCAGATCTCTTCCCTTCAATCTGAAATAAATGATCTGAATAATACTTTGTCAAAATTCGTAAGTGGGCAGAAAAACCTAGACAAGCTACTAGGTGTAAAAATCAACACTAGGAAGGAAGGGTTGGGCTACAATAATGGTAACAAGAAAGAATTTCAGAGCAAGTTGATGACATCTTTTGTAAAGGGTTCAAATGTAGCCACCACTTCAAAAGATAAACAGCTCATCGTTCAGAAAACTGAAGAACAGAACAAAAATCAGAAAAAGATTGAAAAACAGAAAATAAATAAAAAGGGTTCATTAGGGCATGTTGATCAAAGTTCACACACACATTCACATGCATCTAAAAAGAAAATGTCGTGCCATTATTGTCATAAATTTGGTCATCTGATGCATGAATGTAAATTGATGGAGAAGGATGATATGACTGCTAGGAACCTTCATGATAGAAATCCTTCATTTCAGAAAAAGAGAATTAAATGTTTTCACTGTGGTAAATTAGGACACACAATTGCACAATGCTGGTTTACAAATGATAAGAAAACATCTCATTCATATCATGGTAAATCTCCTGCAAGCCAACATGGTCCTAATAAGAACAAATTTATTTTTAAAGATAAGCTCATTGCATGCTTTGAGTGTGGAAAGATAGGCCACAGGGCCATTGAATGCTGGCTGAGGGCTAGTGGAAGAAATTCTAGTTCATGCTTTCACTGTGGCAAGATGGGGCATATTGCAGCCCAATGTTGGCATACTCAGGGAAGGAAGTTTAACAATAAATCTGGTAAATTCCCTGTAAATAGAAATATTTCTGATAGAAATGAATTTGTGTTTGAAAAGAAAACACTTACATGTTTTGAATATGGGAAGCCAGGCCATAGAGCTTCTAACTGTTGGCTGGCTTATGTTGGTAAACAGAATCTTAATTCTGTTAACAGAAAATTTCATGCATATGCACATAGAACTCATACTAATCAGAATGCGCATAAATTAAATCTGAAATCTGCTGCCTCCTGCTATTATTGTGGTATATTAGGTCATTCAATGAATAATTGCCATCTGATGAGATCTGATGACCTACATGCTAAGAGGTTGTTTAGAACACCTACCAAAGGTGTCACTATTAACCATCCAAGACCCAAGACTGTTTGGGTACCTGCCCATGCAAAATAGTGTGCTAACTTGCAGGTGTGCCTTGGAAGCTGAAGAATAAAAAGGGGGAAATAAACTAAGGCACCCAAGTTGATAAAACCCCATTCAGGTAAATTTCTCAAATCTGTTCAAATGAAAATTATGGTTGAGCTGAGAAGTCACAGCTTCATGCATACATGTTTTATTTTAATTGGTTTGACTCTTGCATTGATCTTTGTGGGCTTTCTTGTTTGTACTGTGAGCTGTGTGCATATATGAGAATGGCATAAACATGCACATGACATACAATCATTAAAAATCTGATGCATCTAGGATTGTCTGTATTGCATTGTCATGCATGACCACTTGGTATATAAATGGAAAGCTACTAAAGGGCAGAGGAAATCTGTCTAGAGTTTCTTACTATGTGTGAGATGATCTTTTAGGCCAAGTTCTCCGCCAAGTACCAAGGGTCAAATTTGCATACCAGAGAATGTCTGCATCTTCATGTGAATATTTTACTTCATGCCCCTGCATACATGAAGTTAATTGCATTACATTTCTTTACATTGAAAATGCCAAAAAAAAATAGATTGAATGCATACATTTAGGGGGAGCATTATTCATACATCTGAAATCACTCAACTGTTTTTAGATTTACTGCATAGCATGTTAAATCTGTTGTTGCATAGTCATTCATCATCTACATTGTCAGCATGACATATAGGATGATTCAGTGTTTTTAGTTAGAGGGAATCATTGCATAGCATATCACTTCTTTGAAAAATCAAAAAAAAGGGGGAAGGGAAATGTCATTGCATATAGATAGGGGGAGCATGCTTAATCCGTTCCTCTCCAGCTATATGATTCATCTTGTCATATCTAAAGTGTCAGTGATTCCATCATTTAAAGTGGTATCAAATGATTTCTTGACTACTTCTGAAGTTGTTCATAACCTGAATGCATACCTTATTGGTATCTGTTTGTCACTCTTAAATCTGCTGAATGAGAGCTTTTCCTCTATTCAGTCAACTTTGAACCTCTTTGCTCAAGAGCAGCTCATTTGCTACAATTCTTCAGAATCCATGCTGTTTGTTGAATATTCTCACTTAAATTACTCTGCTGAGATATGAAGTAAACCTTCAGCCTGAATACTACTTCATAAAAGTTAAGATATCTTTAATGAGGAACCTTCCATTATACATGCTTAAGAACATTTGTTAACTGGAAGTGGTTTAAGTCTTATGTACTCTTGTTTGGTCACAAGAAACTTGAATTCAACCTCTTAATAAACTTTAACTGTCTGCTTCATGTAAATTCATGTAAGAGTTTCTGAAATCTGAAAAGTTGATATCCATGTCTACGTTGACTGAGATATATAGTATATGTGGTTGTTTACTTGTTCTGAATCCTTTTTAAAGTCAAAGTATGGACAGAGCAATGACTGTGGTTACTGAGAAACCTGTCCAAAGGATTGTGTCATGAAGTACCATGGTTAACTCTGTTTAAAGAGATGATTGAAAATTATTGTGAAAATATGGCAGAGCAATGGCATAGTTGTATTGAGTAACTGGGGATTCTGGCCTCTGATCAAGGTGTATCCTCATGCCAAAGATACTTTTAATACTACCTCTGTTCTCTAAAATGGGAGAAGCAATACGGTTGTCACACTGAGTAACTGGGGATTCTGACCTCTGATCAAGGTGTCTCTCCACGTCAAAAGGTGCTGATAAACCAAAATTGTTCATTAAAGAAAGATATGAACAAGTGTAAATCAAATTCTGAAAGAACAAGTAAAATTCAGGAGCATTCACTTATATTTCTCTTAAAGCTGTCATGGAAAGTAAACTAAATAAGATGTAAGTTGGTTGAACTAGAATATTATATAAGCTTATAGTTTCTTTTTATTAAGTGTTGGTTTAGATATGAGTACAATTTCTTTTGAAAAATTTCAGTTTACATCATTCTTAAACCATATCTGACAATCAAGGTTTCATAAACTTTTATGATGGAGGAATCCAGAACTTAAAATTTTGATTTTATGAAGTTGGTACCTTGCTGAAAAGTTCAATATCTCAATTTTCATAAATTGTTGAATCTGCTCATCCTATTGCTCTTTATCACTGTGATTTGATTCAGACTGGTTGTCATATATGAGAGTTGCAGCCTTTGGATAACAAGAGTTCATCCTTGTAGATTTCTCTTGCATCATGGATCATAAGGGCAGAATTCTCTGGTCTGGTTGAGAGACTATATGCATAAGGGGACAATGTGCTAGATTGTCTTATCATGTTGTATGTCTGAATTAGCTCTATATCTTCTGCCATGTCAAAGAGGGAGTATTTGTTGCATATACATGAATGCATAAGTTGTTTGACTAAGGGGGAGAATTGTTTTAAATGCTTCTGATATTGTGTTGCACTCATCTGCTGAACTATATTAGGTGTCTCATATAACATCACTAGATTATCAAAGTATTGTTTTTCTTTTTGATGAAGTCAAAGGGGGAGAATACTTTGATGAGTCTAGTCTGAATATTCCATTTCCTTCATTCATAAGACTCATAGTATTGCCATCATCAAAAGGGGGAGATTGTTGGATATTATGTTTTGATGATGACAAACACTATGACTCTCATATGTTTGATGTCATATGTGTTGACTTATGTTTTGATGATGACATAGTTTACGTGTGTTCTGATGATGACAAATTGATGTCATATGTGTTTACTTCATTCAGAACTACTCATTCAGAACTTGGTACATTGATTAACTGTGAGCATGGCATAGACTGTTCACTCATTTATCTGCGTGAGTCACCAAGTCCACACATTGCTTCGTGTGCTCTTCGTAAAGTCTATACAATGCAATCTGTTCATGCATCGTATCTCAAGTCTACACACTGCATTTTAGGCAAAGTCTGCATATTGGTAGAGTCTGTACATTGCCTTCAAAGCCTTCCAAGTGTGTACATCGGTATGTTGAAAACTCAAGTCTGTACAGCGCCCAGGTTCCTGCATTTCAGGCGAAGTCCATTCATTGGGCCCTTCATCAAAGTCCATACAGTGCACTGTTTATCAAGTCCATACATTGCATAATGTTCGTCAAGTCAATACATTGCACTGTAGATGCATCGAAGGGAAGTATGCACATCGGACTGTTCATGAGAAGTCTATACATTGGAAGTGTGTACATTGTTCAGCTGCCTTGATCAAGTCTGTACAGCGAGCAGCATTTGTGTGTCTCAAGCCATTCTCCAAGTCTGTACATCATACTGTTGAAACCTCAAGTCTGTACAGCGAGCAGTGTCCTTGTGTTTCAAACCATTCGCCAAGTCTATACAATGGCTTCGGCACGCCAAGTCTATACAACGGCTTTGGCACTCCAAGTCTGTACATCGCTTCAGGCACTCCTGTGCAAAGTCTATACATCGTGGCCTTGAACTTTAAAGTCTATACACTCTTGGTTTCAAAGTCTGTACAGTGGGTCAACCTGCCAAGTCTATACATTGGACTCTGTTTCACAAAGTCTATACATTGGACTGCGCTCCGCCAAGCCTATACATTGGGTTCGGCTCTGCAAGTATGTACACTGGTACTCAGATGTTCCAAGTCTATACCTTGGCGTACTATTCATGCATCAGTTATCAAAGTCTATACATCGCTGATTGGGCTAAAGTCTGTACAGTCGTTTGGAAAGTCTATACTTTGTGAAGTCTGCACATTGGCTTCTCATTTGCATCAAAGTCTATACACTGGTTCAAGCTGCAAGTCTATAAATTGGCGATTGGGCATCCAAGTCTAGACATTGATCTACTATTCAAGCCTTGATTCGAAGTCTGTACATCTGATCGCCTCAGTCAGCGTCTCATGCATTCAAGTATATACATTGGCATATGCATTCACATGTAAAGTCTATACAGCATCTGCATCTCATTCAGCGTCTCTCTCAAGTCTATACAATGTTGTGTTCACATATGAAGTCTATACAGCCTGTGGCTTGTACATCGACTGAACGTTCTTCAGCAGAGTATATACTCTTCAGAGGTTAAGTCTGAACATCCATCCTTGTAGACTGTACACACTTCAGCACATGTTCATCCTCTTCAAACGAAGTCTATACACTCTTTCCTTCACGCCATCAAGTGTGTACACTGCCTTCCCAGGGACTCTTTCATCAAGTCTATACAGACTTAGCGAAAGCTCAGCAAGTCTGTACACTAGTTTGTCTGGCATGTTAACATGAAGTCTGTACACTGGTTTCTCTGGCACATTAACACTAAGTCTATACACTCAGGTTGCTGAAGGGTTTCAAGTATATACACTGCATGCTCACTCAACTAAGTCTATACACTCGTTCGCTATCATGAAGTCTATGCATTCGTTTGATAAGCTTCAACTATATACACTCGATATCAAGCTTCAAGTCTATACACTGTGTTTCATTACATGCTTCACCCAAAGTCTGTACACCCGATTCTCTCATGCATTTCACAGAAGTCTACACATTCTATCTTGTTATGATAATGCATTCATCAGCAAGTTCATACACTGAGAGCGCATGTTACAAGTCTATACACTCTCTCAGTGTACATACTTGATCATTTGCTGTTCTAAAGTATATACATTCGGTTGCTTATCACGCTGCATCTTTTAAGTCTGTACACTGCTGCTTTTACATTAAGTCTATACATTCTGCTGATCGACTGAAGTATTGTTTCATTAAACCTACAGAGTCTGGGCACGTGACACTAGGCTGGCATCTGGCACGTAATCCAAGATGCTGAGAAGTCACCACGTGGACTGAAGCTTGGGTGGGAATCGAAAAGAGCACGCCCTAGCACATGCTGAACCTGATATAAATAGAAGCCTCCGTCCATTGAAATAAGAAGAAGAAGAGATAACCAGATCTGAAAGAGAAAGAGTGATCGAGATAGACAGACAGTGCAGCAGAGAGGCTGTAAGCAGAAGAAGAAGAAAGAAGAAGAAGAAGAGATAACCAGATCTGAAAGAGAAAGAGTGATCGAGATAGACAGACAGTGCAGCAGAGAGGCTGTAAGCAGAAGAAGAAGAAAGAAGAAGAAGAAAGAAGAGACAGAGAGAGAGCCTGCGAAAGAGAAGAAAAAGAAGAGTGAGAAGAAGAGAGAGCTAGAGCAAAGGAAGCTTCAACTGAAGATCAGTTCCTGCTGGATCGTGGATCAAATCCAGGCCAGCCAGCTCCTGCGAGAGCCTTTGTGCATTTTATTCTTCCAGCTTTCTGTTGCTGCGTTTTTGTTTTTCCTTTTAAACCTTCAACAGTTGTTCTTCCGACTCTCTTGTGTGAGGTCGGGTTCCCTCCGGTTGGGAGGAAGAGAGGTCCGAGACCTCTAGTTTGCAGGTGGCTTGGTGTCACCTGTGCTTCCCTCTGGGTTTTAGAGGAAGAGAGACTTAGGTCTCTAGGTTTCCCTCCGGTTTGGAGGAAGGGAGGATTGATCCTCTGGTTCTGGTCTTGTGGTTGCAAGACTAGGTGTTCCCTCCTGGTCTGGAGGAAGAGAGACTTGCGTCTTTGGTTTCCAAGTGGCTGGGAGTCACTTGGGGTGTCCCTCCGGTTGGGAGGAAGAGGGGAGGTTGTTCCCCTGGTCAAGCTGTGTGGCAGCAATTTGTTGCAGACTGTGTCTGCAGTTTCTAGCCTAGCTAGTGGAAGCCTCACTCCGGTTTGGAGTGAGGGGTGGACGTAGGTCTTTGGACCGAACCACCTAAAAATCTTGGTGTTCTCTTGTGGTGTGTTTTTCCTTATATGTTATTTTTCCTGCTGCGATCTTTAGATGTTTGCTTAGGAGCGTGTGAGAGCTAATAGATTTGTGTTGTCTTGCTCAGTTGATTTTAAGTATTTTCAGCACATTTCATCAACTGCTTTTAATTCCGCTACTTGAGCATTAGAGTTTTAATTGGGTATTTTTTTAGAGCAGGATACATTCACCCCCCCTCTGTATCCAGGCCTTGCACCCTATCACCACCTACCTCCAGTCGACCGCCAGCCCCGATGCAGCCATGTTTGACTTCGATTTCCACCTCGAGGCCAGCCCCTTTCCTTGGATTTATTTAATCAAAACTCACCTACTCTCCCATGATTTGTGGATCTGGTCTGGGGGATGTCTATGGACCATTCAAAGTCTATAAAACCAACACAAGGAGGGTTAGAAACCCTAATGCTTCAAGGGGATTCAAGGGAGGGTGCAAGGGTGTGTTCAAGGGAGAGGAGTTCGAGTACTGTAGCCGTGAACAGTACTCCGGAAAGAAGTTCTTCATCAAATCCTCAAGTGATTGAAGCTACTTCAAGAGGAGATCAAGCCCAAGCCAAGAGAAGATAAAGCTGCATACTTCATCCTCTTCATCATCTCAAGGGTGATCTAAACTGCATCCTCAAACCTCTTCATCAACTCAAGAAGATCAAAAGGAAGATCCAAGCTACATCCATAGTCTTCCTCATCAACTAGAAGAGATTCAAGGAAGATCATCTCTCAAGAAAGAAGACACCATCGAAGCATCAGATTCAAGCTCATGTAACTCAGACAAGATCTTTTTACTTTGAGCATACTCTATATCTTGTTGAGTGATTTATATTTGTTCTCTTTCCATTTCTTTCAAACAATCAAAACTGAAGATCGTCCCTACCGGTGGTTAGTAGGAAGGCAATCGGAAGTTGTCCGATCTGCGGTGTTGACGTCCCTACCTGTGGTTAGTAGGAAGGTAATCGGAGGTCTTTCCGATTTGCGGTTCAGTGCGTGGCACTAGTGGAGCCTCACCGGATTTGGTGAGGGGTGGAGTAGGACTGGGGATTCAGTCCAAACCACCTTAAAATCTCGTGTGTTGTGGTTTGCTTGTGCGATTGCTTTATGTTAGATGCATGCTTAGGTTCAATATCTATATTGCGTAATCATCTTGCTAAGTAAATCATTTGTGTCCTTCGTCAAGCTAGTTATATTCCGCTGCTATTATCATCATCTAGCTTTAAAGAGGGTTACATTGTGAAAAGAGGGGCAGATCTATTCACCCCTCCCCTCTAGATCCGTTGTCCACTACTCAACAGAGGATGATTGGCGTACGCCCATCATCAAATTCAAGAAAGGGTGGCTCCCTCCTGACCGAGCTCAAAAAGTCCAGCTACTCCGCCGAGCAACCTCCTACGAGTTGATTGTCGACTCCCTGTATAGGCTCATCCACGAGAAGGACAAGTCAATTCTTCTGAGATGTGTCTCCCTCGTCGAAGCTCGAGCCTTCATGCAGGAGGTTCACTCCGGGTTGTGCGGTGCGCACCAGACTGGAGATCAAATGAAGCACAACATCAAGCTCAAAGGTTTCTACTGGCCAACCATGTACGTGGACTGCATCCAGTATGCCAGTACATGCCATCAATGCCAAGCCTTTGGCCCAGTGCCCAGAAGGCCTCCTAACCCACTGCGTCCTACTGCCCCCACCTGGTCATTCGCTGAGTGGGGCATGGACATCGCGGGGCCTTTCCCGCCGTCTTCCAAGGGCCATAAATACATTTTGGCCGCCACCGACTATTTCTCTCGTTGGGCGGAGGCTCTACCTTTGCGAGAGGTCACCGGGGAAATCGTTGCCAGATTCGTCCGGCACAACATCATATACCGATTCGGTACTCCCAGTCGCATAGTGTCCGACAACGGGACACCATTCAAGAATAAGGCCGTATACCAGTTAGCGGCCAAATTCCACATCGACTGGAGAACCTCTTCGGTCTACAACCCCCAGGCTAATGGCTTAGCGGAAGCCTTCAACAAAACCCTCTGCAAGCTCCTCGCTAAGATGGTTAGCCACCGGAAACGCGATTGGGGTGAGAAGGTCTTCGAAGCATTATGGGCCTATCGGACGGTCTACAAAACCCCCACGGGGTGCTCGCCGTTCTCCCTTGCTTACGGGACAGAAGCAGTTATCCCCATCGAAGTCCAGTTAGCCTCTTATCGCGTGGCAATCCACACCGGCCTTGCCGGCCCTGATGAAGATGAATACCAGAGAAGGCTAGAAGAGCTCGCTGATTTAGAAGGAAAGCGACTCGAATCTTACAAACACCTGCAAGTATACCAGGCCCGCATGGCCCGTGCCTATGATAAGCTCATCAAGCAGCGAGCTTTCAAGCAAGGCGACCTTGTCATGGTCAAGGAAAAAGAAGTCATGGCGGGGCGCTCTAGTGGAAAACTGCAGCCAAATTGGCGAGGTTCGTATATTATCCAGAATGTCTACGAGGGTGGGACTTACACGGTTCTTGATCACAAAGGTCATAGACCATTCCTGCCTCTCAACGGCAAACACATCAAGCTATATTATGCACCGGAACACGAGTTCGCGCGCCGGTTGGACTAAGGTGCACGTCCCAGCTACTACCAATAAGGCCGGTCCTTCCCCGTGAAGGATCTAACTGGCCAGTCCTCCCAGTCCACAATTTCCAGTCAACCAGCCAGCCCAGTTCCCCAGAACCGCCGCCAGGCATCTGAGGGGACTAATCTCCTGCTCTCCTTCTCGTCACCACGGGAGCACGGGCACTTCTGCACCAGCACCAGTCTAGCCGTCAGGCTCACAGGTAGGTAAAAAAAATAACAAAAAAATGGGGGTTAAAAATAGAGATGCCCTGGCAGACCCAGTCATCCTCACCACAATAGGGTGGCTGGGGGTAAAAAGGCCAGTAACCCGGCTGAGGTGAAAACCCGAAAGGGCACCTCAGGCAAAATTGGGAAACCCCTCGATGTGAAAACCCACAAAGGCACGTCAGAAAAAGCTAAAGGGGGTCAACTTTAGCGAAAACCCGAAAGGGCGGTAGAGCCGATAACGAGAAAATCTTCTTCTCCCTACCAGTCAGAGTCGACCCCCACCTATTCCACCTATTCCTTGGTCGGCTGTTATGCCGGTCTCCAATCCATTTGCACTGCTATAACACAAACCCTCCAATCCCCAGTTGGCCTTGCATTACTTCCACCCAGTTTGGCCAACCTTTGGCCCTTCCTTCGACAACACAGGTTAACCAGTCCCTGTGACAGTTAATCTCCCAGTCACCATCCCAGTAGACTTATATCCCAGCACATTCCCAGATACTCATTATTCTCTGCCCCTACATCCTACATCCTCTGCAAATCCAGAGCCTTCAAGTTCGTTATAATCCCAGTTCTCTCATACAATCCCTGATTCACGAGCCATAACTCTAGTCATATCTTGCCATGACAAAATGGTCCTTCGCCACCATGGCGTGAGGATTTCCAAAAAAAACCCTTGTTAATGGCAGAACAATATCCGACCATCCACACCTCTCAGTTTCAGGTTACGTCCCCTGACAGCATGCTATGGACGGCAGTCTCAAGAAAATATAAAAAAATGGGGTTAAAAATGGAGATACCCCGGCAGGCCTAGTCGAATCCATTACAGGGAGCCGATTGGGTGCAAAAATTGCCACTAACCTAGCTGAGTTGAAAACCCGAAAGGGCGCCTCGGGCAAAATCGGGTAACCCCTCGGTGTGAAAACCCGCAAGGGCACACCGAAAAAAGTTAAAGGGGGCCAGCTCTGGCAAAAACCCGCAAGGGCGGTAGGGCTGGTAAAGAGAAAAAAAACTCTCTCTCCCTCTCTACTCTTCATTTACAAAAGCAGTCGGCCATGACATGCCCCGATGGCGAGCTCAACATCACTCCATGACAATGATGGCCACTACACCCCGAGGGTGGGTCATCTCCAGTGCTAGTTCCGGTTCCAGTTCCCAGTTCCAGTTTGGGCTACAACGCCTTAACGGGCCAGCCGCCAATCCCCAGTTCCAGTTTTGGCTACAACGCCTTCACAGTCCAGCCGCTAGCCTCCAGTCCCAGCACTTCGACTACAACTCCTTCACAGGCCAGCCGCCAGTTCCCTGTCCCAGTTTCGGATACAACGCCTCCACAGGCCAGCTTCCAGTTCCCAGTTCTAGTTTCGGCTACAACGCCTTCACAGGCCAGCCGCCAGTCCCCAGTTCCAGTTTCGGCTACAACGCCTTCACAGGCCAACCGCCAGCCTCCAATCCCAGCACTTCAGCTACAATGCCTTCACAGGCCAGCCGCCAGTTCCCAGTCCCAGTTTCGGCTACAATGCCTGTTGACACCTGAAATATAACCGAGAATAAAGATGAGACCGAAGAGAAGATTGAATCAGAAATGAAGATCCCAGAGATTCCTGCAAAGCCGGAACTACAGAACAGTCGTCACTAAAGCTACCACCCGGCTGAAGCCCTCCTCGGCCAAGCTGATGTCCGGTGTTGTCATCGCCCAGATGGCAGTACTGATGAAGAATTATAGTCCATTGACTGATGAAAATCTCCAGAAATGTTCTGATAAAGACTATGTCAACTCACCAACTAATGGGCCTTCACCTATTCTGACAGATTCGAAGGACTGACAAATGAAAAGGCAGATTAGGCAGCTTTGACAGCTCAAGCCTACTGATGAGGAAGATTAAAACATTAAAAGCCCTAAATGGGCTCACTAGTGTGGTGTCGAGAGCTCCTCACTGAAGCCCAAAAAGCCCATGGAGGCGGCGCTGGGAAGCTAGACTCTTGGCGCCGGGAAGCCTCCGCAACCGACTGAGGCGTGCCGGGAAGGTGTGAAAGGCGCGCCAGAGTCGATCATGCTGAGAAGGGGGGGGGGGGCACTGCGCTTATAAAACCCCCCGTTTCGTCCAAGACAAAGAGAGAACAGATAGATAGCCAGATATCGAAGAGAGGAGTAGCCACACTCACCAGATAAGATAATAAAGAGAGAAGAGAAGCTGCCGCTGCGAGGTCCGAGAGAAGGAGAAGGTGGGGTGCTCGGGGAGGGAGAGGAGTCAATGCTCCGCCCTCCCCCTTTGTTGTCTTCTCCTCTTGCTTTCTTTTTGCTTTGATGTGTAAGCTTTGATTATGTTTTCTATTTTTCGAAGTGAAGAGATCTCCCTATTGTTGAGGAAATAATGTATTCGTCTGTCTTCCCTCTCCCCTTCTCCTTTGTTCTATCTTTGAGAATGATGTAAACGATGAAATAGTGAAATGCAATTTCGTGATTGTTCCGCTGAATTGGTGGTGGTCGGGCATCCCCCCCTTTTTTGTGCTCTCTCTCTCTCTCTCAGAATATCTGTCGTCCCCTGTGTGCATTGATCGTTCGGACCCTTAGAACCCCAGTGGTTTCTTGTGCTTATGTGCATGTTCGTTTCAGATGGGGTGGAGGTAAGAGAGTCCCGATCCTCACTATGGATTTTTGGGCTTTGTCCTCCTTCTCCCTCGTCGACATCGATGATATGGACGCTGTGAGGTCTATATCCTCATGAATTTCCCAAGCCATCAGGGCTATTGCAGGGATCAGAGTCAGTCATCTCTTGATCCCTTGCATGGCTGGCGATATAAAGGGTATAAAACCCGTTCCAGAGGGCTTCGAATGCTTGGTGTTTCTAATCCCTCGAACCCCTTTCATCTGTGACCCCTTGATGTTAACCTGGTAGAGCCCTTGACTCTTCCCTCGCTTGCATCCTAAAACCCTCCAGTCATTATCTGAACCACCCCAGAAAATCCTCAGAACAGAGTATCGTAAAACCCCATAAACCTTCCCGGCATCAAAACCACCATCTTCTCGACGCGAACATCCATCGTTGCAATGAATAGCTCCCGGCGCGGCCCTTTATGCGCCGAGAAGCCCCTTCTCCATGCCAAGAACCCAACAGAGGCGTGCCGGGAACTCCTTTCTCCCATGCCGAGAAGTCATGTTATTATTGGCGCCGAGAAGCCTGTGCCGAGAGGCCCCTTCTTCCTTCTTTCAGTCGTGCCGAGAAGCCTGTGCCGAGAACCCCCTAGTGGCTCGCCGGGAACTCTTGTCTCCCGTGCCGAGAAGCCATGTTATACTCTTAATCATCAGCGCCGAGAACCTCTTTCTTCTCAGCCTAGTCCTCGATCCTCATGATGTATCCACCAGAGGGATAAATGAAAAGTCATCAAGCTTTCCTCAGGAAATAAATCGATGGGGGGGGGGGGGGGGGGGGGCAACCTCCCCAACATTTACATTGATCCGGGATCTAATCCCCTTTTCCTTCTGGCTTTCATCCCAGCATCCCGTGGATGATAGTCTATATATCTCCTTGGCATGATCCAAGATAAGGGGATATGCTGCCAAATTTCACTCACATCACCTCGAGTGACTATGGTATTCTCTCCTAACCCCGCTGGCCCATGGAGTTCTGCCACTGCATGTTCTCCGATGGTCCCTCGAAAGAGTGATATTAATAAGACATCGCACCGGCATAGGGTGTGTCATGTTATACCGGTCCCTCTTCAGATTGAGGGTCAAAGATACCCGATCCTTCATGGATCTCATCCTGCCACTGCAGGGATGGTTTCCTATTCCCACTTGGCATAGTCCAAGGTAATGGGGATATGCTGTCGGATTCGCTCCGCACCTGACGTACTCTTGCCTCATCCAGTATGTTTAATGTCTTGCGAATAGACTAGCACACTCTCACTTGAGTTTTATTTTGCCGCTATTCTCCTCCTGTCTTTGGCGTCTAATCAAGGGTTGTCTTCCTTAGGGAGGACGTAATTAACGTCATGGCCTTTATGGCATGGCGGACTTTCGGTCCCGACTCGGACTTCACAATCGAATGATCAAGTCAGATCGAGCGCATAATAAAATCGTCACTACGGTGACTGGCACGCCTAATAAACCAACCAATAAACCAAATAAATAAATAAAAAAAATCAAGATCTTTAAAACAAATCTATCCCCCACAACACCTCCACAGGCCAGCCGCCAGTTCCCAGTTCCAGTTTCGGCTACAACGTCTTCACAGGCCAGTCGCCAGCCTCCAGTCCCAGCACTTCGGCTACCATGCCTTCACAGGCCAGCCGCCAGCTTTCAATTCCAGTCCTCGGCTACAATGCCTTCACAGGCCAGCCGTCAATTTCTAATCCCAGTCACCGGCTACAACGCCCAACGGGCCAGCCACCAGCTCCCAGTCCTAGTTTCGGCCACGATCCCTCCACGGGTGGGCCAACCAGTCCCAACCCTGATCACGGCTCTCGACTGTGATACCTTCTAAGGCCATTCGGCCAGCTCAGTTCCAGTTCCTCAAGTCTAAAAGAGCTACATTACCGGCTAATGACCTACAAACGACCAACACTCAGGCGTTAACCTACAACTGATACATCCCAGAATCAGTTCCTGACCTTAACCAAGTAGGCCGCCACGCCTTGGTGGGCCTACTTCAACCCTACACTGGGGCCTTTTCCCTACTTCCCAACAACCAGCACTCAGTTTCCAGTACTCAAAATCCAGTCACGCCACTCACCCCACCCAGTCTTTTATCCCAGCTCCAGTTCGGGTAAAACCCGGTCCCCTGCCCCTTACGCCGGTACGTGTTAAGACAATCAAGCATGACCAGCATTAAGTGGTAGCCACCCCTTGTACTCAACCCTATTCCACATACTAGGGACAAGAAAAACTCAGTAAATAACAACACTAAAATCCGGGGTTTGTCATTAACACTCTGTAAAAGGGAGCCCAAGACATGCCCTTGGGGTAACAAAAATTTACAGTCAGGATAACAAAAAGGGGGAAGGGAAGCAATACAATCAAGGCCTAGCCTCGCTCCCCTCCAGCTCCGCCAAGTGGGACTCCGCAACCATCAGCTCTGCCTCCAAGGTCGATGCAAGCTGAACGCTGGCCTCGGCTCCGGCTTCGGCAATCCGCCACTCAATTCTAGCAAGCTCTATGGCTTGCCGCTGCTCCTCCAAGGCCTTCTGCAGGGCCTCAGCTCCGCTGGTCGCCTCGCTCAGCTGCCTGGCTCGGTCCTGAGCAAGAGACACGGCCATGTCAGCAAGCCTTCTCTACTCGGTCGTAGTTGACACAAGCTGAACACACTGCTCCTACACCTCCCGAATGGCATCCAGTCGATGTGCCCGCTGCTCCTGAGCCTCCAAAAGCCGCAAGTACTCCGTCCAGATGCCGGCCAAGCCAGACATCTGGAGCCTACGAGGGAATCCAAGGCCATGATAGCCACGTGTGCACTCCCTCAGCCGCTACCGAAGCTCCTCTAGAGAAGGCAGGGGATTACCCCCAACATAGCCCCGGGCTCGCTCGGCTGCACCTACGCTGGCATCCAGCAGCGGCTCTAGTGGTGAAACGGACGTGGGCCACTCTATCTGCAGCTCGAGAAAGGAGTGACCCATCTCGGCCAGTACACCAGAGGAACCTGTACAACCCCATCGAACACAAAACAGGTCAACAATGTTCAGGGCTTCCCTATGACAAGACAAGGTGAAAAACTTGAGAAAGGTCCTAACTCTCACCTGGTGTGGCTCCTGCCGCGCCTATAACTTCCCCGCTCGGGGTCGGTGAGGGTAACCTCCCCTCCACCTTGGCAGTGTCCTCTGTTGGAGTCGGAGAGAGTAGGGACTCCCCTGTAACCCGGTCCTCCCCAATGGCCATTGAGGTGACGGAGGGCTCCCCTCGGCCTTCCTCGACGGGAGCCGACGTGTGCTCCTCCCCAGACTCCAGCCCTGGACATGACACAAAAATGGCAGCACTCTGCTATAAACTCGATATCAAAGCCAACGCCGAGGCAAGGAGAAGTCACACATACCTTCCAACGCCGCCTCCATCTCGGCGTCCCCGGTAGGAGAGGCCCCGGAGGAAGAAGAGCTCGAGCTCTCATCAGTCTCCATTGTGGTGCTCCCACCCCCTGCAGAACTGGACAAGCTCTCTGATGAACCCCTGGCCGGGGGCAAATCGGGTGCACCTGTACATCGGGAAACTAGATTAGGCTACTATCAAGTCCAGCCTCACATGAAGATAGCTCCCTAGTCGAAGGTACCGGGAAAGAAGCTCACCAGTCAGGGCGTCCCCTTCAGAAATCCCCTCAATGTCAATAAACCCCTCGTCACCCTCAGTAGTAGTGGCGACAAGAGGCTCATCTCCTGAGAACCGGTCCGTGTCCCGAGGAAGCTCTCCCTCCTCCAAAGGGGAAGAGGCACCTGTAATCCACCCCAATCAGAGCTCAGCACGGGTGGGAAGGTCAAATAATCCACCCTAAAGCGATCAAGTGCTCAGTTACATACCTGATGGTCCCACACTGGAGGACTCTACCAACCCCACCGTATAGGCCGACACCACGGTCGGAAAAGGTGGGAGAGGCACCTTCGTCAGTAGCGGCGATGGTCTACTCAACGTGTCCTCAACGGTAGCTGGGGGCACAGAAGTCACCGGTCCGGGCTCATTTCCAAAAGATGGCAGGGCAACTGACAGGCCGCCATCAACCAGCTCCTGGATCATCTCCAGAGTAGCCGTCACGTCCTCACCTGCCGAACCAGCAACATAAGTCAAGTCAATAATTCTGGCTTGCTAAAAGAGTCCAACAACGACGGGAAGATCCCCTCAACAACAATTGGACACTTACCCGGACAACCACTAGCCACCGTGGGTGCTGGCTGTAATATCCCAGACCTTTCGGATCCCTCTTCGTTGATCTCGGATCTGGGTTCTCGGAGTGTCCGGCTCCATTGTGTCTGAAATTTTGTTTCGGACATCTTACGTGTTCGGATCGGCGTGATCCGGAGTTATTTCGGAGGCCCGGAAGCGTTCCGCGACTTTTCCACGCGTGTTTTCTGATTTTCGGTGTGTGTTTCGGCAATTCCTTCGGAACATCGCTGCGGGTGAACCGGGTCATTCACCTGGGAACGAGTGGTACCGTTGTGATCGGTGCATTCCGAGGATTCCGGAAATATAATTTTTTGATTTTTGGTATTTTCTAGATTTTTTGGATTTTCTATACCCCCTATTTTCTCTTTCTCCCCCCACCCTCTTCTTCTTCTACTTCTTCCTCCTTTCTCCCCCACCGTGAGGCACCCCCTCTTCCTCTCTTCTTCGTCCGGCGAGCCCCTCCGGCTGCAGACGGCTGTGGGCGACGGCGCGGTGACGACCGCGGCGACGAGGTGCGCGTGGTGGCGTTCGTGGATCGTGGGAGCTCAAGGAAGAATGAGGGTTTTCAAGGTGATTTCTTGCGTTCACGGATGATCCGGCGGAGCATTCGCTCCATTGAGGTAGGGTGATGTTCCCTAGCTCCTTGCCATTCTTTTCCGTGGTTTATAGGCCGTGGGGAGGCCGAGAGGGGCTTGATTGAGCAGGTTTGGGGTTTTCCATGATTTGGGGAGAGCTCGCCCGATCTATGGATTTGATGCATGATCTCGCGTTTTGGTGGCCTAGAATCATGCTAGGGGTTCCCAGGGGTCTTCCCCTTTGATTTTCCCCTCTCCGGTGGAGGTATGGGGGCGTGGTTGAAGTTTTTGGGCTTTCCCACCGTTCCCACCGTCGGGTGCATGTAACGGTCCTTCAAGGGACCGTTACACGGTGTGACGCACCTGGGAGAGGCCGTCACACGCCCTTCGTTTAGCCTTCGAGGGCCAGGGACTGTGACGGTCCCACGATAGACCGCCACTTGCGTGTGACGCGCCTGGCTTGGGCCATCAGGGGCGTTCCGATCGTTGGCTTTTACCGTTGATTTGACCGTTGGGGGTCAGTGCGCGTAACACGCTATGGCAGGCGCGTTACGTCCGCGTGACGCGCCAGGGTGAGTGCGTTACGTCCTGGGTCACCCCAGGTGTGAGGGGCGTGTAACGCGCTGGGCCAGGCGCATTACATCCTGGTTTCACACTGGGGGTGTGAGGCGCGCGTAACGCGCTATGGCAGGCCGTTACGTTTACGTAACGCGTTGGGCTAGGCGCGTTACGCCCTACGTTCCTCAGGCGTGTGACGGCCTACGTTGGGCCGCCAGGTGTGTGTTACGGTCTTGCCTAGACCGTTACAGCTCTGTGACGGTCCAGGGGTGGACCGTCAGGCGCCTGGTTGCCCCGAGAGGGTTGCAACCCCATTTTTTGTCCGACTGTGGTCACCGTGCGACGGGGCCGGTGCGTGGGGTGGTCCCCGTGCGTCGTCGGATGCGGGCGTCATTTTCCATGACATGAGAGTCTACTCCTTCAGTGACCCTCCACTAGTTGTAGCCTGCTTACACGCCTGTGGTCCCACCAGGGAGTGGTGCAGAGGCTACCCTGAGGACGATTTTAGACTGGTTTCCGTCGGGCCATTCGTCATTAGCCAGAGTCCGGCTACGGGGGAAAACCGGTCAGAGGACCAGACCTAGGACGCATGGTCTGTGTGTGCACACGTGGTTGGGGGCGGTTGGACCCACGTCGACGGGCGTGACCCTAGCTAGTCACTTGGTTGTGGTTACTTGTGCGATGTTCGTGCCTTGGGTAGGCGCTACCACGTCAGGAAGTTCACCTGCGGTGCGGTGTAAGTCATCAGGGGACGCTACCGGCTGTGCTTCTAGTGGGAGGTACTCCTGTCGAGTACGGAGTGTCAGACTGTCAGTCTCGTGTGTTTGACCTTCTGATTTGCCGCGTCGATCATTGAGCTTCAGTTGTCTCACCGTGGTACGTGTGCCGGTTTACGTGCCATAGGACCTTTGTTTGGTAGAGTACAGTGCTTTCCTTTCCGAGGTACTCTCCTACCGCTAGCGTAGTGGTTTCCCATTTTACGAGGTAGGGTTCGAGTGATCCCTATTGAGTCTTGTTCCAAGACTCATTCTCTGGGTGTTTTCACCATACTTCAGGTGAGGCGCCGCCCCAGGGGAGTGCGTCTGGGGCGCATCCTGGTGCGGGTACCCAGAGGTAGTGCCAGAGGTCAGAGCCGGGGGATGTCCCGTGTAACTGTACTTTCTTTTCTTATCTTTGTACTAGTTGTGGACTACTGTTGTTATTTTATTGTTATCTTGTGGACCATGTATAATGTAAAATGCTAATTTATTTCCTACTTAATACTATAACTGTTTAATTTCTGTAATTACTTGTGATACTTGTGTAGTTTCCACACCATCCTTCTAACACTTCCGAGTCTTCGGACTCGTAGGTGGCGGTGCGAGTCTCGGGTTATCGGGCCTTCCCGGTAATCAGATTCTCGGGTCGTTACAGCTGGTATCAAAGTGCGGTTGTGCAATTATACGAGAATCATAGGTGATTGTAGTGGTCCACTAGTCCACAGCAATGATGTACAGTTGACGCTGGCATCGGGCATTGTGCGTTTTCTTGACCTTGCCGCTCTCGTGTTTTCTATCTTTTGCTTCAGGAGCGAGCATGGCGCCGAGGCGGAGCACTGTCTCTCAACAGGGGTAGTCGGCTGGAGGTCAGGAGATCCAGCAGGGGGTCCAGAGGGACCAGGAGGAGCAGAGCAGAGTGCCACCAGGGGCCACCGAGGCAGTAGATACTGCGAGGCTTCCGGGGACCGAGGATTTCTTTCGTGGCATGTAGCAGCTTATGTCTCAGCCGTTCGGCGGAGAGGCTGCTGAGGGCTCGTCAGCTAGGGGTGGGCCAGGCCGAGCAGTGAGGGACTTCTTGCAGTTCCATCCACCTTACTTCAGCGGCCAGCCAGACCCTGATGCGGCTCGTGATTGGGTTGACGAGATGGAGCGGGTGTTCAGTTCTGCGAAGAGTGCTGCCGAGGACAGAGTAGTGTTGGCTTACAACCAGTTGCAGGGTACGGCTCGGAAGTGGTGGTCTTCCGAGTGGAAGACATCTTTTCAGCTTCGTCCACTTGAGCAGGTCGAGTGGGATGACTTCGTCAGTGCTTTCGAGCGTATGTACTGTCCAGACTACGTTGCTACGCAGCGGATGTGGGAGTTTCTGGAGCTGGTGCAGGGCGACATGTCCGTGTTGCAGTACAGGGGCTGGTTTGTCGAGCTGG
Organism: Amorphophallus konjac; assembly: GCA_022559845.1. Lineage (NCBI taxonomy): Eukaryota > Viridiplantae > Streptophyta > Magnoliopsida > Alismatales > Araceae > Amorphophallus > Amorphophallus konjac. The sequence goes on along the minus strand of CM040126.1, from coordinate 19,793,155 downwards.
GTCGGTATGCACCTCACATCATGGAGCATGATAGGGTGAAGACCGCGCAGTTTATTCAGGGCTTGAGGCAGGAGCTGAGGCACCATCTGATCGCGAATGGGGCCACTGATCTAGAGACAGCGTCTCGTGTGGCGGCTTCTTTGGAGATGGATATGCAGAGGACCCGAGGACCGATCAGCCAGGGACAGTCCTTGTCAGGTTGCAGCCAGCCGTCGGCTACCCAGCAGCAGGGTTCCTTCCAGCATGCGTCGGGTGGTTCAGGAGTGCCGACACCGGCAGCATCGATGACAGGGTTTGCGTCTTTTGGCTCGAAGGTTAAGAAGTTCTTCGGGAAGAGTTTCCGGAAGAAGAAGTCCAAGGATCAGGGGAAAGCTTCATCGGGCAGTGTACAGCAGCCGATCCCCTTGCAGCGTCAGGGATTAGTGGGTGGGTCGCGAGGACCGTGTCCACGGTGTAGTGGGTTCCACCCAGGCAGGCAGTGCACGGTGCCGATCATCTATTTTCGGTGTGACCAGCCAGGGCATATGGCGCGTGACTGTCCTCAGAGACAGCCGCCGTAGCAGCAGGTTCCCTAGCAGTAGAGGCAGCAGCAGCAGGGACAGTATCCGTCACTACCTAGGTCAGCTAGCGTGGGAGGCAGGCAGAGAGCTCGGGGCCAGATCACGCACATGACCAGGGCAGAGGCAGTGGCGTCGCAGCTCGTGGAAGGTACCGTTCAGATTTTGGGTTGCGCGGCTCGGGTTTTGTTTGATTCTGGCGCGTCTCATTCGTTTATTTCGGAGGATTTCACGCTGAGCATCGAGGAGACGGTGACCCAGTTGCCTTGTGATTTGGCGGTAGAGTTGCCTTCGGGTGATTTTATGATCACTCCATATTGCTTCGATCAGATTCCGGTTTGGATCGATGGGCGGAGTATGCCAGGCAGGTTGTATGCGTTGCAGCTTCGGGACTATGATGTGATTCTAGGCATGGATTGGCTCGAGACTCATGGAGCGGTGGTGGATTGTGAAATGAAGAGGGTCTACTTCCAACATCCGAGCAAGCGGACCTTCCATTTTCAAAGTATCCGTTCCACCTCTTCTCGATTCCTCATCTCTGCGATTCGAGCCCGTCGGTTGCTTGATTCTGGTTGTCAGGGCTTTCTCGCGTCCGTGGTTGTGACCGAACGGATGGAGCCGAGTGTCGAGGATATTCCGGTGGTGTGCGAGTTTCCCGACGTTTTTCCCGAGGAATTGCCTGGGTTACCTCCCCAGCGGGAGACCGATTTTGTGATCGAGGTCGTACCTGGTACGGGACCTTTGGCGAAGGCTCCCTACCGTATGGCCCCCGCTGAGTTGAGGGAGTTAAGGGTGCAGTTGCAGGAGCTGTTGGCCAAGGGGTATGTTCGTCCTAGCTTTTCCCCTTGGGGTGCACCCGTGTTGTTTGTGAAGAAGAAGGACGGTAGTCTGCGGCTATGCATTGACTATCGACAGCTGAATGAAGTGACCATTAAGAACAAGTATCCGTTGCCACAGATTGATGATTTGTTCGACCAGCTTCAGTCTGCGCGAGTGTTCTCGCGGATTGATTTGCTGTCCGGTTACTATCAGCTGAGGATTCATGAGTCCGATGTGGAGAAGACTGCATTCAGTACGAGGTACGGGCATTATGAGTTTCTGGTGATGCCGTTCGGGCTCACCAATGCCCCTACAGCCTTCATGGACTTGATGCAGAGGGTGTTTCGTCCGTATTGGGACCAGTTCGTGGTCATATTCATGGACGACATCCTTGTTTATTCGCGGTCTGCCAAGGAGCACGCGTACCATTTGGGTGTAGTGCTGCAGACGTTGCGAGATCACCAGTTGTATGCGAAGATCAGCAAGTGCGAGTTCTGGCTCCGCGAGGTGCACTTTCTGGGACTCGTGATTTCTGGTGATGGCATTTCCGTAGACCCCGCCAAGGTTGAGGCAGTAATGCAGTGGCCGAGGCCGAGGTCTGTGACGGAGATCCGGAGTTTCTTGGGGCTTGCGGGCTATTATCACCGGTTTATCCAGGATTTTTCTCGCATTGCGACCCCGATGACTAGATTCACGTGGAAGGATGTGCCTTTCGTCTGGTCTGAGGAGTGTGAGCAGAGCTTCAAGGAGCTGAAGAGATTGCTCACCTCGGCTCCGGTATTGGTTTTGCCTTCTGGATCGGGAGGTTTTGTGGTGTGTACCGATGCTTCCGGGGTCAGATTGGGTGCTGTATTGATGCAGCATGGTAGAGTGGTGGCTTATGCATCTCGGCAGCTAAAGCCCCATGAGGAGAACTACCCTACCCATGACCTTGAGTTGGCGGCGGTGATCTTCGCGCTGAAGATCTGGAGGCATTATCTGTACGGTGAGAAGTTCAAGGTGTTCACTGACCATCAGAGTTTGAGGTATGTGTTCACGCAGAGAGACCTGAACCTCAGGTAAAGGCGTTGGATGGAATTCATGAAGGATTATGACTTCACCTTGTCTTATCAGCCGGGCAGGATGAATGTCATCGCCGATGCCTTGAGTCGGAAGGTCGCGGTCAGTGCCTTGATGTTGAGGAAGTGGAGGCTCTGGAAACAAGTGCCCGAAGTGTCCTTCAGGCTCATGATTCCCCAGGAGCCAGGGTTAGCAGTGCTTGCGAGTCTGACTGTCACTCCTGCTATCCATTGTCAGGTGATAGAGGCTCAGCATGCGGACCCTGAGTTGCCCCGGATTCTGGCGATGGCTGATGTGGAGCTCGGCGAGGACGGTGCTGCGAGGTTTCGTGGAAGGCTGTACGTCCCAGCCGAGGAGCAGATTCGTCGTGCGGTGTTGCGCGAGGCTCATGGGAGCAGGTACACCGTACACCCGGGTGCGACAAAGATGTATCGAAACTTGCGGAGACAGTTCTGGTGGCCTGGTATGAAGAGAGATGTTGCTGAGTTTGTGGCCAGGTGCCTGATCTGTCAGCAGGTGAAGGCGGAGCATCAGCGACCAGGAGGTACTCTTCAGCCCTTGGATGTTCCTTCGTGGAAGTGGGACCACGTGACCACGGATTTCGTGGTGGGATTGCCGAGGACCCCGAGTGGGCAGGACAGTATTTGGTTGCTGGTGGATAGGCTGACGAAGGTGACTCGGTTGTTACCGGTCAAAGTCAACTGGAGCGTGTCCAAGTTGGCCCATCTTTATGTGGAGCGGATCATTCCGGTGCATGGGGTTCTCATTTCAATCATGTCGGACCGGGATCCGCACTTCACTTCTGAATTCTGGAGGAGTTTCCAGCGAGCCCTTGGCACGGAGTTGGCCTTTAGCTCAGCGTATCACCCTCAGTCAGATGGTCAGTCTGAGAGGACCATTCAGACTTTGGAGGACATGCTGAGATCTTGCTGCCTAGAGTGGCAGGGGAGTTGGATTCACCACCTGCCATTGGTGGAGTTTGCCTATAACAACAGCTATCATTCGAGCATTGGTATGGCTCCTTATGAGGCATTGTATGGGCGTCCTTGTCGGAGTCCACTTGATTGGTTTGAGGTTGGTGAGCGTATTTTGACGGGACCAGAGTTTGTGCAATAATGCGTGGATGGGGTGCACGTGGTTCGTCAGAACATGCTGGCAGCCCAGTGTCGACAGAAGAGCTATGCTGACCGTAGGAGGCATCCCCTCGAGTTCACCGTGGGCGATCGTGTATTCTTGAGAGTTTCTCCGATGAAGGGGGTGATGCATTTTGGACGGCGTGGGAAGTTGAGTCCCCGCTATATTGGTCCTTTCGTGATTGTGAAGTGCATCGGTGAGGTTGCTTATCGGTTGCAGTTACCCCCTGAGTTGGCGTCGGTGCATGACGTGTTCCACGTCTTGATGTTGCAAAAGTATATGCCCGATGACTCTCACGTGCTCGAGGATTCTGTTTGGCCTGAGGTGACTCCAGATCTTTCTCTCCCAGAGTTTCCGATCCGCGTGGAGGATAGGCGAGAGCAGCGCCTGCGGAACAAGGTCATCCCTTTGGTCAAGGTGGTGTGGCAGCGACACTCTGGTGGTGAGTCTTCTTGGGAGAGTGAGGACGAGATGCGTCAGTAGTTCCCTTACCTATTTGAGCGAGTCTTCCTCTTTTTCCCCTTAGGTTGTTCTTAATTTCGAGGATGAAATTCCTTAAGGGGGGAGGGCTGTAATATCCCGGACCTTTCGGATCCCTCTTCGTGGGTCCCGGATCTGGGTTCTCGGAGTGTCCGGCTTCGTTGTGTCTGAAATTTCGTTTCGGACATCTTTCGTGTTCGGATCGGCGCGATCCGGAGTTGTTTCGGAGGCCCGGAAGCGTTCCGCGGCTTTTCCACGCGTGTTTTCCGATTTCCGGTGTGTGTTTCGGCAATTCCTTCGGAATCTCGCTGCGGGTGAACCGGGTCGTTCACCTGGGCACGAGTGGTACCGTTGCGATCGGTGCGTTCCGAGGATTCCGGAAATATAATTTTCTGATTTTTGATATTTTCCAGATTTTTCAGATTTTCTATAAATACCCCCCTATTTTCTCTTTCTCCCCCCACCCTCTTCTTCTTCTTCTTCTTCCTCCTTTCTCCCCCACCGTGAGGCGCCCCCTCTTCCTCTCTTCTTCGTCCGGCGAGACCGCGGCGAGCCCCACTGGCTACAGACGGCTGTGGGCGACGGCGTGGTGACGACCACGGCGACGAGGTGCGCGTGGTGGCGTTCATGGATCGTGGGAGCTCAAGGAAGAACGAGGGTTTTCAAAGCGATTTCTTGCGTTCACGGAAGATCCGGCGGAGCTTTCCCTCCATTGAGGTAGGGTGACGTTCCCTAGCTCCTTGCCGTTCTTTTCCGTGGTTTATAGGCCGTGGGGAGGCCGAGAGGGGCTTGATTGAGCGGGTTTGGGGTTTTCCATGATTTGGGGAGAGCTCGCCCGATCTATGGATTTGATGCATGATCTTGCGTTTTGGTGGCCTAGAATCATGCTAGGGGTCCCCAGGGGTCTTCCCCTTTGATTTCCCCCTCTTCGGTGGAGGTATGGGGGCGTGGTTGAAGTTTTTGGGCTTTCCCGCCGTTCCCGCCGTCGGGTGCGTGTAACGGTCCTTCAAGGGACCGTTACACGGTGTGACGCACCTGGTAGAGGCCGTCACACGCCCTTCGTTTAGCCTTCGGGGGCCAGGGACTGTGACGGTCCCACGATAGACCGCCACTTGCGTGTGACGCGCCTGGCTTGGGCCGTCAGGGGCGTTCCGACCGTTGGCTTTTACCGTTGATTTGACCGTTGGGGGTCAGTGCGCGTAACACACTATGGCAGGCGCATTACGTCCGCGTGACGCGCTAGGGTGAGTGCGTTATGTCCTGGGTCACCCCAGGTGTGAGGGGCGTGTAACGCGCTGGGCTAGGCGCATTACATCCTGGTTTCGCACTGGGGGTGTGAGGAGCGCGTAACGCGTTGGGCCAGGCGCGTTACGCCCTACGTTCCTCAGGCGTGTGACGGCCTACGTTGGGCCGCCAGGTGTGTGTTACGGTCTCGCCTAGACCGTTACAGCTCTATGACGGTCCAGGGGTGGACCGTCAGGCGCCTGGTTGCCCCGGGAGGGTTGCAACCCCATTTTTTGTCCGACTGTGGTCACCGTGCGACGGGGCCGGTGCGTGGGGTGGTCCCCGTGCGTCGTCGGATGCGGGCATCATTTTTCATGACTTGAGAGTCTACTCCTTCAGTGACCCTCCACTAGTCGTAGCCTGCTTACACGCGTGTGGTCCCACCAGGGAGTGGTGGAGAGGCTACCCTGAGGACGATTTTAGAATGGTTTCCGTCGGGCCCCTCGTCGTTAGCCAGAGTCCGGCTACAGGGGAAAACCGGTCAGAGGACCAAACCTAGGACGCATGGTCTATGTGTGCACATGTGGTTAGGGACGGTTGGACCCACGTCGACGGGCGTGACCCCAGCTAGTCACTTGTTTGTGGTTACTTGTGCGGTGTTTGTGCCTTGGGTAGGCACTACCACATCAGGCAGTTCACCTGCGGTGCGGTGTAAGTCGTCAGGGGACGCTACCAGCTGTGCTTCTAGTGGGAGGTACTCCTATCGAGTACGGAGTGTCAGACTGTCAGTCTTGTGTGTTTGACCTTCGGAATTGCCGCGTCGACCGTTGAGCTTCGGTTGTCTCACAGTGGTACGTGTGCCAGTTTACGTGCCGTAGGACCTTTGTTTGGTAGAGTACAGGGCTTTCCTTTTCGAGGTACTCTCCTACCGCTAGCGTAGTGGTTTCCCGTTTTACGAGGTAGGGCTCGAGTGATCCCTACTGAGTCTTGTTCCGAGACTCATTCCCTACGTGTTTTCACCGTACTTCAGGTGAGGCGTCGCCCCAGGGGAGCGCGTCTGGGGCATAGCGTGGTGCGGGTGCCCAGAGGTAGTGCCAGAGGACAGAGCCGGGGGATGCCCGTGTAGTTGTACTTTCTTTTCTTGTCTCTGTACTAGTTGTGGACTACTGTTGTTATTTTATTGTTATCTTGTGGACCATGTATAATGTAAAATGCTAATTTATTTCCTGTTTAATACTATAACTGTTTAATTTCTGCAATTACTTGTGATACTTCTGTAGTTCCCACACCATCCTTCTAACCCTTCCGAGTCTTCAGGCTCGTGGGTGGCAGTGCGAGTCTCGGGTTATCGGGCCTTCCCGATAATCAGATTCTCGGGTCGTTACACTGGCTCTCCCGCCTGCTCAGGGGCTCCCCTCAGTATCTCAGCAGAGGCCTTGGCCCCCGACATCTCTGCCTCCTCTGCACATTCCAGACGGTTATGTCAGTAACCGAAAGCAAACAAATCGCAGCTCACACTTAGCGTCAGAAGCCCTTACTCAAAGGAGCTCCGCCAGTAGCCTCCCACAACTCAAAGTCGAAAAAGGTCCCAGCATGGGGTGTAGGCTCGTCCATCATACGAAAGAGCCCCTCCATGTCTATCTCGAACTCGTCCCCTTCTTCAGGTGGAGGAGCCACCTCCCAAGGGGGCGAGAAAGCCGCCTCCACTCTAGTCTCCGGCGGGGCTACAAAACACAAATCCAGCAAAACAAGATTAGTCGTCTACCATGGCTAAATCTAGCAGGAGCAAAGAAGGCGAAGTGACACTTACTCAAGGCCGTACCCACCTCAGCCTGCTCGCCGGTCTCGAGTCCCCCAGGGGACTCACTAGCCTTAGTCGCTGCATCCTCCACACGAGGGCGTTTCCTCCGAGGCTGCAGACCTCCATCTCCATTCCCTGAGGATGTTCCCATGGATGGCTAGTCCCCCTCTGTCGTAGAACCTGCTGACAAACACAGCATTATGCAACACCTCAGTTCTGTATCTAAGAAGTACAGAATGAAAGGGAGAGAGCCGGCTAAAGAAGGAAAGCCTAACCTGAAGCCCCAAAGGGGGTCAATGGTAAAGGCACCAGCTGCTCCATCCCTAACGCCAGGGCTCGGGCTGCCATCGTGACAGCCTCCCGAATATCCCGTGGAGTGCGTGCGCACTCAACCTGGGACACGAACTCCACAGCTCATGCTGACCCGATCGTGTGGGCAATGTGTCGTCTCCAGTCAACGACCGCTGTATCGGCGAAGCTCCCGTGTGGGAGTTCCCGGTCCAGCGACCCTCTGCCCCGGATGCCACAATCGGCCAAGAACTGAGTCCACCAGGCCTTAGGTGCCTTCGGTCGAGACACCTTCACTCCAGTTGCTGTAGCCGATGCCCGTCCCAGGGGATTCAGTGCCCCTGCGTTGCTTCGGCTCCCAGAAGATGAACCCCGACCACTCCGGGGCCACTGTGCTACAATCCGCTCGATCCCTCGGCGGATCCAAGCAACACGGGTCCTCAGGTACCCCTCATGTAGTGCGATAGGAGGCAGATCCTCCCTCAGCAAGCGACTCTCATCCACCTTCCTGATCGCGAAGGCCTTCTGTCAATAGAGGTGATTGTGCCCGAACCACAACCGGGCGTAGTGCACATCAAATCGTCCCCGACGTCCCTGCCCCGGCATCGGGAATCGCTCCAGCTCCCGATGGCAGTAAAAGTCCCACCAGGCCGCTGCAAGTAGGTGGGTATCCTTGCCCTTGTACTGTTTACCCGTCAGAGGGAACTCCCTGTTCGGCGGAATCCCCTGGTTGTACCTGAAGTTTTTGGCAAAGCGATGTGGGTAGTACGGCTCCAAGGAACTCATCGCCGACCGGTGCAATGCCAACACAGCTACTAGGGTGCTCAGTATCCACTCAGTCCATGGTCCCGTATCGGCCGCCCCCTGACTGGGGTGGGCGCTGGTCGCCCCTCCACTTGAACCCCCCAGAAAGAGACCAGAGTCCTTCGCCGCACTGTCAAAGGGCAGTCCCTCCTCACCCCGGGCAGGCAGGTAACAAAGGGACCTCCTGGCCCCCTCAAGCTGCTCCTCCGCATCCCCATCCGGCTACCCCGTAAAGCTGAACAGAAGTGGTGCCGTCGGGTTCGCCATGGTACCTTGCGTCACCAGCCCCGGGAAAAGCAACCCTGCCCACACACTAAGGTAGTGGGTCGGTAGGAGTATACTCCTCTCCCTCGGTGCTGAGTGTGCCGCCAGAACTCCAAGTCCCTGGTAGATGTTGGCCAGTGCAGCAAGAGCCAGAGCTAACTGTCTCCCCTCAGCCAACAAGCAAGCTGGCCACAACAACTCAGCTCTCAACTGCCCGTCCCCCCCGTGGGGAACTACAAAAGTTGCCAACCAATATGCCAGATACGCTGCAAGGTGTGTCACATCTGGCAGACCGTGGGGATTCCACCCCTCTTGCGGTGCATACACATATCTGGAGTACGTCTGGAAGCGTAGATCCACCTCAGTGTACTCCTCCCATGGAGTCTGGTCCCTGGCGAACTCCTGGTAGAAGCAAAATGGCCCGTTGTAGAAATGACGGACCCATACATTCAGTGGTACTCGGGGAGTCTGTGCGGTTCTCTCTCTCCCTGCTAGAGCTAAATCTCTCCAGGTCTTCATGAGATACCGATAACTGTGAGGCATTCGGTATCTTCCTAGTCCGTTGGTATGACTGCGGTGGAGGTCATCCAGCACTACCTCCTCGCATCCTTCGCCGACGACCGGCAAGCCAGAAATCATGAATAAAGACCACAAGTCGAGGCTGGTCTCCCCCTCTGTTGTTGCCACCGTGTTCCAACGACGGTTGAAACGCTCAACCAAGCTCTGCAGTAGTCCGGTATAGCACGGGTACGCATACAGAGCAACAGTCACCGCGTACCTGATCTCAACACGATCCAGCAATGCCCGGTAGTGGGGGACAATCCCCATCAACCACTCAGTGGCACCCTGGCGGTAGTAGTGTGACGGGATCACTGTCCAGCGACCATACCAGCTAGTGATGGTCTGTTGCATGACTCCATTCAGCATACTGTGATCATCATAACCCTCTCCAGTGTACTGCACACCAGTAGGCTCCAATACCAACCCGGTAATCCCCTCTGTCTCTATGCGGTGGTGACCGTGCAAATCCCAGCTTGCGGGGCCCATCGGCCCAACCCTGACTCCAGACTGCTCCGCCATGCCAAAGAACCCTAGGCAGTCAACACTGGGAAACTGGCGTTGCCTCTAGTAGTCCTCCGAAAAGCTCGGATAGCTACAGAACGCTGTACCATGCAGGCTATCACTGTCAATCAAGATGGCCCCCTCAAGCCGGCGGCGGGCCCCTAGGATCTGAGAGTCGGCCTCCTCCATACCAGGGGGGACATAGCGGCGGATGAATTCAAACATGTGACGATCCAGGGGGAACTCCAATGGATAGCCCCCGCTGTGGCGACCCGGATCCCAAATACCAGGTATACCCGGTAGGACTACCGAATACACGTGATACCACATGGAATCCGCGAGGCCTCCCAAGAGCGGTAAAGCTCCGAAGGGAAAAAGGCATGTGTAGAGTACATTGAAGCCACAGAGATAGAAGAGTAAGCAATTAAATTTCATTAGATCGGTTTGCTGTAGTAGCAAAAATAAAATTACTATTTAATTAACAGTTTCAATTTAACAATTATACCAGAGTCCAGTCCAAGAAATTAAAGACAAGCACAGGCCACTGGAAAAGAACGTACACTGAGGTCGGGGGAAACCCGACGCAGGTACCGCTGGCAGCTACGGACACTCCACACCAGGAACCACGAACAGAGACGACGCCAACCTGAAAAGTAGGGGTGAGTCTCCAAATAGAGGCTCAGTAGGGGTCACACGAATCCCCACTGAAAAACACGCAGAACACGTAAATAGGATGGAAGCAACAGCAGAAACAGCAGGTGCAGCAAAGCAGGAAAAGCTACACTACAAGGCTGTAAAACTACTCTAGAAGCAGTAAAGAACAGACGGAAAGTAGGAGTAGGGAACAAGCAGGAAAGGGGGAGAATCCGCGCCAGACAAGCAGCTGCCGAACTAACCTTGACACCCCAAACTACTCCAGACAGCGACGGAAGGGCGACTCTGAACTGACAAAGTCAGGAGTTACCAATCTGCCGACACGGCGCCAGGTCTAGGACAAAGACCTGCAAGGACAAACAAAAGTCTAGAAAAGATCTAGACAGACGACAGACAAACACGACGGCACACACAACTAGAACGTCATGCACACAACGCCACACAGACCTCGAGTAGAGCCACGAGAGGGCTAACTCGGAAAGGTCACGACGCACAAGAAATGCCGAGAGTCACGTGTCACGTGACGGAAGCACCTCTTCATAGGAAGAACAGCCAGCTGCGTCCACTGACGTCTTATGCTGCGCCACAAGTGTCTCACCTACGGTACCACCGAAACCACGGTAGAGTCGCAGACATGCGCTGAACCAAAGCAGGAACAACAGCAACGATAGAACAAGAGGACAAGTAACTAGTCAGGGTCACGCCCATCGACATAAGTCCTCAGTCCCTGACAACGTGTGCACACACTAGCTCTAGCCTAAGCCAGGTTCTCTAGCTAGTTTTCTCCCTCGGTAGGACGCTACCGCTGGCTGGGAGCCCACGGAACTAGCTTACAAACCGTATCACAGGAACACCCCTCCGCCATCCGCTAGCGGGTCGGCAACTCAAAGGCCTTAGGGCTACAACAAGCGGAGGCTCACATGACACAGAGACTCAAAACACAAGTGCTGAAGTACAAGCAGGAAAGAACACCCCACGCCACGTACTTCGAGGCACCAATGGCAGCACAACCACTGCCAACAAACTCAGGACAAGGCAACTAGACCTACGACGCAACGATCCTTGAGTCGAACGACTCAAAGGCAAGATCGTCACAGACAGCGGGACAAGCCGCCAATCGGTCTAATCCTAAGCCAGAGGAAATGACACTCCGCAGGAAACGACTCACGGAGACCTGAGGGAGCACCAAGAACCCTCAGCACACTTGGACACACAAACCAAGGTAACACAGTACCTCTAGGCATCCAGAACCAAAGTCTCGAACTGGGCAGAACCGTCGAGACACACACACGATTACCCGCCAACCACTGGGCCACACCGGGTTGACCGGAACCAGGTAACAACAACTCTAAAGTAGGAAAAGAATCCTACCTCAAGCGAGAAGACTCATGGCTACCTTACAACGTAGTCTTAGCCCTCATAGGATGTCAGGAGACATCCACGGGAAAATGGGCAGGCCACAAGGTCAAGCCAAGACAAGCAGAAACCGAAACGACGAAAATTGAAGCACAAGGACTGTAACGCACCACCCTTAGACCGTTACACGAATGTCACGGTCTAACTCTAGCCGTTACACTCCAACTGTGGCGGTCTAATGCAGACGCGCTACAGCAACGTGACAGTTGGAGAAAGAGCCGTCACACACACACCGCCCTAACCAACATTTAAAACACACAAGGCACGTAACGGCCTACACTAGGCGCATTACACCGCTCTGACGCGCCCGACCCAGGTCGTCAGGGCCAACAGACCTCAAGCTTGAAACGATAACTCGAACCACGTAACGCACTAGACCAGGCGCGTTACACAGCCTAACGCAGCAAAGCAGGCGCGTCAGGGCCAACTGGCTCAAGTCAAGAAACCACTGGCCGAAAGGCACGTAACGGTCCATCACGGACGCGTTACACAAGCCTAACGCATGGGGGCGTGGCCGTTAGAGCCAACGACACAACCACCCAACTCGGCCAAAACAGCACGTAACGGCCTGGGGTAGGCACGTTACAACGCTGTGATGCATGGGGACACAACCGTTAGACGAACCGACTCAAACGGTCAAAATCGGTCAAACTGAACGTAACGGCCTGGGGCAGGCGTGTTACACAAGCCTGACGCATAAGGGCAGGCGCGTCAGGGGAACCGACTTTCCCAAAACATGAAACGACAAAATAAGCGTGACGCATCAACCCGGACGTGTCTCCCTTGGGCCGTCACACTCCCACAGCCACAAAAACTAAAAACGCCCAGACGCTGTGACGGTCTGTCATAGGGCCGTCAGGGACTGTGACGGTCCCTGGAACGACCGCTACACCGGTCACGGCGGGAAAACAGTGGAAACGCCAAATCGGGCCGTTCCATGCCCCATTCATGCCGAAGCGCAGGGGAAACAAAGGCACGCGATGGAAAACAACACTAGGAGGCTAAAAAGCCCACATGCAAGCACTAAAATGAGAGATCGGGGCGATTCCAACAAATCGACCCTAAACGAGTCAACGAGGTTCCCGGACTCCTACCGGCCTCGAATGACCACCGATCAACACGAAACTAACATGAATGGGATCCAGACATCCCAGCGGTCAATTTGATACTAACTACGCCGCAAATAGTTGCCATTTTCGGCGAACCCTACTAAACCCGAAAATCATGGTTTAGGCAAAACAAGCCCAAACTCAGCCGTTTTCGTGCCGAACGACATGTAATGGCAGAGAAAATGAGCAGGAGGAAGTGAGGATCCGTCATCCTACCTCCACGGAAGAAACCGCGCCTCGAGGGGACTAAACCACGCCGAAATCTCCAAAACCACGAACGACGCCATCTCGGAATCCATCGAGGGATCGCGCCATCCCACGCTCCATTCGCCGCCCTAGATCGCATCCCGATCACTCCATCGCGTCCCCGCCTTGGCCAGCTCCGCAACGGTGCGCGCCCCGTGCCGAATGGCCCACAGACAAGAGAGAACGAGAGAGGGAAAGAGAGGGTGAGAAAGGGAGGAGAGAGGGAGATCGTATGAGAGTGGGGGAGAGAGAGAGGGATATAAATAAAAGAAATTAGAAAATTTTCTAATTTCTGAAAATCTGATAATTGAGCCGAAAATGCAATAATTCAGGAAAATACGCAAAGATAGTCAAAACGACTGGCTCGGAGAGTACATCGCAGCTGTAGCGTTCACGAGTCGATGAATTGAGAAATAAACTCACCGTAGGGTTCCACAGGTAGTACGAGAGAAAAACCCACACGGCTCGTAAAACTCAACTCGGAAACCACCAAAGCGATCCGAAACTCACCAAAAAGGATCCGAAAGACCCAACAAAGATCCACTAAGGATCCGGGGTATTACACCCGCTCCGGTCATAACTGTACGAACCACCCGCCTCCAGAATCCTGGCCACTTCCACGGCCCCTGGTCCAACTATCCTCTCACCCATCGGACCCTCAGCCACTGCCGTATGGCCCCGGTCCAGGTGCTCTATGCCAGCCATAGTAATCACGGGTGCGCCCAGAGGGGGCATCAGCCGCTCAGTCCGCCGCACCCAGTGATCCTCCTCCTGAGCCATCCGCCTCGGGCCCGCCCGTCTCTGCCGAAGCATGCCATGGCTGCAAGACAGGGCGTCCAAGAAGATAGTCAGTATACCAGAAAATCCACATGTACAGCACAGCAAAATAAAGACATATGAAGCGTCAAAATAAAACTACAACGAATCAGAAGGAAGGTTTCCCGGGCCGTACGCCCTCGTCTCCGCCTCCGACGCACGCCCCGTGGGGGGCATTTGTTGTACCCGGACTATTTCCCAGCCAAAATAACATGGAATGAGGGTTCAGGCATTTCCCCGAGCACCTTCAAGGCGCGGGCTATCTAGCCCTTTCTACAACCATGCGGGTCCCTACAAGGGTCCCGACCAACTTGCCGTGACACGCGGCGACACAAACAATTGTCCGGGGTCAACCCCGGCCACTTTCATACGGGCTTTGCCCGTATCCTACATGACCGCCCGGGACCACCCGGGGGCGCCCCGACGTTAAGCCACGCCACGTGGCATCCAGTGAAAGAGCCATGGGCCCACTCCGAGGCACTTCATTCAACCCTCCAAGGTCAAAGGGAGACCCGAGCAAGTCAACCACATGCTTTGGAGGCCCGCAGTACGGGCATACGGCTCACACACGTGTGTTCAGCATTCTTCCAAACACCTAGTGGGCGCGTATATTTCAACCCTTCTACACCAACCCACGGGCCACCCCGTGATTCCAGTACACTAAGTGGGTCCTACAACGCCCCCCAGCAAGTTGGGGCCACCCCCGACCCTTAGACACATGGCAACATGCCACTCAACTTTAGCTCTCGGGCCAACCCGAGGCTACCCTGCCAACCCGACGTACAACGCGGCATGCAACACGAGGCGAGGCCCATGGGCCCAAGGTGCCTCCTCCCAGCCCCTATGGACTTCTACCCTTGACATTAGGCCAAATCTAAGGCCCGTCGGTCACCTACGCGGCTCGTTCGGAAACCCAGAGTGTGTCGGGCATTCGCCCGAACACCTTCCGAGCGGTCGCTATGACTCGAAGAACAACGGCCCCACGGGCCCATCCCAGCCTCCCGGAGCTTGAAGTCTGTCAAAGGACGTCCCCAGCCAACACAAGAAGATCCCGGGGGCCATCCCCCGGGGTTACGGCCAGCCTGGGGCCAGTTCGCCCCAGGGCATGGCCGCGCGCCCCAGGGAGGGCGAATGGCTCGGGATCTACGGTCCCACGACCCCACTCAGCCCAGTTCGTTCGATCTACGGTCCTATAATGCGGTTCGTGTGTCGTACCTGCTCGAGAAGTCGATGCGTGAATGCGGGAGCGCAAAGCGACAACACACGGGAATCCCGCAAGTCAACGCGCACACGAGCCTCCGCATACCCTCCCAGCAATTCGTTCTTTTCTTTCTTAGTCAAATTAAGAAGAAAATGGCCCAAAAAATCAATTTTATAGGGTGGGACCAGCCCCCCTCTCTCCTTGGAGCGAACCCGCCTAAACCCCCTATGGGGGGGGGGGGTTTACGCGGACCAGCCTGGACCCCATGGCTGGTCCGCGTAAACCCCCCATTCAATTATAAAAAATTTTAATTTTTTAAAAAAGGAAAAACCAGAACCGGCCCACCTAAACCCCCTTTGGGGAGGGGGTTTTGGCGGACCAGCCCAGCCCCCTGGGCTGGTCCGCGTAAACCCCATCCGCGGGGGGTTTACGCGGACCAGCCTGGGCCCCCTGGCTAGTCCGCGTAAACCCCCTCCCCCTCTCTCAACCCGTGCAACCCAGTGACACTATTCACTTGGGTTTACGCGGACCAGCTCACCCCCTTTAGCTGGTCCACGTAAACCCCTTGTGACCCTTCAACTTCCCCTATAAAAACCCCTTAGGGGCTCAAGGGGTACATAGATGATCATCCATCCAAGCTCCAACATCCAGCAAGCACAGGACTTCAAGCGCAGCTCCAAGCAGCGAGCGAAGGAGAATTGTGCGTGGGTGACTTGTTCAGCAGCCTAATACGCCGGGGGTATGCCGTTTGCACTCCCCTCACGCTGTATGTAGCCGTCACACACAAGTCAACACCCACCATATGTGAGGTGTTACGACATGGGCGGACGTCCCCTCATGCCATGATTTCCTCTCGCGTGCCCATCAGTTGCAACCACATGCGTACCATGACGTCATGCTCTATCGCAGTCACGAGGCCATGTCCGACCGCTCAATTCGAGTCGTGATCGACCCTCGCCCAAATACCAGATCGATGTATCCCTCCAGTCATCCAGTCACAGGCCCCCGTTCGGCACCACGGCCCTGGCCCACGCCGCGAGATGAGCCCTCTGTAAAACGCATATGTGTTCATTCATCACGCATCGACCCGGGGACCGACTAGCACGTCGGAGTTGTCCTGTGGCAAGTGCCAGTTGTACCTTGGCCATTATGGCTCTCCTGTAAAGAAGTATACACCTCAGTATAACACCGCTGATTGGATGAGTGCTCTCGCACCCACGTCCAGGCCCTCAGTTTTCAATCTACACCACTTGGCATCCATGCCTAACCCCCTAACCCTAGTAAACACACCCCTCAGTCTAATGCGCACCCATAGCTGTTGAATGCCCCCAGCCCTCTACCCATGGCTTCAGACTTATATACAGACTTTTCTTCAGCTCAGAACGAAGGTATTCGGATTCAATCCGATGTAAATAAACACCGGTTGCTTGCGGCCGGTGGGGAAAGATGTCCAGTACACGATTCCCGCAATCGCCTACGCACTCGCACCCATGGAACCTCTTCTCTCCACGTGTCGCCCGATCGCCCGAGCCCACGTGCCGCGCCTCGGTGGCGCTTCCCCAGTCAACCCTTGGTTCCATGAGTGATTGTCGAGAAATCAACTGGCACGCCCACACCCTGTCCGGTTAACTCTTATCCTGACACTTCTGTGCCATTCGACCCTTCCTGACTTTCCATAAAAGGAGAGTGCCCGATACTGCCGTAAGAGACATGCAACCGTAAGGAGGATACCCGAGATACATCAAACTCCCGTATTTTCCTTCCCCACTGTATCCCTTCCTTCACCCCGGTAATCGGCATAAAAAAACCAGCGCAACAGTCATTTATTACAACAATTTTTTTACCTTGTAATTTTTGTTGCTGTTATAAATCAAATTTCTTGTAGTGAGAATGCAAAGATCTGGGGTTTAAAGAGCCATGATTGTCATGTGCTCTTGCAACAACTACTTCTAGTGGCTATTCGAGAAATGACACAAAGGGAAGTGAGTTCTGCACTAACTGAAGTGTGTAATTTCTTTGTGGAGTTGTGCTCAAAGAGTTCATCAGCAGATGATTTTTATCGCCTTGGAGAACGGATTGTAGTCACACCATGTCATCTTGAGATGATCTTCCTTCCCAGTTTCTTTGATATCGTGACACATTTACTTATTCATTTACCAGAAGAAGCTAGACTTGGTGAGCCAGTGTATTATCGATGGATGTATCCCATTGCGAGGTATGAACAATACTCTTGACTCTTCTAAGTCTTTCACTCCTTTTGATGATAATAATTTGATTTGTTATTTGCTAGATATTTAGCGCGGCTAAAGTCATATGTGCGCAATAGGACATGGCCAGAGGGTTGCATTGCTGAGGGATATTTAGCTGAAGAGACGCTTACTTTTGCATCTAGATATTTGTCTGATGATGTGGAGACGTGGTTTAATAGGCCCAGACGGAATGAGGATGCCTATGTCAATGACAATGATGATGATGGATGGGCCATCTTCTTAGATGTAGGCCGTCCATTAGGTGCAGGGATTCATGTTAACCTTCACAAGGAAGACATATGTCAGGCACATCAGTATGTTTTATTCAATTGTGATGCGCTAGCTCTTTATAGAGAGTAAGTATTATTCTATTTTCTTGTTACTTTCGATGAGCAACTGCACACACTTGAATGTACATTGGTTACTTGACATGTAGAGAACATCTTTCACAAATTCGGAGTAAACACCCTCGAGCAACTGAGATGGAAATAGAAAGCGAGTGGAACAAAAAGGTTCCCAATTGGTTTAAGGAAAAGGTAAAACCACGCATGCGTAATAGATGTTGGTGGCTGTGTATTATTTCTAATACTTGTGCTTTCACTTAATGCATAGGTACAAAGATTTCAGGTGGAAATGGGTAACCTTTTGTCTCCAAAACTCCGCTGGCTGAAAGACGGACCACTTTCTGTAGCAAATGTATTTCATACCTATTTAATTAATGGGTTTCACTTCCACACTCAATAAGTTGAGCAATGTAGAAGAACTTGTAATAGTGGTGTTGTGCTGTCTGCTATAATCTCAAGCTTTGCAAGCTCCAGCGACAAAAAACTTATTCAGGGAGACGTCACTTACTATGGGTTTTTGAATGAAATTGTGCAGTTGGATTATTACGGTGAAATGAAAATTATACTATTTAAGTGCGACTGGATTGATGTTAGGAGGGGAGTGAAAGAAGATAGGGGATTCACTTTGATTAATCCAACACAATTGTTGAGAACAACAGAGCCTTTTGTGTTAGCATCCCAAGCAGAGCAATTTTGGTATGTTGAAGATCCTAAAGACAATGGTTGGTTTGTTGTTCGGAAAGCACAGCCGAGAGATTTGTTTGATGTCCATGGTGGGCAATGCACTAATGCAGGGGTGATTTTAAATATTCAAGTCACACAACCTTACCTTGAGGATGACAATGTTGATGACAAGAACGTATGTTGGGAGAGAAATGATGTAGAATGTCTAGAAATCACCTTAAAAATAGTGGAAAAATGGCAGGGACCTTATTCATGAGTTTCTTTTTGTTTGTAGTGTTTCGAACAAATTTATTTTAAGTGCTTCATATGTATTATTCATCAATTGTCTTTGTTAACTATTAATAACAGTGCAATGATGTTAGTTGTGGAAGCTAGGTAACAACCAATTTTTTACACATTATATATATGTTGATATTACATATTTACATTGTCAAAAATTTCAGATTTAGACTCGGCTTCTAAAGCATTGGACAGGGCCATGTAAGTTCTTAATTTGAATGTTTTTAATTTGCTTTCATTGGAATTAAATTTGTTGAATTTTTGTTGACATTTCTATGTAATGTTACAGGGGAAAGAAGATTGTCTCGAAACTTGAGTTCTCAAAGACCATTATGGAAAGACCTGCATAGGGTCCTCGGACCCGTAATATGGTTGCAACAGACCACGTCCATAAGCTCCCCTCTCGACTGTGCTCTACAGAGGCAAAAATGGTGAAAGATATCTCCACAATTTACACTTCGAGTCGAAGGGCACGAATGTTGGATTCAAATGGATTTCAACAATATTAGAGTTTGAACGCCACCTCTTTATCTTGTTATTGTACATAAACTTTCATGTTGTTTGTATTACAACATTGTGAGCATGTTTAAACTTTGTAGGCACATATTTACTAAAATCTCTAATGATGTGAAGGCCCGCTTTCGGTGTTTTGATTGCCTGTGATATAATGCATGGTTAAACGGTAATTGTGAGAAAGTGTTGTCATGGATTAAGGGCCAGAGTATATTCTCAAAGGCATACACATTTGTGCCAATTGTTTGTTGGTATGTACTCTTCAAGTGTTGACCCTAATAATTGATTTTAATAGCTATATAATGAATTTGGTTGTATCATGCCACTTCAATGCAGGGGTCATTGGAGCCTGGTCATCTTATGCAACCTTGGACAGGGGTTTACATCGAAGGTAAAGCCATGCATTCTGTACCTCGACTCTCTCCTGTCAGCTGGACCAAACCGATATGAGAAAGACATTAGGAGGTAATGTAAAGCAATGAACTTTAGATATATGGTCCATATGGTTTACTTTTTATAGTCATATGTTATATTTTTCACTGCTATTTAATTTTATTACATGGTCGTTATTGTTGCTTGATTTACTCAATATTGTTGGGATTCTATGTAGGTTCGTCATGGACATTTACAAGAGTGAAGGGAACCCAGGAACAATAGATGACATTGCCACCATTCCACTTTATGCACCACAGGTAAGTATCCCACACTTGCATATGTCAATGAGTGGAACATGAGACTTGGAATTTTACATATTCTCATATGCAAGTAGATATGATTTTTGACTTTGATTACTTGTAATCTGTCTATAGATTCCTCAACAAAGGAATGGTGAACAATGTGGTCATTTTGTGCTATATTTCATTCACCTATTCATTGAAGCTGCCCCAGAGAACTTTTCTGGTGAAGGATATCCATACTTTGTATGTTATCTTATGTATCATTTTCTACAATGTTGAACACTTCTTCAATGATATAGTAATGTTTATTCTACTTCATTTTTTTTAACTTTACAGTTGCATGAGGGTTGGTTTGTTCCAGCAGATGTAGATTTATTTGAGAACTTGGTCTGCTCTTTCATAAGTAGTAGAAATGATCAATCCAGATTACATGACAAGGAGGTCGAGCCTGGTCAAGTAAAAGACACTGAGGGAACGCTTCAGATGAAGATTGAAGAAATAGACACGAAGGGAAAGCTTGAGTCTAAAAATGAAGTAAAAGACATTCAGAGAAATCTTGCGAGCGAAGAGGAGGAAGAAACGAAGGTAGAAGGTGGTGTTGCAAAAACTTCTACAGCAGGGGAAGGAAGTCAAAGGTCCGAAAGATGACGTTCTTACACTGCTTGTCGCGATGTACATGCCATGAATGGCATACAACGTATTTGTGTGAAGTGGAATATGTTGGGCCAACCAGTTGGGTCGAGTGGCTGTTCGTTAAGAACATTTTTAGGCACGCTTGCAAGGAATGGTGAAAAATTGCCAATCAATTACTCTAATTGGAGGAAAGTGCCTGACATTCATAAAGAAGATGTATGGGACTACATACAGGTTACATTATGTTGATAATACATTTTTATGTTCCTTCAAGTAATTCTTTTATCCTCATTAATCCTATTTGGATATTTATAATCAATTACGTAGTTTTAATTTTTGAATAGAGGAAGTATGATATACCAAAAGAGGCAAGGAGGTGGGTCCTGAAGGACCTTGCAAATAAATGGCGCTATTGGAAGTATAGAGTGCGCAAACTGTATTACAAAAGGAGTGAAAAGGTAACTCATTGTAGACACGCCAAAATTGACGTTACTGTGAGTACATCTCATATTATCTTGTAATGTCCCAATTTGACTCTCAAATTAACTTTGTTTGAGTGATTTTTCTCACTTTTCTTAGATTTCTCCCTTATTTTCCCCTTTTCTTATTTTTTTCTATTTTCATAGATTTTTCTAGATTTTTTGGATATTTTTCTCTATTTTTATGAATTTTTCCAAATTAACGACTTAAAGAGGGGCGTCATTTCGTTTTAAGAAAATTTAAAGAAAATAAAAATAAAATTGACGTCACATGCATCAGGCGTCAATTGCATTTCAATTCCCATTTTCCTGAATTTTTTGAGAATTTTTCAGATTTTTTTAGAATTAACGACTTTGCATGAGACGTTATTCTTATTTTAAATAAAATAAAAATGAAAAAAAGTGAGTTAACGACACATGTGAGATCGTCACTTTTCAAAATGATTTTTTTAATATTATTTTTAACCCCCTTTGAGAGATGATTTGGTGGCCTTCTTGGTGTCAGAAAAATACGTAAAAATAGTCATTGGAATCAGCACATTGAGATGCACCTCCACCTAAAAAATGAGAAAATAATATTAAGAAATAAAAAATAGCCCTGTTTTGAAAATTTTGAATTAACGACCTTGATTCGGACGTCAATTAAATTGACGCCCGAATCAACAGTCATCTTTTCTCTTTTAGCTATTTATCATATTGATTAACGCCCCTTGGTAGGGCGCGTTTTCAATTAACGCCTTTAGTTTAAGCGTCTTTCACAATTTTTCAAATAAAAAAAATTTTATTACCAAATTTAAATCCAGGAAGTGACGCCATTGTCCAGGTCGTGTTTTTAATTAACGCTCTTCTGCAGGTCGTCAATTTATGAATTAACGCCCCTTTTCAGGTCGTGTTTCAGTTTCGTGTTCTAATCGAACGCAGCCCTTTCCCCAAAGAGTCCCTGCTTTGTTTGGCCATCTTCCTCTATTGGGAACTTAACCCTTCCCATGATGGACTCTTGCCCATTCTTATCTTTCTATCCTACTTGATTCTGCCCTTTTAATAGAGCCCTGCGGCTCTGTTATTAGGTTCGGTCCCTTTTCCCCCTTTTTCTTCTTCTCTTCTGCTTCTTCCTTCCTCTGTCTTTTTTTTTTTTTACGCAGGGTTGCTACTGCTGCTTCTGGCCGAAGGAGGACCCCCCCCCTTTACTGCATACAAATCTTTATCTTTGAGGCTTCCTCCCCACCGAGCATCAGAAGGCCGAAGCACATGCTCCTGTCTTTTATTCGTCTTTTCTTTTTATTATCATTAATACACATGCATGCATATACATTCATCATATTCATCTTCTGTTAGTCTCCCTTCTCAACCACGTTGAGGATATTTTTCAAACAGTGCAACCCCGTTGCACACTTCTTGTTATTCTTTTTATTATCATATCATCATATTTTCTTACCCTTTTGCATAGGGGTTTAAAGGGTCAACACCCACAAGGTGTGTTCTCATATATGTTTTTTCATGCTCATCATTTTATGAACTTGATGCTACACTCACCTTGTTTCTAATCCATTCTATTGGTGTTTGTCTTTGTTTTGCAAGGGTAATCAATCAAAGAATAACTCTCTTCATCGGCCGGCCGATTGAAAGAGAAGGAAGCACTCACAATCACCCGCTTCCTTTTGAGGTATTTATATTCGCGATCCCTCCTCCATTTTATTATTGCTATATCTTTGAGGCCCTCGCGTCTCTGGCGATCACATCTCCTATTTTGCACCGTGTGCATGCTTTTTCATCTTCTGCTTAATTCTCTTTTTTATTGTTATTCTTTTAAGTGGATTTTTCACAATCTACAAATTGGCGATCACGGTGGGACTCCTTTTGTTGTTCTTTTGATTACCCTTTCCCTTTGGGCATCCACGTGTGCCATCTCCACTTTTGCACCCACGGTGCGTCTCCCTTTTGTGCTCCACGTAGCACCCATCCCCCTAAGTGATTGGTTAGTTTGATAGATTTTTAGAAATTCCATTTATTCATCTATTAAAAAATAAAAAAAATGATGATGAGCATGCTATATTCCTTTTGGTGGTTGATTGCCATGATTTTATTGTGATTGTGAGTGTCTTTGTCTTCTGGACAGAAGAATTGGCGCCCCTTTCAGAGGCGTGTTTCTAGTGAGTAACGCCTTCACTCAGGGCGTGTTTTCCTATTTAATGTCTTCTGCCAAGGGCGTCCCGTGCAGAATTGACGCCCAACATTCTGGGCGCCTCTTGTTTATTAAGCTCCCCTGGCAGAGGTGCCTTTTACAGAATTGACGCTGCACTCCAGGGCGTCTCTTTCCTGTGTGTCACAGTGACTAACCGGTTGCTCTTCTGCTTACATTCATCTGTTTATTACATCCATCTGTTGCATATATGATTCTGCATTCATCATTTGCTTTGGGTTGAGAGACCTTCTCACATTGTTAGGATCCACACCCCCTCTTGGTGAAGGAAGGACCCTCCATTGAGCATTCCGTCTCTTTGGACCAGAAATTCCTAAACCAAGCCTCCGTAAGTCCCCGCACCCGTGGATTCCCTCACGGACGCCGGGCAGGTTGTACCCTTTGAAGTACCGGGTTTAGTTGGCCTATACGTGGTGAGAGAGTGTTCCTAGTTGGCACCGGAGTAAAACCACATTTGAAACTAGGTTCGCCCCTTGAGTGATTATATCAATTTGCATAAAATCTTTAATTCACCAAGGATCAAACAAAAGAAATCAAGGGTAACCATTCCAACTTGTGTGCTTCTTTGCAAATTATTTTGCTTGAACTTTGCTTGCATAATGGCTTACCTTGATAGACAAAACAACATGTTTAATCTTAATTGTGTTCATGAGGATGCACAACCTAGCACATCCTATACTCCTCAATTTCAACATGCTCAACATAATTCTCACCATACATTCAAGGGACCACGTCCTCATGCTTATGGTCATACCCGACCCATGGGCAATGTCCAACCTCAGGGTCCCTCGCCTCAATTGCAATCCACTACCCCCACGGGACCATCTCCTCCCAATGATGAGAATGTCTCCCAAATCTTGCATGCATTAGATCATCTCACCCCTCAACAAATCCAAGCCCTTAAGGCCATTGTTGAGGGTGCATCTCATTCATCTGATCCTTCTTCTAACCTTACGCGGGTGGCCCATTACCCCCTTCCCTCTTCTATTCGCATGCCTACTCGGGTGGCCCATCACCCATCTCCTCCTATCCACCCTTCTCCTCGGGTGGTCCGACACCCACCTCCTTCTATTCCTCCTCCACCACGGCACCAAGGCCCATCTATTCCTTGCAAACCGGCCCATCCGGGTTCTTCTATGGGTCCTCCCATTAATCCCCTTCCGCGGCCTTTTTATACGACCCCTCCTTCAAGGCCCTGCCAACCCTATGTTACTCAGGTCACACCCCTCCAGCAAACTCTTATTGACAAAGTCACTCTGATGGAGGAACAGTTAAAGAGGGTTATGAGCCCGCGGCCCGCTCCTCCTACTCCAGTCAATCCCCTTCATGCTGCTCTGAATGACATTACCAAGATGGAGAAAGAGTGGAAGGATAGGAGGGATGACTATGGCGTCGGCGATTCAAGCAAGCAAGGGCCGACGATTGAAGAATTTGAAGCACATGACGATGAAGTTCCGCAGGCACCCCTTCCGAGTTTCCTTCGCTTCCCTCTCCCTCCACTACCATTTGATGTGCCCCCTGCTCAGGACGAAGCTACCATCCCTAATCCAACCCCCGTTTATGAGACTAATTGGTGTTACGATGATGGGTCGATATTCCAATCACCCGCGCCGGCACCTCTTGAGTCCCCTTCCATTCCTAACACCGCTCGCCCCGTTCGGCGTTTTCCCCGCACCAAACCTCCACCAGTTATGTTAACCTTTACAACACCAGCCTCCCCCGAGCCTTCTACTAAACCTCCACCCATTAAGCCATTAGACTCCACACCATCGGCTTCCATCGAGCCCTCCATTGAGCCTTCCCCAATTAACCTACCATTATCACCACCTCAGCCCTCCATTATCCCTTTAACCCCTACTCCACTACCTAACCCTTCACCCTTACCCGTGGCTAGTCCTGAGCAGGATCCACCCTTTTTTGCACTCGAGCCAACCCCAACTGCTTCCGAGCAAGAGGGGAAGTTCGACGTGTTTGAACCTCCACTTCCACTCATCCTTTCTCCAACACTTTCCATTACACCGTCACCATCCATGGAGCCTTCCGCCTCCGCTTCACACCTCTTTACCACTCGGAATGGGGGTGCTTCTGCAAGTACTTGTGCCAAAGATGATCAAGAGCCGGGCAAGAAACATGTGGCCGTGGCTATGCGGTTCAAGATGCAAGAATTTATTTGTCGGATGCCAATCCGGGTTGTTGTGCAGAGCACAATGGAAGGGGCCAAGTCGCCGTCATTACTCAGAAGAGAATGCCAAGTGTTGACGCCACCCAAGGGCCGGACAAGGCACCCCTTGTTCCCATTTTCCAATCTTGAATCCATTCTTCCATACAAGGGGCGAATGCCCATTTTGTTCAACACTCTATATACGCCACAACCCCAGGGCAACACAATGCTTCCTATCCCAACTGTTCAACTCCCTCACACTATCACTTTTCACTCTCCAGGGGAATTGTCATTTACCTTTGAAGTTTCATCATGGGCTTTTGCTTTATCCATTGGGCCAATTGGCTATACACTTTCACTGCCATGGAGAGGCGGTTATCTTGGTGCCAAAGCGCTTTCCACTATTTCATCCACATTCTTGCCTATCACATCTTCTTCATGGGCCACTCCAAGGGTAAGGAGGAGGATCTCATCCTCTCACCCTTCATGTTCTTCATATTCTTTGCATCTCATGCATTCTGTTGCATCCATGCATTCATCGCATCTGTTGCATTGCATTCGCATACATTTGCACTTCTTCTTTCTCGGGTTTCCGGACCCGTATCTTCCCCGCCTTCCGGAACCTCCGGATCTTTCGCATTTCCCATCTTATTCATCTTCATCCTCTTCTAATCCACTCTCCCCGGGGCATCGCGTCCCCTTTCTTGCTATTTCCCTGGAACCTCCAGGTGTTTTATCCCTCCTCTTAGGGCATGACGCCCCTTCCGATTCCACTATTCCGGAACCTCCGGATCATTCTCTTAACCTTGGACATTGCGTCCCATGGTATCTTCTCCCTCCGGAACCTCCGGATCTTGCTCTTTGGGCATCGCGCACCTACATACCCTCACGTCCGGATTTTCTGGAGTTCTTATCTCTTCACCTTGGACATCGCGTCCCATGGTATCTTCTCCCTCCGAACCATCTATCTTTCTTCCGATTCATCTTTCTGCTCCTCCGGGACATCACATCCTTCATTTTTTTCCTCCTTTTCCATCATCTTTTTCCCTATTGTTTCCCAGGGCACCACGTCCCTCGATATTTTATCCCTCCGGAGCCCCCGGATTCCTCCTATCAGGATTCTCCTCCACAACCTCCGGACCCTCCGGATCTGCCTCTTTCCATCTATCAATTTCTTCTCCTAATTCCTCCTGATCATGGGTCCGACCTAACTTCTTCCACATCCACTGCCTTGGGCATCTGCCCTTTCTCCCACTGTTTCCGAGGCTTTAGTCCTCACTCCTCTTCTCTTGTAGACTGTTCCATGTAATCAGGGTCTCTACACCTTAGTGAGGGAGCTCTAGCCCTTATCTCTCTTCCTTTTCTCCTTATTCGTCTGAGTCTGGTCTGAGATTCACTCCTTCTTGTTAAGCCACTTTCAAACCCTTTACTTCCAATCCTTTTGATTGCCAAAGAGGACTATCCCACGATGATCAACCTCGCCTCTGACAGCTGCTTCTACAAAGGTTGCAAGGTAACATATTGGCGTAAGTACTCATTTCATGATATCATTATCTCATTACTTCACGATGATTTTCAAAATAAAATGCTTCTTAACAAGATTAAGAGTGGTGTTTTAGACCTTCATCTTAGGCTTTTGTTTAATTCAATTATTCTGAAAAGAGTCTTTAGGCTTGCTTTTGCAGCACCTTTGGTAATAAAAACCCCACGCTGGGAATTAAACGTTCTCTCCCTGCTTGTTAAGAGTAACCTTCAGCTGGGCATTCCACACACTTCACGGCGTCCTTAGCCGGCTCCTTTGGTTAAAACACCGTCCCTACTTTGGCCATGCCATGAGTATATCTGAAAGTCTTTTCTCTTCTTTACTCGGCCGAATGCAGGGGCAAGAGGTTGACGAGTGAGATGACCCACCCAGGGTAATCCCCAATACGAGAGGAGTCTCAAATAGAGGCAGTCTTGACCCAAAATCAATATGAGTTTTCATATGAGTTTTCATGATATACATCTCGCCAAAAGGGCTATTATGAAAATCAAGTCAAAATTTCAATAAAAGTAAAATTATGAATTATGACATGTCAAGAGTGGCAAAGTCCCTGCAGGGAAAACCCTGGTCGTATGCATGTCAAGGGTCTAAAAATCAAAGGCACAAAGTCCCGGCACAACAGACTACCTCTTTGAGGGGAAACACCTTGGAAGGAATTCAAGTCCCGACATCTCCCATCCTGCATAAAGCTTATCATCAATTATTCTTCTCTTCTCCCTCTAAGACCGAATGTTTCTCGGGTATGACCTTGGTAGGAGCACCGTTAATCAAGGGCAGTCAGTTATAGGGCGCCACCCTTCAATGCACGCTCGGCTTTGGGTAATTTTAGCAAAATGGGAAGGAACAAGGACCCCTAGCCAGTGGTTCAAAAACACCCTTTGATGCTGCATTAACAATGTCTAAACCAAAAAAAATAAAAAAAATCAAAAGAAAAAAAATAAAAAAAACTTGAATATTTCCTAAGTCAAAATCCAATTTTTTTTTGAATATTTTCTAAGCCAAAATCCAAAAAAAATTGAATATTTCCTGATCAAAATCCAACAAAAATTGAATATTTTCAAAATTCATAATAAAAATTCAAATATTTTTCAAAATCCATATAAAAATTGAATATCTTTTTCAAAACCCACAAAATATGCATATTTCAAAATCTAAAAAAAATTACATTGTATTTTCTGATGGTGTTTTTTTACAGGAACAATAATTTTGCAAGGACCAAGAGCACGGGATGAGTCCTCTCCATTCACCGCTATCAATCTCTTGATTCTTCCCAATATCATCATGATTCGTCACTATGGACACTCCTGATTACCATCTCTCTATACTGGGCATTAACTAATTGTTTATCTCCTAATCTTTTAATCAACTCCTGCTGATTTCACTTGATTGATCCTGATCATCCAATCTCAATCTCACATGCCAAGATTGTCATCCTCATGGTAAACAACAAATAATGATGCTTTGCAATGCTATGATTTAATTCATGTTTAGCCTTGCTAATACATACTTGAATGCTATCCACACCAAGCTTTGAGTGCTTTGATGTCTATATTGTGATTGCTTTGATGCTTTGATTCATGCTATGCTTGCTATGCTTAAATGCCTTATTCATTGCTTGTTATCTTTTATATCTTGGCTAATGAAGTTTTGAGCGCAGGAAAGTAGCACTTGGTCCCACCGACTGGGCATCATCATCCAAGCCCCACGATGCTTGCACCTCATTTCTCTGTTCCCCCATGCTCATTGCTATCACCATCCCTTATGTATGCATTCTACTATATGTTACATACGCTACTAGATTATATCAAGGACCTTGTGACTTTGGTAAATCTGGGATTTGAGTTCCCCTTCATCAAAAATAATGATGGTCCCAGAGGAGTCTTAGTCACACGGATAGGCCGTTGAGCCGTCCAAGACTGGGGACGATGGTTCCCTTTTACGAGTTGATGCGTGGATAAACGGGCTTCGGCTTAGTATCGGCTCACAGAATGGGTTTCTTGACCCAATCTTGGCAGTTTAACAATATTATCCTTGATTATCTTATATTTTTATTTGTTTTAATTTTTCCTTTTAAACCCAGCATGCATTCATATAGGAGTTTGAAACAATTTTTGGAAAATCATTCTGATAAGCTGAATTAGAGAGTCAAATTGATCTTAATCTTTCAAGATATGAGATATTCATTGCTGAATTGAATCCTCAGTTCGTTTTGCCGCTGTTTTGGGTCATTTTCTCGAAAGCTCCTTGTTTGATTTCGATCATCTTATTTCAATCCTTTTCCTTTGATCCACCTTGGCTGCAGTACGTCCACATTGGCTGGTAACCGCTCCCCAATGGTGAAAACTACAGGTTTGTGACTTGGGGTACTTCCACCGCGCTGGAAGTTGATCATTCTCCTTCGTGCCCGCGCGCACACTCCCTCTTTTATCCAAACGTCGTTGATTTCATTGAAATTCCCGAGATTACTTCATCTCGAGCTTTTGATTTAATTCTCATCAAGTGATGTTGATTACGTGTCTCATCACACCTTGACATCTACTTTTCGGTTTGCTCTGCTCCCTTGCAAAGCAGACGCCAAGGCGGGGCAGCTGTAGACACGCCAAAATTGACGTTACTGTGAGTACATCTCATATTACCTTGTAATGCCCCAATTTGACCCTCAAATTAACTTTGTTTGAGTAGTTTTTCTCACTTTTCTTGGATTTCTCCCTTTTTTTCTCTTTTCTTATTTTTTTTCTATTTTCCTGGATTTTTCTGAATTTTTTGGATATTTTTCTCTATTTTTATGAATTTTCCTGAATTAACGACTTAAAGAGAGACGTCATTTCGTTTTAAGAAAATTTAAAGAAAATAAAAATAAAATTGACGTCACATGCATCAGGCGTCAATTGCATCTCAATTCTCATTTTCCTGAATTTTCTGAGAATTTTTCGAATTTTTTTGAAATTAACAATTTTGCATGGGACATTATTCTTATTTTAAATAAAATAAAAATAAAAAAAAGTGAGTTAACGACACATGTGAGGGCGTCACTTTTCAAATTGATTTTTTTAATATTATTTTTAACCCCCTTTGAGAGGTGATTTGATGGCTTTCCTGGTGTCAGAAAAATACGCAAAAATAGTCATTGGAATCAGCACATTGAGATGCACCTCCACCTAAAAAATGAGAAAATAATATTGAGAAATAAAAAATAACCATGTTTTGAATATTTTGAATTAACGACCTTGATTCGGACGTCAATTAAATTGACGCCCGAATCAACAATCGTCTTTTCTCTTTTGGCTATTTATCATATTGATTAACGCCCCTTGGTAGGGCACATTTTCAATTAACGCCTTTAGTTCAGGCGTCTTTCACAATTTTTCAAATAAAGAAAGTTTTATTACCAAATTTAAATCCAGGAAGTGACGCCCTTGTCCAGGTCGTGTTTTTAATTAACGCTCTTCTGCAGGTCGTCAATTTATGAATTAACGCCCCTTTTCAGGTCGTGTTTCAGTTTCGTGTTCTAATCGAACGCAGCCCTTTCCCCAAAGAGTCCCTGCTTTGTTTGGTCATCTTCCTCTATTGGGAACTTAACCCTTCCCATGATGGACTCTTGCCCATTCTTATCTTTCTATCCTACTTGATTCTGCCCTTTTAATAGAGCCCTGCGGCTCTATTTTTAGGTTCGTTCCCTTTTTCCCCCTTTTCTTCTTCTCTTCTGCTTCTTCCTTTCTCTGTCTTTTTTTTTTTTACGCAGGGTTGCTGCTGCTGCTTCTGGCCGAAGGAGGACCCCCCCCCATTTACTGCATACAAATCTTTATCTTTGAGGCTTCCTCCCCACCGAGCATCAGAAGGCCGAAGCACAGGCTCCTGTCTTTTATTCATCTTTTCTTTTTATTATCATTAATACACATGCATGCATATACATTCATCATAGTCATCTTCTGTTAGTCTCCCTTCTCAACCACGTTGAGGATATTTTTCAAACAGTGCAACCCCGTTGCACACTTCTTGTTATTCTTTTTATTATCATATCATCATATTTTCTTACCCTTTTGCATAGGGGTTTAAAGGGTCAACACCCACAAGGTGTGTTCTCATATATGTTTTTTCATGCTCATCCTTTTATGAACTTGATGCTACACTCACCTTGTTTCTAATCCATTCTATTGGTGTTTGTCTTTGTTTTGCAAGGGTAATCAATCAAAGAATAACTCTCTTCATCGGCCGGCCGATTGAAAGAGAAGGAAGCACTCACAATCACCCGCTTCCTTTTGAGGTATTTATATTCGCGATCCCTCCTCCATTTTATTATTGCTATATCTTTGAGGCCCTTGCATCTCTGGCGATCACATCTCCTATTTTTCACAGTGTGCATGCTTTTTCATCTTCTGCTTAATTCTCTTTTTTATTGTTATTCTTTTAAGTGGATTTTTCACAATCTACACCCATCAAGTCTTCCCAAATGCACCACGCATTAATGAGGAACAATGGAAAGGGGCAGTTTCCTTGTGGTCAACTACACAGTGGCAGGTTTGATTCAAATGCATTGTCTGTATGCTTTGAGGTCAGCTAACTCTATTATTCAATTGATTGCAGAAAATGAGTGTAATGAACACAAAATGCAAGGTTTCCTAAAAGTGGGTCCATTGTGCTGGGACACGCTCCCTGCAGACATTTCTGAGGAGGTGGTTTGTGGTTTATTTGTTAGGGGATTTTGTGGGGATCTTGTTCTTACATTATGTATGTGATACTATTGACACCTCATTTTTATTTGTTATAGCATGAGAGACATGGGCTGCACTTAGATCGTGCTGATTTGTTCATCAAAACACACAAGCGTAAGGATGGGGCCCCAATAAATGAGGCGGCTGGTCATGTCATTGTAAGTTTATCTTGACATATTGTGCTTAGAACACATTTTCATATGATTTTTGATGTATGCAGTATTTGAAATTCTCTTCACCCATTTTCATTAGGAAAAAATGGGGATGTTAAAGACTTCCCA
Source organism: Amorphophallus konjac (assembly GCA_022559845.1). Taxonomy (NCBI): domain Eukaryota; kingdom Viridiplantae; phylum Streptophyta; class Magnoliopsida; order Alismatales; family Araceae; genus Amorphophallus; species Amorphophallus konjac. The sequence continues at coordinate 19,761,466 of CM040126.1, read as the reverse complement.
ACCTTCGAGTTCAATGACAAGTGATGACCATCAAGTTGCTACACAATATGATGTTTACTCCCAAGTTCTCGGTAAGGAGAGGTCAGGCCGTGTGCGTGGTGTGGGTACAGGTCCCACACCATCTTCATTATGGGGGAAAGATACAAAGGAATCTCTTAGGGCGGAGAACAAAATGTTGGTGGATAGAATGAGGGATTTGGAGTCGTCAGTAGAAGTAAAGCTAGCAAGGATGGAAGAATTGATTAGAACATCATAGGTACATTATATCGCTTAAAATACTTGAGAATACTTTTATTACTTACTAATTTTGGTCCTCATCTCCTTTTAGAGTCATGGCAACAAGTATGAATCATCTTCACATGTGCCTGCATCATCTACTGCCAGTGCCTATGACATTGAAGGGGATCCAACAAAGGTAAAGGCATTATATTGCTACCATAGAATATGTTTGATGTACTATGCATAAAGTGTCAAGTATGTATTTCATATTGGTTTTTGGGTGTTTAGAATGCAGGGAGAATATGTCCCGACATCTCATGACTCATTTTTAATTTCTGGGAGCGCATGTGTCCCTCATGTGGTGTGTCAATGGGTGATGCACTCATAATTTTTAAATAATAACTATGTGAGCGTCATATTTTTTATGAATTATGTATGATAATACTGACCCCCCAAGTGGATATATTTTGTGTTATGTTTAGTTGCCAGGTCGCAAAGTGATCTTGCTAGACCTCGAGGGACAACATGTGGCAGTTGGCATGGTCATGTGCATCAACAAAGAAAAGATCGTCATGGGAAGGAAAATTGGATCTGTGTATTCTGAAGTCTCTATGCAGTATGCTCGCCATCCAGACACACCATTATTTGTGAAGGATCAGAATAGAAAAAGAATGAAAGATGCTGTTGGGAGTCACATCTTGTGGCTCAAGGACTATGTAAGATCATTTCTAATTATACACTGTCACATCTTTTGATCTTATTTTGAATTACTGTAAACTTGACTATCATCTTCTCTCTTTTTTAGGTGTTGGTCCAGATGTGATGCTTGTCAGCTATCTATTTTTTCAACATCCTTAGTTATTTTTGATGTAACCTTATCCATGTTCTAGGTGGATTTAAAAGGAATGACTTTTTGGGCTACTCTATGTCATTCTTATACAAGACAGTTAAATACCTTTTTTGGGTTAATATTACATTGTATGTTATATTTTATTCTTGCACACATCACTTGCATGGATGGATGGCTCTCTACTTTAGATATTTGTGATTGACGAATTTGTGTGAATGGTCTCCTACTATTTTTCTCTTTTCCCTTTTGGCTATTTAGATAATGCATGCATTGGCTACTTTTTAGCTTCTACTACTCACGAATCTGCACTCTTCTGTGCCTGAAAAAAAGTAAGAAGTTTTATGATTGCATTACTTGCTAAAATGAATGTGCTTCATGTATATAGTTCATGGGTTACCATGGCCTTCGTTGTTTTCCATGTATATACTTGCATTAGGTTGGCATGATCTTATTGCTTCAATTAAGTGCCGACACTAGGTGGCTGAGTGTCGACACTTCCAATGCTACATTCCTTAACATGATGTGCCTCAAGCACTTTGGGTGAGGATTTCAAGTTGATTGATAAAGCAATCTCACTATATGAATTCTCCTGCTGCATTTTCCATTGGATAACTTCATTGATGGATGGCTTATTGTATATGCACCTTATATGAAAATGCTATGGTTTACTGGAATGTAGCTTGCTCTTTACTGAATTTACAATTCATGTGTGGTTGCTTGATCTGAATTGGAAATGATCCTTCCATGGATAAACTAATTTGATATGTAAGCATGTGTATAAAATGGCTTGGACTGAACATTGAATGATTGCATTGTATTTGGAACCTTTGGAATGATCTTGGAATTCATATATGGCTGATTGATTCATTATTTGATATGTGAGCTTATGAAGTATTTGGATTAGAGATGTGTGAATTACATGTACCTGTGACTGCAAAGTTAATATACTAACTGCAGGTTAACTGAGATTGTCATGTGTGCAAATATGCCTTGAAGTTGGCTCACTCACATGCATTGAATTAATTCTTCATATGAGAGCTTGAGCTGTAGATGAATTGAATAATTGGTGGAAAAGTGTTGTGTATCTCATTTGCATTAATAGAAAATTGACATGAATTTGAGCTTTTTAAAGTGCGGGTTTAATTATGTCCACCAATCCTTGAAACTATGGTAAGATCTTATTTTTACTGAATTCTTATGTGGCTAGATAGCCCAAATTGGAGTTAATGCATTGGTATAGTTTTTGGGCTTTATTTCACTTCATAAATGCGTTTTCTGGTTTTACTCTGCAAGAGTCGACGTCTTGAGTCGACTCTTGGTGTTCTGGTCTGTGCTAGCGCATACACAAAGTTGACGCTAGTGTTGAGTCTGCTGCATCCCAAGTCGGTGCATATAACTGTGCATGCATGTGCATATAGGTTGTTCCTGCATATATTGTTAGGTCGGTGCAATGTTGTTTGAGTCTGTGCACTTTTTGTTTTATAAGTCGGTGCAATAACTGTGCATGTGCATAGTCAGTGCATGTGTATAGTCGGTGCATTTTTTGTTTTACTCAATACAGGTCGGTGCAACATGTGCATATAGGTAGGTCGGTGCAGGTTGTTTACAAGTGCAGGTCGGTGCAATATATATATATATATATATCTTGGTGCAATGTTTTGCTGCTGCACGCATGGGTCAGTGCATGTGCTTGATAAAGTCAGTGCAAGCACATTGTTTCACAAGGTCGGTGCAGTTCATAGGTCGGTGCATGTGGTGTCATACACATTCTAGGTCTGTGCAGGTTTCAATCTTATGCACGTAAAGTCAGTGCAGTGATATATGAGTCGACCCTAAGAGTCGACTCTTTCAACCTCGGTCCTGTATTTTTTTAACAGGACAGAACGCTTTAAAGAAAGTGTCGACTCCTTGAGTCGACACTTCTTCTGGTTCATCCGGATCGTGATTTCTGGATTGTTTTTGAAATGCCCATTTGGAGATCCGATTGGCTTTAGCTTTTTACCCTTATACCCTTAGGGCTTCTCCCATCTTTTGGGTGAACTTTGAAGGGTTTTTAAAAGGGGGCATTTTGGTCTTCTGTTGCTGCCTCCTTTGCTATTTATATCCTGCGATATCCATCAAAAGAAGTAATCCCTTGGACTTAACATTTTCTATCCTATTGCAGGTAAAGGGAGGACGAGCTGGAGGGTCGCACCCTGCTGGAGGAGGACGGAGAAGCCGTTGAAGATTCCATCCACGAGCTGCCACTCCCATCTGTAGCTGGTCTTGATGTTCATCGCTGAGTTCCTGTTTAGGGCGGTCTTCACAATGCTGGACTTTTCCTGCTCTGAGGATCAAACTCCAAATGCACCCTACCTTTGCTATCTACGGGATTCGCTAAAGATTTGAGGGGGATCTCTTCTTCTCTCATCTCTACTATCTTATTTGGGCATAGATTAATATTTTGGGCTGTCATCGTATATTTTTTCATTTCATCAAACTTGATATATTATCGTTTGTGTGTGGAGCTGCGTCTCCGTATGTTGGGTTTTATTGTGGGGAAAATTTTCCCCAAGTTTGGTTCTAGTGGCAAATAGTTACTAATTGGAAAGTAAATTTGTGTGTCGGTGATGTATTAATCTCTTGAAGTTGTTAGTGGGATTTCGAAGGCCATGTATGATCTATATTGATGTGTTGATGTGACTTTATATTGATGTGTTGATTGTGAGTTTTTATGTTATTAGTGATGTGTTCAATGTGAGATTCATGCAGGAATTATATGAATGTACAGATATGATTACACAATGAGTATATAAAAAAAATAAAAGAATAATATACCTACGTTTTTTTAAAAATGACACTACTTCCATTTCTTACGTTTTTAATACAACGACGCTAATACCTTTTCATACGTTTCTTCTAAAACGTGATAATATATAATACCTACATTTTTATAATCGTAGGTATAGCCGATTACATGCGTGTGTATATATATTTTTAACCTACGTTGTTTAAAAAAGTGTAGGTATAGGTTGATATTTACTTACATTTTTAAGAAACTATTCCTATGCTTTTATAGCGTAAGTACGTATAGGTCGGTATCTACCTACGTTTTTTGTTAGATTATTCTTACGCTTTACAAGTATAGGTATAGATTGAACTATACCAACGTTTCATAGAAACGTAGGTACAACCTATAGTCACGCGAGCAAGTGTCACACTTTGAGAGCATGGCAAGCAAACGTAGCTAAAGATTTTACCTACATTTTTTGGATCTATAATTACGTTTCTTAAACGTAGGTAAAGGTTAATTTTCTTGTAGTGGTGACCCTATCTATGATCTGCCTTGTTTTCCCAAGCACAGGATGATCTTGTTCTTGGACCACAGTGGGCGCCCTTTCTTGGATTACTGTTCCCGAATGAAATCAGCGGGACTGCGATATAAATTTGGCGATTATGAGGCTATTTAGAGTCTTGCTCATGTCCATGATATTGGCTTATCAGGATGTGATCATCTCCCCATACACTTATTAAAATTGAAATTTCAGACTTCACCCAAGAAGGGGGAGCGGGAATAGGGGTTCTGGAGCTCAGCGCGAAACCCATGTTACAACGATCATCTGTAGGTCCACGGGCCCTAATTTGATGGAATAGACTCCTGCCAGTTTCGAAGTCTACTGGGGCTTTAATTCTTTCAAGAGAAAGTAAAGAAAAGAAGGGATGTGAAGACAGACGATGACAATGCAACCAGACCGAAATTATTGTGCGAAAGTATTTCAGAGAGCCTTCGCTTTGTGGTCATTCCCACAATCTGGGACAGACTCCAAACGTGTGCCTCTGCAAGTGGAATCTCTCTTTTTTTTGGGGGGGGGGGGGTACGATCACATCGTTCTCATAAGAACCAGGTCGCCCTTAGTGATTGATCAATCGACGGACTATGGTTAGAAAACAACAGATGTAAGGCAATTGTGAGGATTAAAAGAAAATGAAAATAACAACAATAGAAGAACATTCGATACTCAAGAAATCTTAAATCATACTTAGATTCCCAGAATATCAATTCAAATACATAGCAGAGCCTTTCTACGATGGCTCATAAATGTCCTCCCACTTACAAAGATCACTATTTCTCTCTCCTCTCCTTTCCCTCTCGGTCTGCTACGGGGAAGGCTCTTTGAGCTATCTATGCAGAAGTACCCTCTTGGATATCGCTAGAGAGACAATTCCAAGATAGAAGTTCGAAGGAAGCTCCGGTTCGAAGAAGTCCCCCATCTCCTACAGATCAATCCCTTTTATAGGGGGTGTAGTCAGGTGAACCGGCACCAGTCAATGAACCGACACCTGGGTTCACACATCAAGTGTGGATGAAATCCGGCGTCAAATTTCACATATACTAGTGTCGTTACCTTCCTTTAGAATGTTTGTAGTTTGAAGATATCCCAACAACCTTCATGGTGCCGGTTCATACTGGTTTGTTATCTTTTTACTACCGAGTTCTCATGGTTGAGTTCACAGCAGTGCATTTTTAGGAACACTTTGGTTTCATGCAATTTGAGTCTATTTCGTCCCTCCAAGATGCAATTTGCATTGCTGCAGCGCCATGTTACAGTTTTGAACTGATCTGGCACCATAGTCTTAGCCTCTTGATTTTGCCTGGTTTGGCTCAATCGTTTGCTTTTTCACTGTCGAATACTCATGATTGAGCCCGTAGTAGTGTCTCTTTAGGAATGCTTTGGCTTCCTATAATTTTGGGTCTATTTCATCTCTCCGGGACGTAATTTTTTATTGATCCGGCCCTGCGTTTCAGTTTTAACGTGATTCGGCACCGTTCTGTAACTTTAGCCTGGTTAGTTCCAACATGCTAGTTTCATGTTTTTTTTCGTTGCCGCGTCCTCATGACTAAGTCTGCAGCAGTGTCTCTTCAGGAATACTTCGACTTCTTGTAATTTTGGGTCTATTTCATCCCTCTAAGATGTAATTTGTATTGATCTGGCACCATTAGTCTGGTGCCATATCACTACTCTGAGCGCCATATCATTGGCTTTCAGGCTGCTCCGATTTTCGAATTATGCTACCATCCAGTCTTTAAGGCCTACTTAACTTGACTTTGCTCCAACGGGACTTGAAGATATTTTGGTAGCCACTTTCGGAGTATTTTCTTCAGTTTTTATCTTTGCTCGGGTAGAACCAGTGGGGTAAGGTCATTATTCCCGTCATCAAAGTTGAGTGTCAACAGGCGGGGAATAATATTAGCATCCTAATCCAAGTGGGACTAAAGAGGCTTTAGTAAGTACGTACGTACATGTGCATGCTCTATGCACCATTGAAGAGGCGTGATCTCGTGCTGAAGCCTGAGCCATCCGATCTACCTCGATCGTTGCCGCGTTAGTATAGAATTCTACAAGGTGGGAAACAGATCAGGGGGCCCAGGAGAATTACCTTGGGGAAAACCCTTTGATGCCTAAGTCAGCGAGATAGTAGAGCTTTATGCGGAGGAGAGGAAAGAGACAGTAGGTGGGCATGAGACAGCTCTCCACTAATAAGGGTGGCTCAGAGTGCTCAGAATCGCTTACCTTTCCGGAGAGCTTCCTTTGATTTTTATAGTGGTTCATTTTCCTTTGAGGGCAAGGGAAGAGGGAGTGAGTAGGGGGCGTTACTCCTTAAGTGTGTGTTCTCCCCTTTAAGGGGGCGCTCTCCCTCCCCCCTTCTTAACCCCCGGGCTTCCCTCGATCGATTATGCTTCGGACGCCATTTGGGCTCCTCCCTGAGCGACCGTTACTCGGGCTCCCGGGCCCGGAGGTTGCCTAGGTTGAGTCGGTCCGAATGGGTTGGGCTTCTCGGTAAGTGGGCCCAGTAATGGGGCTGTCACTTGTTGGGCTCCGTAGGTTCCGTTGGGCCGCTTTGGGCCACATGTCTTTTGGGCCGCAAATTTATCCCTCTCCACTTGCCCCCTACTCCCAAGCTTGATGAGCTCGGAGAGTAGGGGATGTATGGGCTAGGGTTGCGGCGCGGATGGAGATTGGCCCTTGTAAGCTGTCCTTGTATCGAGGATCAGGGGACATTAATTCGGCTATCTTGGCTCATGGGGGCTCGGGCGTAATAACGCTGCATCGGCTCGGATGAAGATTGGCCATTGCGAGCTGCCTCTACTTCGAGGTTCAGGGGCCGACAATACGGCTATCCTGACATATGGGGGCTCGAGCGTAATGATGTATTGTGTACATCGGCTCGAGGGCACGTTTCTTGGAGTTTCCAAACATCGCGACGGCTGCTCTCGGGGTCGCTTAGGGCCTATAAATAGTTTATGTGCTTGCGCCTCACGCTTCCTCCATTTAGGGCTTATCCTCCCTTCGTCGCTTCCGTGAGTTTGCAATGGGTTTATGTGCCGGGCGAATAATCGGGGGGAGCAGGAGATAGCATAAGCTTTTGCAGAGTTAGCGGAGATTACTGCAGAGGCTATCCGCCAGCTTCCTCCTCCCGCCAGTTCGTCAGATTCCAGCGCAGTTTCTTCTACTTCCCGTTCTGCAATGGCGGAGCTCGATGAGGAGTCCGAGGTCTAGGAGGTCGAGCATGGAGCGGGAGGTCCGGAGCCTGCGCCAAGCCGTCATCTTCGCAGCGAACTGACTGAACCGGAGGTGAAGGAGCTTGAGATTCACTTCCAGCTTCCGTGGTGGTACTTCTTTTCTCTGGCAAAATCCCACGAGTCTAGTCTGGATACCTGCTCGGTCCTCTTCTATACTTATCTCTTGGCCTGGAAGTGTGGCTTTCGTCTTCCTCTCCCCCTCTTTGTAGCCGAACTATTGAGATTTTACCGGCTGGCTCTTGCCCAACTGGTCTCCAACTCTTATACTTTCATCTTTTCCTTCATCGTTCTCTACCGCTTGTGCGGCCTTGCCACGTCTCTCGACCTCTTCCATGCCTTCTTTGAACTGAAGGAGCATGCCCACGTTGGGAAGAGATTCTATTACCTTCAGCCTGGGAGGGGGAGGAACTGTGTTACCCTCTCCCCTCGGGACTCTTCACACAAAGGGTGGAAAACTCAATATTTTTGGGTGGGGTCCAACAAGGGAGTCTGTTGGAATTTTCCCGAGCTGCCGAATTATCACCCTGTTGTAGGCGCCGGAAAGTGGTGCCACGCGCGAAGGTGTGCGGCCTCTACCTGAACTATGTTGCTTCTACCTACAGTGCACAGGTTAGAAAGAAAGAAATAAGTGATCGCCAGAGGCTTATACCTGAGCCTCACAGGGATAGGATGTTTGTGAATGCCTTAGGAACGGGAGAATGTGGGTTCTTCCTGTCCTCGCTCTTGGTCGGCCAAGAACAAGGAGCTCTGCGAGTCAGTGACAAAGTTCCTGCAAGTTAACGAGCAAATAAGGAAGACAAACCCATTAGACCGTGATAGTGTAGTATATGCTTGAAGAAGTAAAGAAAACATACAAATGGGGGTGATCATACCGGGGAGGGGGATGGCCGAGACTTTCGACCATCTGCCTTCCCTATGTTTTGGATTGGAAAACCTCTTTAGAAATAGGATCTAGGCAAGTCTAATATGCATGTAATGTAGTAACATGAAGTAAGATGTAGCGAGATAGAGAACAAAGGAAGAAAGATGGGGTTTGCCCATCGACCAACAGAGGGCGGCCAGATGTATGGCCGTTCAGAGATGGTGGGCGGCCATGTCAATGGCCGCCTTCAACAAGCTTTGCCTCCTCTCCCGTGGATGAAGCTCTTCGACGAAAGAAGGTGAGGAAGGGTTCTCCCAGCTGCCCGTGCCTCCTTGCGCTCCAAAATGCAAGCCCCTCCTCCTCCAAAAAAATGTCCAACCCCCAACCCCCCCCCCCCCCCCCCCCCCCGTGAGATGATTCGGAACCGATATTTTGTATGTGGGGATATTTTCCTCCATCCCCACATTCGAAAGATGGAGTACGTGTGAGACTACGCATGCCTCCACCTCTCGGAGTGGGAATAGGTGCGGAGTACGTGCCCGGAGTGGGCGGATCGTGGAGTTGACGGATGGTTACCAGGAGGCGGCCAAGGTTCTGGCCATCCAAAGGAGCTGGGCGTCCAGGTCGATGGCCTTCTTGAGGGACTGGGTGGCCAGCAGTCAGGCCGCCTTGAGTTCTGGCCGGCCAACTGTGTGGCTACCGTGGGATGTGGGCGGCCAACTCTCTGGCCACCTTGGAATGGCTGGGTGGCCAGTAGTCTGGCCGCCTTGAGGTGTGGGTAGCCAACTATGTGGCCTTCTAGATATCAGTTGCATCCGTGAAGGGACAGGGTGGAGCCTACATAGACAAGGAAGAGACCCCACACTCTCAATCAACCAAGAGAAAGTATCACTTCTATGATGACTAGACGAGGTCCACGGGATGTCCAAAATTAGGCATCTACACATGTATTCCCTGCGAAGCATCCGGTGATCTCTTCGGAGATTGAGGAGGAGATTAGGATCCTTCAGGGTGAACGGCGGTCGACCATGGAGCTCATGTCTCCAACCAATTTCCGACGTTACGGGCTTCCCCGGGGTAAAGGTTCTGGACGCTTGATCTTGTACATTATCTTGCTGGCTTTTTGTTGATAGCTCCCTTTTGATCGGCAGAGCCTGTCCGAGGTGTCGGTGGGGATTACCAGGTGTCGATGGAGATCGATGGTCGGGCAGAGGTGGCTGCCAAAGACACCCCCCGGTCCCTGAGGGCCCCTCATCTGCCTGGGATAAGGGCAAGGGGGTCCTCCTGGAAGAGGAACCGGAGCGACGGGGGTCCAAGCGGAAGGCCCCCGAGGAACGGTTGTTGCTGTCCGCGATGAAAGCCTTGACCTCTGAGCGGAGCAGGAGGAAAAAGTTGAAGGATCCACACTCGATCGAGGAGCCTCCGCCCGAGAGAGTTTGTCGCTCGGCGTCTCCCGTCCTCCCGCCGGAGTGTTGGTCTCGGGCTAAGGGATCCCATCGGAGCTCGCTGAAGAGTGCGGGGAGGAGGGGGTCGGCTCAGGGATCCCGACCGAGCCGAGCGCCATAGTCCCGAGCCTGAGAGCATCTGAGGGGGACAACCCGGTGTTGACTCCTCCACGGAGGAGTCCCGTCTTGCCACAGGGGTGATTCACCGTCCAGGCCTCCCTGTACCAGCGTTGCCGAGCGTTGGAGTCTCCGTCCATCCCGGATGAGTTTCGGCGCTGTTCTCCTCCTATGCTCCTCGAAAGGGTCATGGAGGGAGGATTGTTCATGGCTCAATTAGGAGCCAATATCGCAGATTACTGGGCGCGGATGGAGAGCAGCGAGGCGGCCCAGGCCAAGGGTGGCGTCGAGTCCGACCGGAAGGTTGGGTAATTATCTTTCGAACATGGGGTCCTTCGGAGGGAAGCGGCCTCGCTTCGTTCGCAGGATCGGGTGAGCCAGGAATGGGCACGGTTATTGTCCGAGTAGCTATCCTAGGCTCAATATACTGCCGAGCTAAAGGGCTGACTTTTGGAGGAAGAGCGCCAGGCTTATGCAGCGAGCTCAAGGCAGTGGGGGATCAAGCGGGATGAGCCTGGGAGCCGTCTCCTGGAGGCAGAGCGAGCAAGGAGGGAGGTCGAAGCGAAGCAGGCCGAGGCTGAGGCGAAGCAGGCCGAGGTCGCGACGAGGTTGGCCGAGGCCTTGGCAAAACTAGCCGATCTCGGGGCGAGAGAGGCAGAAACCAAGCTGAAGGCGATCGAAAGATATCTGGGCTCGGAGGAATATCTCGGAGCTTTAAAGAAGGCCGCCTTCACCTATTATGAGCTGGGATACCAGCGTGGACTGCAGAAGGGCTTCGCATAGGGCTTTAGGAGGGCAGCGGATCTGGCACAGGCGCAGGTCCTCAACATACTTGTTTTCAACCCCGGGTAGCGCTACGACTCAGGCGAAGAAGGCTCAACTTCTCCTTCTTCATCAGTGTCGAGCGGCAGAGGGGACAGCGAGGATGCTTCTACTTCTGTGGAGAGAGGCTCGCCAACTCCAGCTGCTTCGGGAGAGCACACAGTCGAGGTAGTTCCCACATAGGTGGGGTCAGTGCTTGAGCCGGCCGTCACCGAGGGAGCCGAGGGCGTGATGCCTTGTACTGCCGAGACATCTCCGAGTGCCGAGGGCCTTCAGTCCATCAAGCTTCAAGGGGGGTCACAGACCTCCCACCCTTCTCCTATTTCCATTGATTAGGTTGTACTTGCTTTGCTGGCCTTTTCTCTTTTTTGTTTTTTAAGGGGGCGTTTGGAAACTTTCCATGCACTTTCTTTCTTTGAATATAATGGCAATAGTGTTCAGAGCGTACTTAAATGCCACTTATCGTGTTTGACCGAGTTTGATTTATCGTATCTGCGGACGTCAGCAAACCAGACATCTCATACGATTTTCCTGCCGAAAAATTAGATCACACACCGATCGATCGATTCGCAGGTGCTTATATGGTACCTTTCTATCTTCCCAAGCATTGAATGACTTGCTTTTTCATGTTTTCCCATCGACGGATTCTGCAGGATTCTAAGGGCAGGGAGGCATAACTGCTCCTCGGAGAAGGCGTCTGCCTTCTTTTCGAAGTCCCTTCACGTCTTTTCGAGGGAAGGGTCAATTAAGGCAAAGTGCCCCCCTTTGGCCTATAAAAGATTTTGAAGGGCGCCTCCTCCTCTTCACGCTTCATAAGGGCTTTCGTTGTGTTCCCCTTCTTTTCTTCCTTCTCTGGTGAAGCTGCCGTCTTCTTCTCTGTTGCCGTCCTCTGGTGAAGCATGGAGGCAAGATGAAGGCTTTTACGGTCGCTGGGGCGTTCGGGCTACTTCGATGTAGAAGAATGGAAGACAACTGGGCGGAATGTGTAGAAGAATAGAAGACGCGTGATGAGGCATTCTTCTATGACTTCCGAGTAGCTGCCCACACATGGAGAGGAGATGGCTCAGAGGATGGTTCGAGAGAGGAAGGCATTCAACACCTTTCACTCATCTCTCTTCCTTCGTCCCTCTCCCCTCCTCCCCTCCCACTCTCTATACCCCAAGGGAGTGTTCATTTCTTTCTTGTTCATCTTTTTTCCTGCTTCTTCTTTCTCGCGCCATCAATTCTTGATGGAGCTTTTTATTGTCGGCGCCACCTCCTCTTGAGGGGCCCTTCTCTTGTTTTTCTTTACTGATACCATCTCCTCCTGATTACCCGAGCAGACTAGGTCGGTTGCCCTACTACCCGAGCCAGTTTCTACACCTGGTGGAGTCAGTGGCTCGGTTTGAGGCTACTAACCCTGTCCGCGCCGAGCTATCAGTCCATGATGTATCTTTGTTTGTCTCTTTTTTATACACATATTGTACTGGCTGCGGCTTATCTGATGTACACAAAATGTTGGTGCAATAAAATGAGAATTGCTATCTTACTCGATTTCTTACATGTATGGAAAGGCTCAGAAATAGAATTTTCGTAACGCCGTGGCCTTCCAAGTCTGAGGAATTTGTTTCCCTTCCATGGTAGATAGTCGGTAAGCTCCTTTCCCGAGCGTCTCGACCATTCGATAGGGGCCTTCCTAATTAGGGGCTAGCTACCCCACTGCCTCCAATGGTCAAGAGGCTTCGGCCTTTCTAAGGATGAAATCTCCCGGTTGGAACTGCCTATCTAGGACCCGAGCGTTGTAGTAGTGAGTCATGCAACGCTGGTACTCTGTAGCTTGAATTCTCGCAGTTTCGCGTACTTCGTCTGCAAGGTCCAAGTTCTCTAGCAACTTCTGTTCATTTAGCCCGAGCGAGAAGTTGACCACCCGAAGATAAAGGCTATTGATCTCCAGTGGAATTATTGCCTCTACACCATATACTAGCTGAAATGGAGTTTCACCTGTGGCAGTTCTTGGAGTGGTTCGGTACGACCACAGTACGCTAGGCAATTCCTCAAGCCAATTACCCTTAGCTTTCCTGAGGCTGGTTTTGATGCCTTTGATGATACTAGTCAGTTAGCCTGAGGGTGGGCGACCGAGGTAAAGTGGTTGTGAATATGTAGGTCGGCGCACTTACTCTTAAAATAAGTGTAGTTTAATTATCGACCGTTATCACTTACAATTGTTGTCCCTAGATGCACGTGTGGACAAGAAGGGGGGTTGAATTGTCCCCGTCAAATGTAATGGTAGTTTTTAGAATTTATGCAGCAGAATAAAAACAACTACCAACACGAAATATGATGAAATGAAATTTAAGCTCTAAACAAATCAGTTCTCTCAAACTCTTCACTCTCACACGATAAGGATGAACAAAATGAACAAGCAAACCACAAACACACAGTGCGAGACAAATTTTTTAGGTGGTTCGGGACCACGACGGGCTCCCTACGTCCACCCCTCACCAAAACGGTGAGGATCCACTCGCTTCGAACTGAAGTGCATGGAGTTTACGCTCCAAACGCACAGAGACGTCGTCTCCCACACGATCCGATAACGGATCAAAACACACACACACGAGCTACAACAACCGCAACACAATAAACCCACAACCGTACGCAGACAGTTCAACACACACAGATTCGTAGTTCAGAAAAATAAAAATATGTCAATACATGCTCATAAACTGAATAGAAATCATAGGAATATGTGAAGAAAGGTTGGAGAAATATATCCTTGATGTATGAATGGCCTGGAGATGATCTTCTTCGAAGCTTCCAAGGAAAGGGGGTAGAACTTCAACATATCCGAAGCCGCACGAACACGTCACTGTAGATTCAACTTCTTTGGCACATGGAATCTTGATGGAAATGGATGTACCTTTGATCTCTTCACTTCAGAACGTCCCTACAAGGAAGAAAACTCATGAAATACTTCAAGAAACGTTCTCCCCTCTCCTACCTGCGGCCAGCCCTATTCCTTCCTCTTCAAGAGATGAAAATTGTAGCACATATAAAGCCCTCAACAAAATGTATGAAAAGACTACAAACCCCATGCCAAACCCTAGCAAAACATGTCCTAGTATCAGTATGATAACCCTAGGGGCAAGGGGGTCAAATATGAACCCAAATGGATCATGATAGATGGGTTTCGAATACAGCAAAATAGGTTCGTCCACCGTAAACTGTCGACCAAATTTTGGGCGTTGATCGACTGAACTGTGACATGTTCTGGGCTACCAACGTTGGCAATTTTGGTCAAACGAATGCTCATGACCGGTCGACCGAATTCTGATATTTTTCAAACTTCCCAATTCTAGCTGGATTGGTCGACCGATGGAGGCTTATTGGTCGACCGAAATCCTACAGAGTGCAAACACAAAGGAGAAATGTGTAAGACTTAAGTTGAATGGCTCCAAGTATAAGAAGCATGAAGTATGATCATGAAAACAATTAACAAGGAGCATATATTCACTTTGAACACTTAAACATTCATAACTAAAGATCAAGTTCACATTCCTATTCATTTGTGCAATTTGAGAGCAACATGAACCAAGATACCATACGGTGTGAGAGTATGATTCATTTAATTTCTGCTAAGGTTTGAATGAAAAGATCAAGCAAATTGCTAGCCCAAAAATCCCAAGTAGAATAAGCATGAACCACATTCGAAATATTAAGAGCTCGTGAATTAAACATATTAAAAACCCATTCATGACACTTAAGAACTAATGAAAAGATATCCATGAAAACCCTTGTATGAAGTCCATTAAACAATGAAGGGTCGATGCCACACAAGAATGCGTCGACGCTATCAAAATGAGAATGTATGACTTGGACTGGTGGAAACAAGAAGAGGTCGACGCCATGCTAGGGGAGGTCGACTCTACTGAAGAAATTGCAAACCACACATTTCGGTGGGGTCGACTCCATGCTAGCTTGTACTGGTCGACTCCACAGAACAAAATTGCAACATTTGAGAACTTAACCCTTACCAAAAGTTCTTGAGGAATGAACATAACATATACCACCTGTTTGACTTGTGGATCGGAGGATGACTCATTCACACATTCATTCAAGTTTCAAATGTTGTCCACCATGTAATTTGATTCTGCAAGATAAGATAATCAAGATATGAACACCTTGATTAGAATTCTTCAATGAACATTCTCAACGACACATACACACAAGATTTGTCATCATTGAAACTTAACTATAGAAATCAACTAGGGGATCTAACAATCTCCTCCTTTTTGATGATGACAAAACGATGTGTGCATGAATTCCAAATGACAATTTATTGACAAACATGGTATCCAAACTTGTGAATGTTAAAACTATGAAAATGTATGAGAACTATGAACATGTATGAACACTATGAAGTATCTAGAACTGAAATGCACTTTGTTCTCCCCCTTTTTGTCATCAACAAAAACGGACTGACGATGGGGTTATTAAAACGTGATATGTACATGTATGATCTAGAGATGTGTATCAATGGAAGTATGAAATGATCCAAATTATTCATGCAAGCAAGCAAGCATGAAAGGCAATCAAGCAAGTAATACTATGACTCCCCCTCAATGCTGGGGTAGAAGGATACCAAGTGAACAGTAGATTCAAAACCAAATTGTGAGACATGAAGCATAATCAAAAAAAGTAGTGTATGCATAAGCTAGAGGCATTGCATAAGCCATGATAAGAACAAATTCAAGATACACATTCATCACAATAATATCCAAGAGTGAAATGTGAGTCAATGAGCAATGAGCTTCAAAATATATGGATATGATCAGAATTTCTAAAGAACACTAGAGGGTTATTTCCTCTCTACAATTCCATTTTAGACCCTCGACTATCGGTAGCTTGGCACAACCCCACTTTTTTTATTTTTTTTATTAGACTTCACCGTTCAGCGTGAGTCACCTCATATGTCTCAATGGGGATTCCCGGTTACTAGGATTCGTCACGAATTGTGGATTTTTGCTTCACCATTCGACGCAATTTTCCTCATTTATTTCAGTGGAGATTCCCAGCTACTAAGTTCCACATTCCACTTATTGATTATTTGTGGGATAGGCAACTTTTTTCTCACGATTACTCTTAATTTCCATGTAGAAATTTAAGTTCCCTATAAAGTGTTGAGAAGAATTTCTGAAATCCTTATTGATCAAAATCATATGCATCATTATGTGCAATGTGTGTAGGTAATTGCTTTATATGTTGAAAATGAATTTGCCATAACATAGCTATGACTCCCCCTAAATATATGCACAGTTGGAAATAAATCTTCCTCCTTTGTATATGTCACGATTCATAAATGATCAAAATCACAGCATTTTATCTATCAAGGAGGTAAGGTCTTAGAAAATTTCAAGAAAAATATTTTCTTAAAATATATACATGCAATCAAGTAAAGATCTGAAAATAAGTTCATACAAGATGATTTCCGA
This sequence comes from Amorphophallus konjac, assembly GCA_022559845.1. Classification (NCBI taxonomy): domain Eukaryota; kingdom Viridiplantae; phylum Streptophyta; class Magnoliopsida; order Alismatales; family Araceae; genus Amorphophallus; species Amorphophallus konjac. The sequence continues at coordinate 19,745,121 of CM040126.1, read as the reverse complement.
TATGTGGCGGAGAACTTAGATCCAAAGATCACCTCACGCGTAGTGAAAGCTTCCGATTGGACATAATCCAACATTCCACAAACACCATTTGATATACCGAATAATCATGGCATTTAAGCACGCAAAGACAGAAAGTATTTACAGACATATGCATAAGAATGAAATGACGATGAAGAATTATTCATATTCACAAATATGAAAGGATATGTGCATTATGAAGCATGAAATTGAGTGTGTTTTCTATGTATGCAAAATTGAACAGTTATTTGTAAAATGAAGTAAAAGTGTGTATGCAAACCTAATATGAATAATTAATCATTTAAACAGCAAATTCCTAGTTCTCTTCTTATTCTTGTGAAATTTTCTGGAGATAAGGGTTTGATAAAAATATCTGCAAGTTGATTTTCAGTATTTACTTGTATAAGCTCAAAATGACCCTTACTCACATGATCTCGCAAAAAGTGGTGTCGAATCTCTATGTGTTTTGTGCGAGAATGTAAACCTGGATTTTTAGAAATATTAATGGTAGAGGTATTATCACAAAGAATGGGTGCGTTATTAAAAGAAATACCAAAATCATCTAATTACTGTTGGATCCATAGCACTTGGGCTGCACAACTACCTGTAGCCATGTATTCAGCGTCAGCAGTTGACAATGCCACTGTATTTTGTTTCCTAGAGGCCCATGAAATCATGCAACCTCTAAGAAATTGACAATACACACTCAAGCTCTTACGATCCACTAAACACCCATCATAACTAGAATCAGTGTAAGATACCAATTCAAAATTGCAACTACTCGAAAATCAAAGACCAAGATCCGTAGCTGAAAATCCTTTTGACTGCTAACATGTGTGATTCTCTTGGATCGAATTGAAATCTAGCACACATGCATACACTAAACATGATATCCAGCCTACTAGCAGTCAAGTACAATAATGAACTAATCATTCCTCTAAAAAGTTTCTGACAGACAAACTTATCTTTTTCATTCTTCTTCAATTTGATGGTTGTTGACATTGGTGTCTTTTGTGGCTTTGCATTGTCAAATTTGAACTTCTTGATAAGCTCCATTGTGTATTTCCTTTGATTGATGAAGGTTCCATCTTTTAACTGTTTCACTTGCAAACCTAAGAAAAATGTTAACTCCCCCATCAAACTCATCTCAAACTCACCCTGCATCAACTTAACAAACTCATCATTCAATGAATCAGTTGTGGCTCCAAAGATAATACCATCAACATATACCTGTACGAGTAGCATATGTTCATTGCAACTCTTAATGAAAAGTGTTTGGTCGATGTTACCTCTTTTGAAACCATTTTCTGAAAGGAATGTACTTAGCCTTTCGTACCACGCACGAGGGACTTGTTTCAGACCACACAAAGCTTTATCAAGTTTGTACACATGGTCCGGGTGCTTCTCATCTTCAAATCCCAGTGGTTGCTCAACATAGACGTCTTCCTTCACTACACCATTCAAAAATGCACTTTTAACGTCCATTTGAAAATGTTTTATATTTCTAGAACATGCAAAGGTAAGTAATATTCTAATAGCTACAAGCCTTGCCATGGGTGCAAATGATTGAACAAAATCAATTCCTAACTCTTGACTATAGCCTTTGGCAACTAGCCGGGCTTTATTCCTAATCACTGATGAGTGTGTATTTTTACATGTTAGTTTATGATATACATACACTTTTTAAGAGCTTTAATGTTAACAAATATACACTTATCACAATTAATTTCAATTTTCGATCAAAATGTGTATTTTGATGAAATTCAGTAAAATTTGAGAACAAAATTAATATATTTTGTAGGTACTTGGAGGATGACGATGGCAAGAAAGGAAATGCACAAATGGGCCTTGGCTTGTTTAAAAATATTAACAATAAAAAATTATGTGTGCAAGGCTTCTCACACAAGCCCGTTCACGCGGCCTTCTTCACCCCTCATGGGCATGAGCCCACCTTCGCAAGTCTCCCACGATGGTTTCTTCAAAGCGAATGAGGCCCCCTTCGCACGATATTCACACGAGCTTTGCCCCCCCATGCATGGCCAAGCGAGCTTCAAAGCGGGCGAACGGCGAAGGCGGCCCTAGCTGGCAGGCCTCCATCTCAACGTACTTCAACCTTGGCGGCTTCAAAGAAGGCAACGGGAAGAGAGAAAAGAATAGGATGGTGGGCTTGAGTTTCAACAAAAATGGCAAGGAAATATCAGAGTGTTCACATGGAGCAAAGGGATGGCTTGGAGCCTATAAAAGGAGGGGTGATGGGAGCTCTCCGGGGGGCTCTCCTGGATAGATAGTTAGTGTTAGGCTCTCATCCTCCACATAGTTAGTGTTAGACTCTCTCTCTCTCTAGTTAGTGTTTTATTATTTTTATAATTTTCATTAACTTGTAAGTTTACTTTAATTCATGTTTAATTCCAGTGGTGTTGTTATTTTCAGTTTTACTTAGCACAATTTTCCTCCATCTCTCTAATCTCTCTTCCACAATTCTTTATCTATCACCTTCTAATTTCTTCCAAAGGCAGTCAAGAGAAACGGATCTTTCTCCGGTCAAGTGCACGTAATCGTTCCCGACGACTCGTAAATCACAGGCTCGAGGAGACGATGTCATTACCCTCATACCACAGCCGCAAAGCTATCCCACTTCGTCTATTTTTATTTCGTATTTAATTTTGTTGAATTAAAATTTTCTCTCTCTAGATTTCTAAATTTCTATTTCTTAAGTCTCCATATTTCTTTAAATAACTTTATTTCATGTTCTTTAAATTCTAAAAATCAAAACAAAACATTCCTCTGTTTTTGCTTTAAAAGAAATTTCAAAGTTTTCAATCTCAACACTCCTCTCTGTGGATTCGACCCGTGCTCACCAGTGTATTACAGTTAATTTGTATTGTATTGTGAATTCGGTATTTTGATTGATTGCCACATATTTTTAACGACGAACATTTCGACACGTCAATTTTTGGCGTCGTTGTCGGGGAGGTTAGTTTTGAGTTGAAAACTTTAATTTTCTTTTGTATATATTTATACGAAAAAAGAAATTTTTTTGAAGTGTCTCCCCTTTTACATCTCCTTAAAAAAATAACAAAAAATCAAAAAAAAAGGACGGGGGATCGCACTCCAAGTAAATATCTCAATCTTCCCTCTTATGGTTTAGTTTATTTTCTGCATTTTGTTAGCTTTTATATTCAGAAAATCTCAAAAAAAATGTGTTGGCTAAGTAGCTTTATTAACTAAAAATAAAAAAAAACTTCATCTCAAGATTAGAAACATCATGTTTAAGGCATGCATCATTTAGGACTACATCTTAGTTATTTACTTATTTATTTATAGTCATTTTATTTTTGTTGAAGAATGCGGGGGACAAGGTGAGCACTTTAATTTTTACCAAGATCATGCTCATGCATTTTATATTTAATCTTGTATTGAAACACCTTGTTTGAACATTGGTTGTAGTATCTCATTTCAAAATATTTTAAGGGCAATATCCCCTAAGCAAGATAAGAGAGGAATTTCATCACACTTCCTTAGCCCAAAACAACTACCCTTGCATTTTTTGCATTACACCTAGCCTAATAAAAACAAGTAGACTCGGCCCAAGGATTACATTGGGATTTTGGTATCATGTGAGTCTATTCTCATTTTTGAAACTGGTGTCTAAGGCTAGAGGTCAACGGCAAACGCTATAAGCGGGCAAGTGGTTTTTTAATTAGGACCTTGCGAAAACAAGGGGAGCCTCCCACTACCCTACCTCTTACCTGGCCAGTGAACGAATTTAAGGGTAGGCTTTAGTGGTGTCATAGTCACTTTGTGAAACCCAACTTGTAGACCTAGGTTGCCCTTAAGAGTCTCAGGTTAATTTGGTTGTCACTTGTTTGTGTATAGTAAAAAAATAAAAAAATAAAAAACAAGCAGGAGATGAATAAAGGGAGAGAAAATAAAAACTCAAATAATTCAAAAAAATAAAAAAAATAAAAAAATGGTGAGAGAAAATTTCTCATTCATGGATTGGGCACATAAATTAGACAAGTTTGACTCTTTAGCTCACGAATTTGATCAATTTTTAGCTATGGATCAAAACCCCTTCATGTCACCTAATCACCATGACAATGATCACATATGGGCCAGCCCGGCCCATTATGTAAGTGGTTGCCCAAACAAAATCTCATTTCTCACCCAAAATAGCCCGGCCTATTATGAAAGTCCATACTCGTCAGTCCAAAATGAGATCCCGTCACCTATGATGGCCCCGTTTCCATCATTTACCCAGGACCAGGCTCAAACCAGTCAGTTCTTCCAAGGGGGCCATGATCTATCTTTCACCCCAAGGCAAGCCCAACTATCTCCAGACCTCTCCACACCTTATTATGGTCCATGTCCACACAAATTTAATTCTGGTTGGAGAGATCAACATAATTCTTCTTGGGAATCTTATCAAGATCAAGTCCAAAGTCCTCCCGAACATGATTTTCCAAATTGGGCTCAATACCCAATTGAATCCTATGATCAAGCCCAATATGGAGGACAATCCATCTACTCACCATCACCTCACTATTAGGCTGATTGCCCTTCAAATTCCTATCCATCACAGTCTGACTCTCACCCCACATATCAATATCCTTCATGCTTAGATTTCAACCAGGAGGAGAATTTTCACCAGTGTTATCAGCTCATCATGGCTCAAAATCACTCTATCCAGGCCCGGTTGGACCAACTCTCTAAAAATCTCAAGGGCATGGAAAGGGATCAACTCTCTAGCTACGTACTCTACTAAAAATCTTGAATATCAATTTCCTGAGTCTGATTCGTATGAAAGCATGTATAATCAACCCATGATTTTTCAAATCCAAAGCATTGCCAACCCTGGTATGACGGAATTCATGGAGGAGGCATCTCAGGAAGATGTTGAAGAAGCTATAGAAGAGCCACCCATAGAGACCACACTCAATTCCACTTTTAAAAAGGGCTACGAGGAGTATGATGATCCTAAGTTGGGGAGAGAAGAAAAGGCAGTTAATGCATTTGTTGATCAAATCCCTATAATTTCCCTTCTCCTTGTTCCAAGTGACGGACAAGGAAGAGGAGATGGTGGAGAAAGAATTGAGTGTAGCCATCAACCATTCTTCTTGGATAATTGAGGAACCAGGTACTCCATTTGAAATTCACTCTAGCCGGGCATCTCCTGATTTAGGGGAGGATGTGGATCTTTTACCCATCCCTGACCTTGGTGAATCCCAAATCATCATGGACATTCTACACATAGCCAACTGGTTAGATCCATCTGAGCCTTATAAGAATTCTTGTGTTGAGGAGCACAATTCTTTCATTCCCAATCATCCTTATCTCCTTCACACTGTCCATGTGGTGGCATCCCCAAAAATTCATAACACCCTCATCCTTTCTCACCTGAACAGTACGCAAGTAAATCCTAAAAATGAGGATGAGGAAGAAAAGCTCAGGGAAATTAAGGTCCGCATTGATGTGTTTAATACTTATAAAGACCTTAAAAATACATATGAATATTTTATAATTGAAGATATGATAATTTCTCCATCATTCTCTGACCGAGGGGGTCCGTCCAGATTGCTAGACCCACCTTGGTACGATTCTGGCCCACATTTGTTGAGGCATAATCTTTTCCTCCAATGGTACAAGGGCTGAAATTTATCGGAGGATAAGATCACTTGGTGACTCATTTTGAATGCCACGCGTTGGTTATTGGGTTACATTACGTCTGACTGAAGACGTAAAACTTAGCGCTTTTTGGGAGGCAACCCAAAGTTTTAGTAATTTTCGTGTGATAATAAATGTCTTCTTGGGAGGCAACTCAAGTTTTTATTGTAGTTTTATTTTTATTTTACAAGTGTGAATAAAGGATAAGTTGAAGAGAGAGAAGATTGCTTACACCTCTGTTAAGCCGTCAAAAGACAAGCTCATCGAAGTTCACCTCCATCAGGTTGTCCCGTTCTTTCCCAAAACTATCATGTTTACATTATTCATTATTCCATCTTGTATATGCCATTGATGACAATGTCATTTAAGTTGGGGGGAGGGAATTCATGATTACATTTACTTACAACCTATTTTTGACCAAAACAAAACAAAACAAAATTTGCTCAACATACCTCAACTTCGTTTTCTTGATTCATGCTCTCACCAAAGGGAATCTGGAATGGAAGAAACTATGGAGAGGGATGATGGAGATTATTTTGTAATCTAGCCAAGAGAAACTGACTTAGAATCATCTAAAAGTTCATTAGCACTGATAAAAAGAAAATCACTTACACATTAATGAAGCAAGTGGACAAGCCTTCTATTATTTAAAGTATGGTGTCTGTTGGTCTATAGTTTTCAGTGAAAAAATCTTTTTGAAAAAGTTACCTACCAAATCAAGTGTGAAAATCACACCATGAAAAAAAACCATGGAAAATGTCCTAGATCTTAGTAACCGGGCCTGCTTCTCCTAAGGCAAGAGTTGAGGTTCACGTAAAATGATGAAGGGATGTGCATCACCATGTATTTGAAAAAAAAATGAATAAAATAAGACAGAGTGAAAGCTATCATGCTCAATGTTCCGAACTGAAAATTGTAGAGTTGAATGACACCTATCTAGAATAGCAATATGAGGGATGCAATTGTTTAGCTGTGGATTTAGATTTCACGAGCATAAGTGCTATTAAATTTTGGGTGTATTCTCAATTATGTCCATTAATATCTCATTTACGGCTAGCACGCTTAACTGATATGGAAATCCTGCTCCTAAGACAACTCTATGAAAGATGATCTGGAAATGAGACGTGGATATTTTAAACTCTGGTTGGTCCTAAACTTTAAAATTATTTGCATTGTTAAGGGACTAGCAATGAGTAAGTTGGGGGGTGTGATGAGTGTGTATTTTTACATGTTAATTTATGATATACATACACTTTTTAAGAGCTTTAATGTTAACAAATATACACTTATCACAATTAATTTCAATTTCTGATCAAAATGCGTAGTTTGATGAAATTCAATAAAATTTGAGAACAAAATTAATATATTTTGTACGTACTTGGAGGATGCCGATGGCAAGAAAGGAAATGCACAAATGGGCCTTGGCTTGTTAAAAAATATTAACAATAAAAAATTGTGTGTGCAAGGCTTCTCACACAAGCCCATTCACGCGGCCTTCTTCACCCCTCGTGGGCATGAGCCCACCTTCGCAAGTCTCCCACGACGGTTTCTTCAATGCGAATGAGGCCCCCTTCGCACGATATTCACATGAGCTTTGCCCCCCCATGCATGGCCAAGCGAGCTTCAAAGTGGGCTAACGGCGAAGGCGGGCGCTAGCTGGCAGGCCTCCATCTCAACGTACTTCAACCTTGGCGGCTTGAAAGAAGGCAACGGGTAGAGAGAAAAGAATAGGATGGTGGGCTTGAGTTTCAACAAAAATGGCAAGAAAATATCAGAGTGTTCACATGGAGCAAAGGGATGGCTTGGAGCCTATAAAAGGAGGGGTTATGGGAGCTCTCCAGGGGGCTCTCCTGGATAGATAGTTAGTGTTAGGCTCTCATCCTCCATATAGTTAGTGTTAGACTCTCTCTCTCTAGTTAGTGTTTTATTATTTTTGTAATTTTCATTCACTTGTAAGTTTACATTAATTCATGTTTAATTCCAGTTGTGTTGTTATTTTCAGTTTTACTTAGCATAATTTTCCTCCATCTTTTTTTTTATAGAACCGAGTCATCAAATGGAGTGAAGGGAGAGTGCACCCCCATTCCAGAGGAAGGGAATATTCTCACTCCACCAACCCTACCATAAGATGCTTAATTTATTGCTATATCAAAAGAATAAGTGTTCACAGGAGGAACCAAGCCTCTGATATACAATGAGCAAAAGGAAAATAGAAGCTAACTATACATGCCTCCTGCAGACATTCTAGATGCCATTAGCATCAGCTATGGCATAACATTTGGCTAAAATAGGTAGCTCTCTAGTTGAAAAGAATTCTGAATTGCCTCCAGTGAGAATTGCATAATTTGCTAGAGCATCAGCCACCTGATTTGCTTCTCTATATAAATGAATTATGGGACAATGAAAAGTAGGGAAGATATGTTGCAAGGAATTCCACCATGGGAGCAGTGACCACGGTGGGTCTTTTTTCTTGTTATGCAACTCCACCAAAATTTGAGAATCAGTGAAAATGACTGATATCCGGATGTCATGTAATTGTGCTAATCTGAGACCATCTAGGAGAGCCCGACCTTCTACCACCATATTGGAACCAATCCCGTAATAGTAAGAGAAGCCCAACTTTAGTTGCCCATGAGCATTTCTGAAGCAGCCACCACCCCCTGAAGGATCGGGGTTTCCTTTACTTGCACCATCCACATTTAAAGAGAAATTAGTAGCTGGAGCATTCCATCAGACAGTGATGCATGCCAGGCGATTATAGTTGATTGTTATGCCAAAACTCTGCAATAATTTCAAATATTCAGTGCTAGTACCTTGCTTAAATCTGAACTGGTTCACAATGAGATTAGCCTATGCTATGATCATATCTGAAATCCTTGCAAATCTTGTGCTTTGGCCTTCATATCTTGCTCGGCATCTGTATTTCCAGATCTCCCAAATAATAATCATAGACATCAGCACAGAGATGAAACCTTTGGGTTTATTAATGACTGCCCCAATAATGATTGAACTCATCCTGTTTCTGATATTGTTAACTTCCATGCCTGTGTTAATCAACCGGGCAAATTTACTCCATAGGAACTTAGCCAGTTCGCTATTAACAAATAGGTGATCTGCATCCTCAGAGTCATGGGAAGATAAGCAGCAAGCACAGCAAGAGGCCAGGTTAATCCCTCTAATTTGAATTTGACTATCGACAGGAACAACTTGTTTCAGAATTTTCCAACAGAAAAGGGAGACCCGCGGAGGAAATCTTTGATTCCAAATTTTACTGAACACTAAATCAGAACCAGCCACTTGTTGCTTGATATAACTGTAGGTAGATTTGATAGTGAATTTACCTGAGTTGGTGAAAGACCAAATGGGGATGTCATTTCCATTTTGAATAGCAAAGCTTTGAATTTCCTCCCGCAGCTGCTAGTCTTCCACTTTTTGCCAGACCAGATGTTGTGGATTTGTAATGGCAGCTTGAACTGAGTAATCTTCATTCGGAGAGTAGTTCTATATAGAAAGAGTATCGACCAATGCCTTACCCTTGTACCAATTATCTTTAAGAAAACTAGTGGTTGCTCCATCGTGAACAATCTTCCAATATCCTACCATTAGTATAGTCCGGGCTTTCTCAAAGTCATTCATTTTTATACCAACAAGATATGGAGTTTTGCAATCTGAGATATGCAGACCATGAAGGTACTTGCTTCTAACAAAATTAGCCCAATGAGAATTACTATGTATTGAAAGCCACAATTGTTTAACATAGAAACACAGCTGCAAATCTAGTAAGCTACGGATACCAAGACCACCTTCAGAGATAGGACATCACATTTTTTCCCAAGAAACCCAGTGTTTTTTGTGAGCAGTTTCAAACCCCTGCCAGACAAAGTTTGAACAAAATTTTCCAATTTGATTGAGAACAATATAGGGAATAGTTGCTGCACTAGCAGTGTACATAGGAATGGAAGCCAACACTGATTGGATGAGAATAAGTCTCCCTGCCTGAGACAATAATTTGCTTTGCCAGCCAGCAAGCTTGGCACTGACTTTGTCCAATAAATATTCAAAATGAGGACATTTAACTCTTCCTTTGAAAAGAGGGATACCCAGATATTTGATGCTACCAGATTTATGTTGATAGCCAGATAAGTGACTTATGCGATCAATAGAGCTGCGAGACATCTATTTAGCCACCATGAAGCAGCTTTTCTGAGCATTGATCCGCTGGCCAGATGACATTTCATATCTTCCCAAGAACAGAAGCAGTTGTTTGATCGATGTAACACCACCATTCATGAATATAATGGAATCATCCGCATAGAGAATGTGTGATATAGGTTGAACTCCACGAGAAAGATGAAAATATTTACACTGACCTGTAGCAAATAGCTGACTAAGGCCCCTGCTTAGTACTTCCTCAGCAAGAATAAACAAGGTCGGGGCCAAAGGATCCCCCTGCCGAACTCCTCTTGAAGACTTGAAGAAGCCATGAAGCTGCCCATTAAAAGATATAGAGAACCAACAATTTACCAGCATTTGTGCTATGAGAGACACAAACCTATTAGAAAATCCAAATTCTTTCAAAACCATGAAGAGGAAATCCCATTCAATTCGGTCATAAGCTTTTGCCATGTCTAGCTTAAGAAGCATATTGTGTCCTCTAACAGGTCTGTCAAGTTCCATAAACATTTCTTTGGCCAACAAGAAATTATCAGTAATTTTTCTTCCACAGATGAAACCACTTTGCTCACTAGAGATAATGAGGGGTAATATGGGTCGCAGCCGGTCACTAATGACCTTGGAGACAATCTTGTATGTGAAGTTACATAGACTGATAGGTCTAAAATCTGCATAAGAAGTAGGGTTCTTAACCTTCGGAATAAGGCATAGAATTGTGGAACTCCCTTAGGTAAACCCCAACCTTGAAAGAAGCTCTGCACAGCACTGACAACATCATCTTCAATAATTTCTCAGCAGTGAGTAAAGAAGCCACCTGTGAATCCATCTGGCCTAGGAGAGCTGTTGCCAACTAATGAGAAAACTGAGGTTTTAATCTCATCTACCGAGGGAATGGAACACAATGTTCTGTTTTGATCTTCATTGATCAGTCGAGGTATAACTGATAGAAGAGTTTCATCAATTCTGTGAGCTTCTGAAGTTAAAAGGTTTTTAAAGAAATTGACAGCACCTTCTGCTAATGACTTCTGATCTTCCACCTAATGATCATTTATTTTCAATTTATGGACATAGTTCTTTTGCCTTTTGATCTTGGTGTACTGGTGAAAAAACTGTGTATTCCGGTCACCACAAGAAATCCATTGAACCCTGGCTTTATCTATCACCTTCTAATTTCTTCCAAAGATGGTCAAGAGAAACGGATCTTTCTCCGGTCGAGTGCAGGTAGTCGTTCCCGACGACAAGCAAATCAAAGGCTCGAGGAGATGATGTTGTTACCCTCATACCACGGCCGCAAAGCTATCCCATTTCGTCTATTTTTATTTCGTATTTAATTTTATAGAATTAAAATTTTCTCTCTCTATATTTCTAAATTTCTATTTCTTAAGTCTCCATATTTCTTTAAATAAATTTATTTCATGTTCTTTAAATTTTGAAAATCAAAAGCAAATATTCCTCTATTTTTGCTTCAAAAGAAAATTCAAAGTTTTCAATCTCAACATTCCTCTCTGTGGATTCGACCCGTGCTCACCAATGTATTACAATTAATTTGTATTGTATTGTGAGTTCGATATTTTGATTGATTGCCGCATGTTTTTAACGACGAACATTTCGGCACGTCAATCACCACCCCTTGGTCGCTAAGTTTGTTTCGAAAAACCCACTTAGTAAAAATCACCGGATGATTCTTAGGTCTAGGCACAAGAAACCACACCTCATTCCTTTAGAATTGGTGTAATTCCTCCTGCATACCAAAGATCTAGAAATTATCATTTAATGCCTCATATACAAATTTGGGCTCAATATTGGAAAGTAAAGCTAAATTATCAAATTGTTCAACTTCCCTTATTGAAGCCCTTGTCTTTACTCGTTCATCCACGTTTCCGATGACATTTTTGAGTGGGTGATCTTTAAGTATAGTTCATTGTCTGGGGTGGTCTTGAATTTACATTTCTTGCTCAATTTCTTCTTGGGCTGGAGCTTCGTCATTCTTTTGACTCGGCTCCGCTTGATCCACATCTTATTTTTCCTTCTCAATCTTTTCTTCTCCATCTTCATCCCCTACATCCAGAAAATGATTATCTTTATTAGACAACCTTGACATGTATTCATCAATGATTACATATGAGCTTCCTTCTACCACAAGAGTGCACATGTTATATACACAATATGTAATATCTTGGGTCTAATGGATCTTTATCGGAGAGTTTCAGATCGCTTTTGTGGGTCCTGAGTTGTGTTTTACGATCCACGTGGGTTTTTCTCCCGTACAAGTTACGGAACCCAATTGAGAGTTTATTATTGAATTCATCGACTCGAAGATGCTACAGTTGCATTGTATTCTTTCCGAGGATCGTTTAGACTATTTTTTCATATTTTTCTGAATTAGTGAATTTTCGGGCAAAAATCAGATTTTACAAAAATTGCAAAATTTCCTAATTTTCAATTTCTTCTTTTCTCTCCTTCCTCTCTCCTCCCTCACGATCACTCTCTCCCTCACGTTCTCTCTCCTCTCTTCTCCTCTCTCCGCGGGGCGCGCGTCCGTGGCGAGGTAGACAAGGCAGGAATGTCGTGGACTTGATCTGGAGTGTGATGGAGCAACGAATGGAGCGTGGCATTGGCGCGATCCCTCGGTGGATTCGAAGCCGACGTGTTCGGTTCATTTGATCGATTTCGGCGTGGTTTAGTTGCTTCGGCGCGCTAGAACTTCGGTGGAGGTAGGGAGATGGATGCCCTACTCTTCTTCTGCGTTTCCTCGCGATTTGGAGCCGAACGGTGCGCGTATGAGCGGGTTTGGCTTCGTTTTGGGCAAAAGCATGTTCGGGGGGTGTGAGATGAGTTCGCCTCTTTCTGCGACGGTTTCTTGCTAGATTAGTTTCATTTGAACCCCTGGCATGTCAGCATTCCATTTCCGCTGGTTTCATTGGGATTGGTGGTCATTTGGGACCGGTGTGAGCCCGGGAACCCATGTGACTCATTTTGGGTCGATTCGGTAGAATCGCCCGTTTCTTATGTTTTTAGTGTCGTTTGGACCCCTTCCGATCTGTGGAAGGTTTATTTGGCTATTAGGGTTGTTTCCCCTTCGTTTAGAAGCGAACGGGGCATAGAACGGCCGGATTCGGCCATTCCCCTATTTTTCCCACCGTGACGCCCTTGCGGTCGTACCAGTGACCGTTTGGGTGCTTCCAGCGGTCTAGTAGGTGACCATTTGGGTCTATGTCAGTTCTATGTCGGTTAGAGTCTAAGCGGTCGTGCGATAGACCGTTTGGGTTGGCTAGCGGCCCATTGGAGGACCGCTAAGCCATGTGAGACGGTCTATTGGAGACCGTTTGTATTGTGAGTGTATGGCGGTTTGGCCAAGCGGTCACGCGATAGACCGCAAGGCTAGCCCTGGCGGTTCAGTGGATGACCACTAGGCTTCATTGTCGGTTCAACAGGTTTTTATGTCGGTTCGGGTTAGCGATCTTGGCTCCGACCGTTTAGCGTTCTTAGCGGTCCCTAGGGTGACCGCTTAGCTCGTTGACTCGGTTATGTCAGTTTGGGGGTTGACTAGGTCAAGCGGTAACGTCCATGACCGTTTAGGTCTCCTTGCAGCCTTGCGATAGATCGCATGCCCCTGTGTTCTATAGTTCGTTGGCTAGCGGCCCTTGGGCTGACCGCTTGGTCTTCCTGGTGGTCAGGCAGGTGACCGTTTAGTCCCATTGTTCTGTTTTCCAAATGTTGGCCTTCAATTGTCTTGGCTTGACCTTGTGGTTTGCCCGTAATCTCGTGGATGTCTTGGACGTCCTATGAGGGCTGTGACCATGTTGTGGGATAGCCGGGAATGCCATTACATCGAGTAGTGTTTCGTACTGTGTCAGAGTCATGATTGGTTTCTGGTCAACCCGGTATGATCCAGTGGTTGACATGAAACCTTGAGAATGTCTCAGTGATCCGGTGTGGATCGAGACATGGTTTTGGATGTCTTGAGGTATTATCTTACCTCGATTTGCTTGTCCATATATTTTGAGGGTCTTGGTGATCCCTCAGGTCTCCGTGATTCGTGTTATGCGGAGGCGTGGATTAGGTGATCCTATGTCGTTTCCTTTACATGTGTTTTATCGTGACCTTGGCCTAGGGACTAGGCTGATTAACAGCATGAGCTGTGATGTGTGCCGATCTTGACCCCGAGTCTTGTGACTCAAGGATCGTTGTGTCAGCAGGTCTAGTTGTCTGTCCTGAGTCTGGTGGCAGTCTGGTATGCTACCCTGTGTCTGGTGCTTTGTAGTACGTGCGACAGTGCGTGCTTAGCCTGTCCGTACTTCAGCACTGATGTTTTGGAGTTTCTGTGTCTAGTGAACCTCCACTAGTTGTAGCTTGACGACACTTTGCTGTGTGTCGGCCCACCTAGGAGTGGTGGTGGGGCTTGTTCCCGATATACGGTTTGTAAGCTAGTTTCTGTGAGCCCCCTTGCCTTGCGGTAGCGTCCTACTGGGGGGGAAAGCTAGCTAGAGGCCTAGCTCAAGGCATTGAGCTTGTGTGTGCACACGTGGTCAGGGGCGTTTGGATGATTGTTGGCGTACCCTGACTAGTCACTCGTTACTGTAGCTCTGTTGTTCCATGTACTTAACTCTTTGCATGTGTCTCAGTTATCGCCATTCTAGGTGAGTACTGTTGAGTTATGGTTTTGATGATTGTTGGCGTTAGGGTTTTGATGATAACTAAACTTAATATGTGATTGAGTGATGATAACTAAACTTATGGTTGATTGCACATGTTCTTGTTGACTGTGTACATTCATGTTTAAATATGATTGAGATGGCAAATGACAACGGTACATGGTCTTGATTCTTGCTTGATTGAATTGGTTTTACAAGAGGCAAGAGGTTTCATAACCTCTTTAATGTGAACACGCATGTATTAACCCTAACTATCTTGCATGCAGGATCAAATTCATGGCAGTCACCTGGTGACACAAATGTATGGAAGCACCCTACTCCTCTACAATCCAAAATAGGTGCTATATGTCATGTACTGTCAAGAACCATTGGTAAGGCTCTTACCCTATTATACACTCCTTGTTATTGAGCGTTCCATGAGGTTACTTTATGAATAATCTACTTGGGATGATTGAGTTTTATCTCTTGATTCTTAGCCCAGAATTTGATCCTTACCTCAGAACATGTGTGTTTCAAAGTGTTCATATGCATCTAGTTCATGAGGTTTCAAGCCCGTGCAAAACCCGCCATCGTGCGCCCTCGCACGCGGATCGACTTATGCGGTCAGGTCGCGGGGATCGACCTGGCTGGTCAGGTCACGGGGGTCAAGGGGGCAGCACCCCTTGCGGGGGTTTCTGGGGGTGGAGCCCTCGGAACAAAATTTTGATTTCATACTTAATGGTTTGCATGAAGTTCATGCATTCATCATATGGATGTTTGAGCTATAGTTCTAATCAATTATCTATGTTTTTGCATGTTAACTTCTTTGTATAATCCCTTCAAGATCAAAGGATTTTGATGCCACATACTCAAATGGGCTGCTAAAGGGGTTAAGGGACTGAACGGGAGAAATCTGGGATTTCCCTAGATTTCGGTCGACCGCTGGCCTTGGGGCAGTCGACCGAAAATAACAGCAACCAATTTCCTACAGTGTTTTTACAGAACGGTCGTCCGCCAGCCTTTTCTAGTCGACCGCCAGCCCCGAAGCCACTTTTGTTGACTTGGTTTTTCCAATCTGTGGAGAGATCCTCTCACCCATTTCTTTAATCCTAATGCTCCCAATCACCCCAGAGATTGTGGATCTGGTCTGGAGCTTGTCTCCTAACCTTCCAAGGGTTATAAAACCTCTCTTTGAGGTCATTAACCCTAATAGACTAAAAGAGAACAAAGGGAGAACAAGGTGGCTCAAGGAAGAGGAGAATCACTGTAGCCGTGAACAGTGATCCGTGGGCAAAAGCTTCATCCATAGCTGAGGGTTCAAGATCCATTTCGAAGCCTTCACCCTCCCAAGAACTGAAGAAGCAAGAAATCAACAAGGAGAGATCGAGAGGAAAGCTATCAAATGAAGATTGCTGCAACGCTCGTGAACAACATTCCGTTAAACAAGTTCATCATCAGATCGAAGCCGTTCTAGCACCAACTGAAGCCATTCAAGCATCTTCTCAAGCCAAGGAGTTCCAATCAAACAATGGTCTCAAGAAAAGTTTAAGGGAAGGCTGTCCAAGTGAAAGAAGAAAGAAGTACTGTAGCAGTGAACAGTATTCCGTGTAAGAAGATCAACATCAAATACAAGGCCATTCAAGCTGAGTCTGAAGCCATTCAAGTGAAGAAGGAATCAACGTAAATATCCGGAGCATACACTCAGGGGGAGCCTAAATCAGGAGCATTCTAAATTGTGGTTTATTTGTTTTGGTGTCTTGTGCTTTGAGTTTCAAATTTGTGTTTCATCATAAGCTGCTAGAACTTGTGTGTGTGTGGATCATTGTTGGATCTGTGGTCATGTGTGTGTGTGTCGTATTTGATTCGTGTGTGCGTAGGTCTTCCTAGATCTACGTGTGTGTGTGATTTTATCCAGATCTTAGTGTTTGCGTGTGTGGAGTGCTGCACTTGTCGCAGTGTGTGTGTGTTTTGTTGATCCGCTTGTTGGATCATGTTGGAGACTTCGTCTCCGTGTGTGTGTGTGTGTGTGTGTGTGTATTGGGGTGCGTCCCCGTGTGTGTGTGCAGGTGTCGTCCTACGTGTGTGTTTGGAGCGTCATCTCCGTTTGGGGATTTATCCCTGAGTGAAGCCTCATCGGGTTTGGTGAGGGGTGGACGTAGGATTGCTATCATTGTATCCGAACCACCTTAAAAATCGTTGTGCATTATGTTTGTTTTGTGTGGTTTGTTTCGTTTCCTCTACCCCCATTCTACGTGAGTGTGAGTGTACATTATAGTTCAGGTTTTATCATCGTTCAGCTTGCTTAATCTATCTCATCACCAATTAGAATTTGTTAAACCAAATTGTGATTGAATAGATTTGAATATCTTAATTAGTGCTTTATCACATATTTTATAAAAGGCCAAAAGTTTTCTTAAAATTGGTAAACACCCAATTCACCCCCCTCTTGGGTGTCATTGATCGCGGGACTTCAAGTACGAGATACCTGAGGCGCAGTGTAAGATGTCAGTGGATGCATCTGGCTGTTCTTCTAGTGAAGAGGTGCTTCTGTCACTTGACACATAACTCTTGTGACGCGTGTTTTCGTCATTGGTTTCTGAGTAGCCTGTGCATGGCTTCACTCGAGGTCCAATCTTGTGTAGTGTACACGACGGTGAGCTCGTGTATGTTCGTGTTTTTGACTGTGTAAGTCCTTTATAGGGTTTTTACCTATTTTAGTAAGCTTCAGCTATGGAGCTAGTGCATTGTCGACGGATTGGTAACTCCTGACTTTGTGAGATCGGGGTTCACCTTTCTGTTGTTGCTTGGAGTAGCTTAGAGAGCCGTGGTTTGATCGGCTGCCGTGTTTCTGGTTAGTACAGCTTTACTCTTTCCTTTAGTTGTTCTTACTCCTGCTTTTACATCTTGCTGTTGTAGTTTTTACTGCTGTTACTTCTGTTCTTCCTGCTTTACTGTTCAGCACTGTTTAGCGTGTTACTGCGTTGTTTCCTGTGGGGATCTGTGGGACCCCTACTGAGCCAGTGACACGAGGCTCGCCGCTGCTTTTCAGGTGTGGTCGTTCTTCTTCCTTATGGTTCGTGGCGCGGTGCGTCAGTTCGTAGTTGCTAGCGTTGCCTGCGTCGGGCTTCCCCCGACGTTGAGGGTACGTTCTCTTTTCTGTTGGACTGTAATTGTGATGCGGAACGGGACTAAAAAGGACTGGACCTACTATGAAGACTATGATGAAGACCAAGTGCGGCCAGCACTCACACGTGACAAGGCAAGCCGAGAGATCGACCTCCGTACTATTCCTCCGAAGAGAGGCGTCTCTCAACAAGAAACCCAAGTCCACGGCCGTCCCTATGAGGGAAACGAGTGGATCAAAGCGGCAAAGGGAGCCGACGCGCAACTATGGGAGTCTAGTCCGAGCTCGGTGCTCGACTAGGGCCACGGAATGGTGCTCTCAACTCGCAAAACCCACGGTGAATTGAATATGTAGCTAGGATCCTACACTCGCACGCTGCATAATCGAGAGCATACTAGCAAAGCAAATGCCAAGGGAAGGAACGTCGCACGTACCTCCACGCCTAGGCGTGGGGAAGGAACCCCGGCCGAGACCAACAACCCCGATACACGTAGAAGTAATAATACACAATTGACCCAAAATGCCCACTCCTCGCAGGGAGGTAACAGGCTACAAACAGAGGAGTCGGGGCTGCCGATGCACGGGCTGACGGGCAGCACTCGGTGAAGGGGTGGGCCGCGAGGAGGTCCCGGGTAGCTCTGCGAACTGCTGAAAGAACGTCCACCTCTGGAGGGGCTGAGGTGGCAGGAGTCCCCGGTACCTTGCTGTCGTGGGGTCGCTCCTCCGGAAAGAAGAAGGATGTCGCCGATCCTCGGGGAAGCCTCTGGAGTGCGTTCGGAAGGAGGGGACAGGTTGCTGGCCAACCTGCACAAGCCCGCCAAACAGCCCGGGGGCGACTCCGGTAAGCGCCCTTAATCACGTCCTGGACCTGCGAAATTCAGCGAGGGCGCTGGTGGGGATGTCCCACAGGCGCCCGTGGAAGGAGAACTGCAGTCGAGGCCGATGGTGACCGTGGCAATTCGTCAAACACCTGGCGTGCAGTCGGACTGCCTGTCTGCCCACACCGGTAGAGACCAGGAGAACAGTCGGTACGCAGGCTTCCGGACAGATTTAGGGATGGGGTTTTCTCTGGTGGGTAGCTTACAGGTAGGGCTAACAGATGACCAAGGTAGCGGGGGCGGTGCCTTGGAGGATTTGGGCGTGGGCGGGGTGGAAAGTGGGGGTCGCAGCCTGCACTTCAGGGCAGTCAGGTCTGTGAACCGAGATGGGATATGAGGGCGTAGGGGTGCGGATGGAATTCTGACCAGGGGCGGCCACTGGAGATGGAGTGGTGTGTGTGGAGATAGCCCTCCAATTTTCAGGCCATTCCAGTAAGGGGAGGTGGTGGTCCCTTTGGAGGGTACTGCAGATCTGTCCCGCCGGGTTACTGTAGCGCCCAGAGGAGGACCGAAAGTAGCCACAAAGGGAAGTTTCAGCCCCAATGGAGTTTTGGGATGAAACCACCACGAATGGTTCGGGGACAGGGAGGGGAACAACTTATGTGAAGAGGTTGTGGTCGATCGGAGAAGGAACGGGGGTGCACACGGGTGTCCAAGGCGACTCTGATCACAGGCGAGTCTGTCCCGGGAGCAGCCTGCGCGACGAAAGTGTCTACAAAGACAACTTCCTCTGTGATTCGAGTTTTGGGACAAGGCCGGTGGGGTTGGAAGGGGGACTTGTAGGGGAAGAAAAGTCTAGAAGAAAGCCAGACGGTTTGCCCACAGAAAGGGTTCGTACCGACGTGATCTTTGGACCCCTAGCTTGCAGGCAGAGCAGGTGCATCCGAGATTGGATTGAACGCCACCGAGCTTGACGTCGTCTCGCCGCTTGGATCTCTCTCCGACATGGGATGAAGAGACTCGCTTCACAGCACGATCCTCACCTCACCAGGACCTCCTTCTCAAGGGAGTCGCACCCAGGAGTTGGAGATGGAGGAAGAAGAAGATGGGGGATAGGGGAAGAGAGGGGCGTCGCACCCCTTGGGGAAGGATGGAGAAGGTCGCCCTCTCCTTGGTGGTGGCTGCGCACAAGGTTTCTCACAAATTAATTCTTCATTATCTTTCAAAGGAAAAAATACAAGGTTTATATATGGGGAGGGGAGGTGCTAGGGTTGAAACCCTAGCCAAGAGGGAGGGGAGGGGGATGCGCCACATGGCATGGGGAAAAGGGGGGGCGCAACAAGGCAAGGGGGGGGGGAGGGCCGCACCCCTCTTCCTATAATCTAGGAGAGGGGCGGCTGCCACCTTCCAAGAGGAGGGAAAAGAGTTGGGCGCCCAAAACCCTAACCCTAGGTGGGCTAAGCAAGGGAGTGGGTGGCCAGCCCATATGGGCCAGAGATTGAACCAAAAAAAATGGCCCAATAGCCCTATCTCCTATCTAATAAGCATAAAATGGTCCAACTAAAGCCTAATTTGCTCCAAATGGCCTACAAAGGTCCACACAACTAATAAAAGTGTCCACGCAGGGACTAATCCAAGGCCCAACATGGCCTAAAGCATAAAATAACTAAAGATAGCTCTACTAGTCTGCCAAGTGGTCGCCGAGCCAAAGGGATGCCGGCATGCTCCGTGTGCTCCGTCGAGTGATGCGGCGCGTGTCCTCACCAATTCTCCCCGGGTGGGAAGAACTCGACCCCGTCGAGTAAGGGTCACGGTCGCTCAAGTAACGCTCCAGCAGGTCCGGGTCGATCCGCTCCAGCTCTCCACGTGTGATCCAGGTGTCGTCTGTCGCAGGGCGCCCTCTCCAACGCACTAGAAAGCGCTGGTAGGCTCCGCTCCTGGTCGTGGTCACCTGCTCATCCAGTATGCAATCTATATGCTCGCGTGTCTGTAAAGGGGCTGGAGGAGGTGGGCGCTCAGAAGGTGAAATGCTCTCAACAGGAGGGGTAGGCCCAAAAAGCTCGCTGGGAATCACCGCGGGATCCCGATATGCCACCAGATCTGAGACATTGAACGTCGAGCTGATCCCATAGTCGTCTGGCAGCTCAATCTCATACGCATTCGACCCTACTCGCTTCAGAACTCGGAAGGGTCCTGCACCGCGGTCCTGGAGTTTCTTCACGGCCCCCGAAGGGAACCGTTCAGGTCTAACCCTGATCATGACGTACTCTCCCACTTGGAACTCACGGGTGCGTCGATGCGCGTCAGCGAATTCCTTATAACGTGCGTTGCTGGCCTCGAGGGGGTGATGATGATGTAGACTCCGAACTAGCTGTGTTGACTCATACCTATGTGAATGCAGTGGTGGTCCTGGACATCCAAACACAGACCTAGCATGCCTATGACTCCTACATGATTGGACAACACGGGGAGGACCAGGACAACCAAAGTTGTATCTATCATGCATGGGTGTCCTACGGAATGTGGTAGACTCATGGGGACTAAATTGCCCAAACTCACTCATGACATTCCCTATATGAGACAAACCCCTATATGATGGTGGACATGCAGAAACATGGGGAAGAGACATGTGTCCCTGGCCTCCTAAGCTCGGGCATCTGGATGCCGGTAAGGTGAGGTGTTGACTAGAAGGCCTAGGTGGTGTATGATAGTGGACCTCCTCGACAAGGTGGGGAAAAGAATATGGGTCGAGAGGCTCACTAGGGAGGGGATCGAAAGGGTCAAAGAAATGATGACCCCTCCCGACAGGTCCCTTCACTATACTTGCCCATGTGCGACATTCGCCCAGGTGCAGATAATCACCTTCAGGCACTCTCATGTATGGGGCAAGGGGCTCATGAGGAAGGCAAGGAAGGCAAGGTTCCTCCCTCGGGACCGTGAAACCATAAGCGGGGACAAAATCAACCTCCACGGGTATAGGAAATAATAAAAGGACCTCGGATGTGATATGTCCTATGGTGTAGACCGAGGTAATAGACCCCAAAGCAGGGAGTGTAAAGCTATGACTATAGGGTTGGTCAGACCCTAAGGTCAACATGTAAGTCAACTCCCATTGATAATCTAAACTCCTAAGGAAGTCCTTCACATTTTCAAGAAAGCAGAAGGACCGAAAAGTGGTGTGAAAGGAGTTAAGGGGTATTATTGGGAGGGCTGGTCCCATGGGTGTATAGCAAGGAATGGAGACATCTAGAAGTGGACCCTCCCTTAGCCAGCTAGCTAAAGACTCTCCAATGACCAGTTCACCCTCGGAAGGTAAGAATGTCTCTATATGAGGGTCTAAGGGTGAAGCCTCTCTCTCGGGAGGGGAAACGGAGTCCTCTATGATGTGGAGGGGATCACTCCCTAACTCCTCAACCTCAGTTAGGTACTCCTCAATCAACTCCTGTTCAGCCTCGTAACTCACTGGAACAAACCCAGGTGATGACAGGGAGGTGGTCAGCGTAACGCCGTCATGGAAGACAAACTCACCGGGAAGGTGAGATGGGTGTAAGGTGCAGGTCCTCCTATCCAGGTCGATGGTCGCACTTCTTTCCTCCAACCAAGTTCGCCCTAAAATGATGCATGGACCAGCAAGTGTGCTGATCTTGCACCAAGCGCCATCGAAATATTTAACGGGGCCAAACCACCGTTGAAACTCGATAAAAGCTAAACCATCACGGAGAACAATCTCCCCAGTCTTAGAGAGTGACTCAATAATGTCTTGTGAGACACAGTTAGACGACACCCTACTGATGAAGTCGATCTCCGTATGCATCCCATTAGGTAGGACGGCAGTGGACATGACAGGGCGCTGGAATGACTCGGTCATCGGTATAGGGATCGGGTCTCCCGACGACTGAGTGGTAGGGGCGACACTTAGGGGTCGTACCATAAGAGCATCGAATCGGGCCAATAGGGATGACTAATCTGACATGTGGTCTCGAGGAACCACCATGGGGTTGGCGCGGAGCTGGACATGCAAGACTCAACGAGACAAGGACAAAACTCTAACTAGACACAAACCTAACATTACAATGCAATGGTGGGTTACCTAGATGAACTAAGAGACTCAATGCAACCTAGATAACTCTATGGCCTCAATTGCACCCTAGACAACCTAAAGACTCGAATGACCTAAGACCCCAATTTGTTAGAACAAACTGGTTCCCTAGGCTCTGATACCAAATTTGATGCGGAACGGGACTAAAAAGGACTGGACCTACTATGAAGACTATGATGAAGACCAAGTGCGGCCAGCACTCACACGTGACAAGGCAAGCCGAGAGATCGACCTCCGTACTATTCCTCCGAAGAGAGGCATCTCTCAACAGGAAACCCAAGTCCACGGCCGTCCCTATGAGGGAAACGAGTGGATCAAAGCGGCAAAGGGAGCCGACGCGCAACTATGGGAGTCTAGTCCGAGCTCGGTGCTCGACTAGGGCCACGGAATGGTGCTCTCAACTCGCAAAACCCACGGTGAATTGAATATGTAGCTAGGATCCTACACTCGCACGCTGCATAATTGAGAGCATACTAGCAAAGCAAATGCCAAGGGAAGGAACGTCGCACGTACCTCCACGCCTAGGCGTGGGGAAGGAACCCCGGCCGAGACCAACAACCCCGATACACGTAGAAGTAATAATACACAATTGACCCAAAATGCCCACTCCTCGCAGGGAGGTAACAGGCTACAAACAGAGGAGTCGGGGCTGCCGATGCACGGGCTGACGGGCAGCACTCGGTGAAGGGGTGGGCCGCGAGGAGGTCCCGGGTAGCTCTGCGAACTGCTGAAAGAACGTCCACCTCTGGAGGGGCTGAGGTGGCAGGAGTCCCCGGTACCTTGCTGTCGTGGGGTCGCTCCTCCGGAAAGAAGAAGGATGTCGCCGATCCTCGGGGAAGCCTCTGGAGTGCGTTCGGAAGGAGGGGACAGGTTGCTGGCCAACCTGCACAAGCCCGCCAAACAGCCCGGGGGCGACTCCGGTAAGCGCCCTTAATCACGTCCTGGACCTGCGAAATTCAGCGAGGGCGCTGGTGGGGATGTCCCACAGGCGCCCGTGGAAGGAGAACTGCAGTCGAGGCCGATGGTGACCGTGGCAATTCGTCAAACACCTGGCGTGCAGTCGGACTGCCTGTCTGCCCACACCGGTAGAGACCAGGAGAACAGTCGGTACGCAGGCTTCCGGACAGATTTAGGGATGGGGTTTTCTCTGGTGGGTAGCTTACAGGTAGGGCTAACAGATGACCAAGGTAGCGGGGGCGGTGCCTTGGAGGATTTGGGCGTGGGCGGGGTGGAAAGTGGGGGTCGCAGCCTGCACTTCAGGGCAGTCAGGTCTGTGAACCCGAGATGGGATATGAGGGCGTAGGGGTGCGGATGGAATTCTGACCAGGGGCGGCCACTGGAGATGGAGTGGTGTGTGTGGAGATAGCCCTCCAATTTTCAGGCCATTCCAGTAAGGGGAGGTGGTGGTCCCTTTGGAGGGTACTGCAGATCTGTCCCGCCGGGTTACTGTAGCGCCCAGAGGAGGACCGAAAGTAGCCACAAAGGGAAGTTTCAGCCCCAATGGAGTTTTGGGATGAAACCACCACGAATGGTTCGGGGACAGGGAGGGGAACAACTTATGTGAAGAGGTTGTGGTCGATCGGAGAAGGAACGGGGGTGCACACGGGTGTCCAAGGCGACTCTGATCACAGGCGAGTCTGTCCCGGGAGCAGCCTGCGCGACGAAAGTGTCTACAAAGACAACTTCCTCTGTGATTCGAGTTTTGGGACAAGGCCGGTGGGGTTGGAAGGGGGACTTGTAGGGGAAGAAAAGTCTAGAAGAAAGCCAGACGGTTTGCCCACAGAAAGGGTTCGTACCGACGTGATCTTTGGACCCCTAGCTTGCAGGCAGAGCAGGTGCATCCGAGATTGGATTGAACGCCACCGAGCTTGACGTCGTCTCGCCGCTTGGATCTCTCTCCGACATGGGATGAAGAGACTCGCTTCACAGCACGATCCTCACCTCACCAGGACCTCCTTCTCAAGGGAGTCGCACCCAGGAGTTGGAGATGGAGGAAGAAGAAGATGGGGGATAGGGGAAGAGAGGGGCGTCGCACCCCTTGGGGAAGGATGGAGAAGGTCGCCCTCTCCTTGGTGGTGGCTGCGCACAAGGTTTCTCACAAATTAATTCTTCATTATCTTTCAAAGGAAAAAATACAAGGTTTATATATGGGGAGGGGAGGTGCTAGGGTTGAAACCCTAGCCAAGAGGGAGGGGAGGGGGATGCGCCACATGGCATGGGGAAAAGGGGGGGCGCAACAAGGCAAGGGGGGGGGAGGGCCGCACCCCTCTTCCTATAATCTAGGAGAGGGGCGGCTGCCACCTTCCAAGAGGAGGGAAAAGAGTTGGGCGCCCAAAACCCTAACCCTAGGTGGGCTAAGCAAGGGAGTGGGTGGCCAGCCCATATGGGCCAGAGATTGAACCAAAAAAAATGGCCCAATAGCCCTATCTCCTATCTAATAAGCATAAAATGGTCCAACTAAAGCCTAATTTGCTCCAAATGGCCTACAAAGGTCCACACAACTAATAAAAGTGTCCACGCAGGGACTAATCCAAGGCCCAACATGGCCTAAAGCATAAAATAACTAAAGATAGCTCTACTAGTCTGCCAAGTGGTCGCTGAGCCAAAGGGATGCCGGCATGCTCCGTGTGCTCCGTCGAGTGATGCGACGCGTGTCCTCACCAAATTGTCATTAATTTGGACTGGACTCTGTTAATTAAAAATGTAATTTTATTTCTTCTACTTTAGCAAACCTGATCATTGAAATATTAATTGCTTACTGCTTTATCTGGGACTTTAATGTACCACACACACTCCTTTTATCCCTTCGGAGCTTTACCGCTCTTGGGCGGCCTCGCAGGATCCAAGTGTTATCGGGTTTAATTGAAATATTAATTGCTTACTGCTTTATCTGGGACTTCAATGTACCACACACACTCCTTTTATCCCTTCGGAGCTTTACCGCTCTTGGGAGGCCTCGCAGGATCCAAGTGTTATCGGGTTTACCCGGTATCCGGACCCTGGGTCGTCACAGTTGGTATTAGAGCTGTGTTGTGTGTAAGTACATGGGAATTTGAGATATTGTAGTATTCAGAGTCCTTAAGGTCCAGTACGGTCGACAGTTGGCATTGGTTTTACGATTATTGATTGTTTTGTTTTCGTGAGCGGTCTTGTACTTGGCACTGTTGGAGATGGTTTTGCTCTCGTCAGGATGTGAGGAGTGCCCTTCTTTTATTATGGTGTCTGTCTCGGTTATGCTGTACTTGGCAGATTTCCACCGGTATGCGTGAATTTATGGTGCGGTGTTCAAGATTCTTATGAGATTTGTTCAGGTGGCTGGTGACTTTATCATTGGTGTAATGGCCGTGCACATTCCTATGTTGCCTTGGTCGTCCCAGTTTGAGATTTGTTCAGCCCCTAAGGTGTTAAGTTTGTGTTGAGGTGGTCGATTAGATGCCTTGATTGAGAGAATGGTTGGGCGAACCTAGGATTTTCTTTCTTGGTGAGCTACTGTTGGTCGAGCTTGATTCTTCTCCTTTTGTTTGGTGGTGTCTTTTTTAGGTAAGCCTTGGAAGTGCTGTCTTGGTGAAGCCTTTGTCCTGTGTCTGCTTAAGTGTGGACAGTATTAATTCTGAACCCGATTTGCCTTTGTTCGATGGTTGCTTGGCTTTGGACCCAGTTTTGTGTGTTAGGAGCCGTTGTGCACCGTGTTCGATGTGCCGTGTTTGGCGGCTGTTATGCTTTGAAGGTTCAGTAATTGTCCCAGGATGTAAGGATAAGCTAAGACATGTGTTCTTTGTGCTTTGTGCTAAAGCTGATGCTCTTCATAGTTTGCACCTTGGCGACCTGTGATCGACTGTTAGCAAGATCAGTACTCGAGGCTTGGTACGTTGCAGTTTTGTGAGTTACGATGACGTCGAGTGTGTGCTGAGATGTGAATGCCGAGTTGTCCTTGATGCCGGTGTGCGTTGTGTTGAGTGCGCAGCGGAAGCGTGTGCGCTGGTAACCCACGGATCAGTTGGAAGATTCTGGTTGACTGAGAGGTTTATTTCCTCGATGTATTATCCTCTTGGCAATTTGTGCCTTGATGTTGTTAGTTGCTGTAATGTCTCGGGTTTTTCGGATATTTCTCGGATCTAGATCTGTGGGTTTTGGATCATCTTTTCGCGGGTTGCGGATCATGTCCGAGTGAGCTTCAGATTTTTATACCGGATTGTCGGACCCATTGGTGGTGTGCCCGTGAATTTTCTTGTGTCTGTGGCATTGTGAGGAGCTTGCTAGTATTTTTATGAATTTTTCGGAACGCCTTTGTGGGTCCCGGATTACGTTTTGTGATTTATGTGTGTTTTCATCTGTCGGACCTTTGGCACCCCGTGTAGGGCGAACCATTGCGTTCTCTAACTCCGGGACGTTACCACTGTGTTGTGCGCTTTTCGAGGATCACGGGGAGTATTTTTCCCTATTTTTCATATTTTACAGATTTATAAAATCCCAAATTCATTTCTATATAAATCCACTCACCCCCTCTCTCTCCCCATTCTCTCTTTCACTCGCTCTCTCTTCTTTTTCTCACCTCCTCTCCTCCGAGCGGCTGACGAAGGCGATGGCGGGTGAGGCGGAGATGTTGTGAGGTTGAGGAGCGAGGACGGGTCGAGGATCGAGGACCGGTGGCACGTTGAAGCGCGGTCGCAGGTTCGTGCCACGGTGGGGGTTTCATGGGCGTTTCACGTCGGAACGGCGTCCACGGCGCGTGAAATCTTCGGTGGAGGTAGGGAGATGGATCCGTAACCCCGGTACTTCCTTTTCCGCGAGTTTGGTAGCTCGTGGTGAGCCGAGCGTGGGTTTATTTCTATTTGGGGAAAAAATCATGTTTTTAGGGCGTGTGACGATTTCGATGGATTGAGCGCCGTTTCCTCCATTTCCTTCTCCCATTTTTGGGTTTTGGGGTTGGGAGAATGATCCCCCATGTCTTTCCCTTTGTTCGGGATCAAACAGGGCGTTGAACCGAGCCCCTCGGGCGAGCTCGGACGGGGTTACTGCCATAACCGGTCGACCGACTAGCGCAGTCTGATCGACCGGCCGGCGTTCGCAGCGGGTGTTTTGACCGTGTCGATTCGACCCCAGGGGTCAGGTCGACCGAACTTCAGTAGGCAAGCCCGTTTTGGGTCCCGATCGGTCCGGTTGAGACCCAATGGCCGACCTATGGCCCGTGAGTGTCTCGGACACCCCGTGAGCACCGTGACCGTGTTTTTTGGGTGTTCGGAGGAATCACTTTACCTCGATTAGTGATCCCATGGGTTTAAGGGTCCGGGCGACCCTCTTATGCTCCGGTTGTGTTATGTAGACCCCCGGTCGACCCGGTTGTGATCCGGCGGTCGACCTTCTATCTCGTGAGTGTCCCGGACGTCCCTTGGGTTCCATGGCTGTGTTTCTGGGATGTCCGGAGGTATCACTTTACCTCGATTTGCATGCCCATGTGTTCAAGGGTCCGGTGACCCTGTGTGTGTGTTCCGGGCATTCGTGTTATGCTTGATCGAGTCACCGTGTATTGGTGTGAGTGCGGTGGGGTTTCCCCCGCATGTTGTGGGTTTCTCCGGAAGATGGTTCCCGAGTGGGCCAAGTGTATGGCCTTGGACTGCGAGTCCAGTCATCCGGCCAGGGGCTGGAGGTTTCCCGCTATTCCATGGGACGGGGAATTGGCGTGGCAATTGTGAACTGCCTGGGTAACCATGCTTCTGTGTCTTCCGCAAGGGCCGTGTGTGTGGCCTGTGGACTGCGAGTCCAATTACTCAGCCTGGGACTGTAGGGTTTCTTAGTTCCCTTTTGAGGCAATGGTCTGGGCAGTTGAGAACTGCCTCGTGAGTCATCGTGCCGAGGTTTTAGACCTAAGGATTAGACTAGATTAATGGCATTATGTCGTTGCGTACGACGGTCTTGACCCCGAGTGATGCAGGACAAAATATGTTCACCCTATCAAATTAACTTAAGCTCTCATGGGCATTTGGTCAAACGGATGTCATGCCACCAATACTTAAAATAACCCGTTATTGGCCACCAATGAACAGTAATAACTTACTAATCTCACTGCTCATAACAATAGATTAACTTTGCAAAACCATGGGTTCTGACCGTTGATTCATTTGTTGATTTAACCCATATGATATTGCCGATTCTTCCCTCAAATATGATAATCCAGTAAGAGGGATTATACCCACATCACATGTAACGAGGCGCTCACCCATGCCTACTGGCCATCGCAACTCACCACTGATGCAGGGTATTTGATGTCATTGTTTAACATGCCTACACAAGATGGAGGGGCGGCAGATGCACTTCTAGCCGCCACTTTGTTTATTTGTTCCTTTTCTGTAATGATGCCACCGTTTCAACCCCTCGGTATACATTTTCATGTGTGATTGAACTGATAACCTCTCAAATGAGAAGAAGAAAAGTCGCTGCATGTGTCCAGTTAACTCTCACTGTATAAATGCTCACCTTCCACGTTGCTAATACGAGTGTCTTACATATATGGCCCCTCTTAGCAGGAGGGTCGACAGTGGACTGGCACAACGACGGCGTTGGTGCGAGGTGGGTAGTGGGCATCCCTTGCAATGGACCGTGGCAGTGGCGGGGGCCAGCGGCGGCTCTGTTTTAGACAGAGGGACCGGTGGCGGGTGCTGACCAGTGGCTCACCTGCATGGCTGGGGGCAGTGGTGCGAGCTCATCCATGTTGTTGCCGAGCTGGGTGGGGTGTGGGAAGAGCGGTGAGTGGCAGGGCTCGGAAGACCCAGTAGTTATCGGCCATGGCTGCTGCGGAGAGAGAGAAGTTAGAGAGAGAGGGGGAGTTGCAGCATAAGGGAGAGAGGAGAGGTTGGGGTGCAGCCTAGGATGGAGGGTGGGGTTGGAGAAGTGGGGTGGCAGGGAGGTTGGTCGGGATACCTGGTGGTTCTGTAGTGGGGGGAAAGGGAGCACAAGTAGGGATGGGTGTGGTACGGTGCATTGAAAGGTGGGGTAGAAAGGAGAATCAAACAAAAGAGTTAATGGCAAGGAGGAGGGGGAGAGCTTTGTTACGGTGGGCTTGGATTGGAGGGGCATCTCACCGGGGGGGTTCTCACCCATGGACATCTCCTTCTCGTAGAAGAACAAACAAGGAGGCAAAGGCATCACACCTTATAACTTTCAATAATCTCATCTTAACTTCATCGTTCATAACATAAGATTACAACTCTTATATAGACTCTCCACATGAACAACTTAGTCAAACCTCACCTAACATCCACGATATTAATATCAAACCTCACCTAACACTTAATCTTCAACACCTAACACTTAATCATTTATGACTAACATCACCTAACACATAACTTTCGGTGGAAGACTAAAGACACTAAAGACTACTACATGATAGTGACATCTTAAAAGAAAATTACACATATAGACTCACTAATGTGACCACTTAAAATAAAATACTCAAAATAGATATAATTTGATAAATGCCCTTGCTGCTTTAACGATCCTCGTCACCGAGTATTGTGACTCAAGGACCGTTAGATTTTGTGAGTCTAGAGGTCTGTCCAGAGTCCAGTGGCTCGGTGCCACGTGGTCCTTCATGACTTTCGCGCAGGGTGCGTACGTGTTTGTTGGAGTTTCTCCTTAGAGAGTTGTCACTTTAGTGACTCCCTGATAACGCGAAAGTTCGTCGTTTAAAACACGCGTATAACAATCTTAAAATCGAACTCTCATAAAATGAACAAAAGAGAACGTAGTACTATGGCAAGCACGGGTCGAATCCACAGGGAAGAAGAGATTTTTAGAGTTAAAAATCTTGGAGTCCTTTAGAAAACACTTGTGCTTTTGTTTTGCTTAAAGAAAATTGTGAAGTGATGAACAAATCAAACACTTAATTAAAAACACATATGACTATGCGCCTATGCTATAGAAAATAATTACATGAAGTGAAGAGAAGAGATAGAAGAAGGATGTAGAGAGGGAAGAAGATCAAGAACTAGATCAAAAGAATAACTCTTTTTATTAACTTAAAAGAAAGAGTACATGAAGTGCAAGATAAGCTTACAACAAGGATGTGACGAGATTACAATGAAGTAAAATGAAACTAAAATAATAAAAATAAAAAGAGCCTGAGATATGAAGATGGTAGTAGCAATGGTGATGACAACGCCATCCTCTCTTGGCCTTGGATCACGAACCACATTGCGGAAGATGTCGTCTACGCCGGGAGGAAGTCACCTTCGTCGTTGAAGCCGCCTTTAGAGGGTGAATAATGTTAAAACCAAGACGAATTAGGGGATGCCCAAGAAGAATAAGTTGAATAGGAAGGAGAGAGGAAGAACTTTGATGAAGAACTCAGATAGAAAAAAAGATCAGAAGGGTTTCAAAATAGAGAAATAACAGAAGCTAGCATCTCAGATGAACAGTGAAATCATAGGACAGCAAGTTGAAAAACAGAAACTAACTTTTAAAACATAAAGAATTGGAAGATGATGTAGAAGAAGAAGTTGTAGAACACTTAAAAATAAAGAACTTTTATGAAGATAGTAAGAGAGGAAAATGACTAGAAGGGGGAGAAATAATGAGAAGAACAGAGAGAAATACTGATTCAGAGATGAACATGATAGCACAGTGACAAACATGAAATATCTTGAAACCTAGGAGGAATTAGAAGATGATACAGAAGAAGAAGTTGTAGAGGACTGAAAAATAAAGAACTTTCATGAAGATAGCAAGAGGAGAAGAGGGATAGAAGAGGGCGAACTCGTGGCCTAAGAAGATGTGAGAGGGAGAGGGAGAGAAAAATTGCCAAAAGAAGAACCCCATTTCTCCTCCTTGTCATGGGCTATTTATAGGGAAAGTTAGGTAGATAGAGGGTGGAGATTGTATCAAAAGGAGATGGATGGCTGAGCTTCAAGTGGAATATGATGCATGGGGAAGAGAAAAAATAGGTGGGCACCCCCTTTCTTAGACTTTAGGTATCCCATTTTCCAAGGCTCATCATGTCTCCCCTTCATTTTAAACTTTGAATGTCATTTTCCTCCTTTTCAAACTTAAACTTTGAATTCCTCCTTTTCAAACTTTGAATTCAAAATTTTGAACTTTTTTCCCCTCCAACTAAAATATTTTGAATTCTTTATTTGACTTGGTCAAAATGGTGATGACAGTTTTACCCCCGGTTTCTTTTGTAATTACCTTCGGTGTCCTGCACACACATAATTACAATCTAATCCATAAAAATTACCATAATGTGCACATAAATCTCAAATGCTCATAGTTATGTAATGGGTAATTAATACCCATGACCCTCAACTTTAATTTATCAAATAATATCACCAAATTAATCAATTTACGTGAAAGCTCTAATTTAAATGCGGAGTTGAGGTTAACTATGAAATATGCATAATTACCTAATTATATGCACATAAAATGGTGTACATGTAATGAATTACTATAGAAAATGGACACTTATCACACCCCCCAACTTGACCATTGCTAGTCCCTTAGCAATGTAAATAATTATAAAATTAGGACTAGCAAACACTCATGTGTCACAGATCATGGCAAGAACATTATGCATAATGATTTAGACTTTGGAGTATTACAAGTTCAAGTAGAATGTATTTGGTATAAATTTCATCAGTCCATGTGTTTAGACCTTTCCTCAAGATACACTCAAAATTAAATATCTCTTTGTGTATGAGTGATATAACTTGACTAGTGACTACCAAACAATCTAGATGAATGAGTCTTCTACCTTTCACTTAAAGATGATTTTCAATTCTGCCCACCTCTTGAATTAAGCTTCTCGAATTACAGGTAGCTTCACTCTGCCCGTTTATACTTTTTTTTTCTCCTTTTTTTTTGACACACGGTGTTGCACATCCCTTTACCGTTTGACGCGAATCTCAACTCTTACCTTAGGAGAAGCAAGTCCGGTTACTAAGTTCGGGGGTATTTTTCATGTTTTTTTTCTTCTTCTTCTTTTTTTTTGGCAGGTAACTTTTTCCTCACGATTACTTTCAACGAATGGGCATAATATCCATCATCACCTAAGTGTCAAGTAAAATTCACATCATCCTAATGTTTATCATCCACCAATCTTGTTATTGTGCAATTGTGTGCAAGTTCAATAGAATTTTCAGGTGTATTCTGAGGAAAAGGCTAAAGACATAACCAATTAATTCATCCCTTTAACTTGTAACTTTTACGAGTAAGACTCTAAGTCCTATCATTCTAAGAAAAATTTCTCATAATGAAATATGAACATGAAACACTTGTTAGAGGTGTGATGAAAGGTTGCAATTATTTTAAGAAAATTAGAGCTCAAGCTACCCCCCAACTTAGGTGACATTGTCCCTAATGGCATGAATAAGATATAGAAATGAAATAAAGCCATAAAAAGTAGAGGGAAGGATAGATACGACCTGAGAGAGAGATATCGTCATCAAAGAAATATTGCTTCATACTCCATGCTCCTTAGACAAAAGAAGAAAATCAATCATAATTTTTTTTTGAAAAGAGAAAGGATAATTGGGTTGCCTCCAAAGAAGCGCTAAGTTTAACGTCTTCAGTCAGACACAATATAGCTCACAATGGGTCACTCAGTCTGAGAGAGTCCTCCTACAGCATTAGAAGATTTTCAATGTAAGATTTCAAATGTTGACCATTGACAGTGAAAGTTTGACCAGTTTTAGGATCGAGAATTGTTACTGCACCATGGTCAAATATTTTAATTACCACATATGGTCCATCCCATCGAGATTTCAATTTACCGGGGAATAATCGCAGCCTAGAGTTAAAAAGTCAGACCTTTTGGTTGATTTGAAAAAAATTTCGTGAAATGTATTTATCATGGAATGCTTTAGTCTGGGCTTTATAAATCTTGGCATTTTCATTGGCTTCATTCCTTAACTCCTCCAACTCATTTAGTTGTAGGGCCCTATGAGATCCGGCATGGGCCAAGTCAAAATTGAACTACTTAATAGCCCAATAGGCCCTATGCTCAAGCTCAACGGGTAGGTGACAAGCTTTCCCAAATACTAACCTATATGGAGACATGCCAATGGGAGTTTTGTATGCTGTCCGATAGGCCCAAAGGGCGTCATCTAGTATTTCAGACCAATCCTTCCTATCGGGCCTAACAAATTTCTGCATGATATTTTTGATCTCCCTATTGGATGTCTCCACTTGGCCACTTGTTTGGAGATGGTAGGGGGTGGTAATCTTATGAGTGATCCCATATTTCCCGAGAAGAGCTCGAAATTGGGCATGAGTGAAATGAGAACCTCCATCACTAATGATCGCCCTCGGACACCCGAATCTTGAAAATATATTCTTTCGGACAAACTTCATGATAACTTTGTGATCATTGGTCCGGGTGGCAATGGCTTCAATTCACTTAGACACGTAGTCGACCGCTACAAGAATGTACCCATGTCCGAATGATGGCAGAAAGGGCCCCATAAAATCAATTCCCCAAACATCAAAGATTTCAACCACTAGAATGGGGTTAAGTCGCATCATATCTCGTTTGCTTATGTTCCCCACAGCTTGACACCTAAGATAAATCTTGCTAAATTCATAGGCATCTTTGAAGAGAGTGGGCCAGAAAAATCCACTTTGCAACACTTTGGTAGCTGTTTTCTTTCTCGAGAAATGTCCCCCACAAACTAGAGTGTGACAAAAGTTTAGAACACTTTGGTGTTCCTCCTCGGGGACACACCTCCTAATTATTTGATCCGGACCAATATGAAACAATTCGGGATCCTCCCAAAAGTAGTGCTTAACCTTTGAAAAGAATCGATCCTTCTCCTGCCTAGACCACCGTCCTGGAATCTATCTTACCGCCAGCTAATTGGCTATGTGAGCGTACCAGGGGGTTGAGTTGTGAGAGATGGAAAGAATTTACTCATCAGGGAAAGAATCAGACATAGGAGCACTTTCAGGAATCACAATCCTAGATAAGTTATCAGTTACAACATTCTCTAACCCCTTCTTGTCCTTGATCTCAAGATCAAATTCTTGTAGCAAGAGAATCCATCTAATCAAAAGGGGTTTAGCATCCTTCTTGGTGAGCAGGTATTTCAATGCAGCGTGATCCGAATAAATAATGACTTTGGCCCCCAAAAGATATGAGCGAAAATTTTCTAGGACAAATACAACAGCCAGAAGTTCTTTCTCTGTGGTGGTATAATTCAATTGAGCATCGACGAGGGTGCGACTCGCATAATAAATTACCACAGGTTTCTTGTCAATTCTCTGGCCTAAGACAGCTCCTATGGCATAGTCAGATGCATCGCACATGATTTCAAATGGGAGCGACCAATCAGGAGACTGTAGGATTGGGACTTGAGTGAGGGCCGCTTTAAGAGAGTGAAAAGCCTCAAGACAAGACTCATCTAGTTGGAATGGAGTGTCCTTGGCTAGGAGCTTAGTGAGCGGATGAATAATGGTAGAGAAGTTCTGAATGAATCTTCTATAAAAACCCGCATGACCAAGAAAAGAGCGGATTTGCTTGACAGACGAAGGGGGGGGGGGGGGGGGAGATTGGAAATCAGATCAACCTTAGCCTTATCTACCTCTATTCCCTTTTCAGAAATAACATGGCCCAACACAATGCCTTCTCTTACCATAAAGTGACTTTTCTCCCAGCTTAACATAAGGTTGGATTTAATGCATCGTGCCAGCACCTTCTGCAAATTCTCCAAATAGCAATCAAATGAGTCACCGAAAACTGAGAAGTCATCCATGAAAATTTTCAAAAAATCCCCCACCATTTCAGAAAAGATTGCCATCATACACCGCTGAAAGGTGGCAGGGGCATTACAAAGCCCAAACGACATTCTTCTAAATGCAAACGTGCCATACGGACACGTAAATGTAGTCTTTTCCTGATCTTCCGGGTAGATAGCAACCTGATTATACCCGGAGTATCCATCCAAAAAGTAAAAATATCTTTGCCCAGCCAATTTTTCCAAAATCTGATCTACAAACGGGAGAGGAAAATGATCTTTCTTTGTCATTGAGTTCAATTTTCTGTAATCAATACAGACTCTCCACCCCGTTTGTAATCTTATCGGCACCTCTTCACCCTTCTCATTTTGAATCACGGTCAGCCCGGATTTCTTTGGAACAACTTGTGTAGGATTGACCCACTTATTATCAGAGATGAGATATATAATTCCGGCATCTAACCACTTCACCACCTCTTGCTTAACCACCTTTTTCATGTTCGGATTCAACCGGCGTTGCATCTCCCTGCTTGGTTTGGCATTGTCCTCTAAATAGATATGGTGCATACAAACATCCGGACTGATCCCCTTGAGATCCGCCACTGACCAACCTATTGCCCCCCTATGCTCCTTAAGAATAGTTAAGAGTTGGGACTCCTGAGCAGAAGTGAGATTGAAGGCAATGATGACAGGTGGAGTGTGGTTAGGTCCCAAATATGCATATTTAAGGGAGTCTGGCAGAGGTTTCAATTCAAGAGTAGGCGGATGATCCAGAGATGGAAGAGTAGGTTCGAATTGTAATGGAGGAAGTGACTCCACCCTAGACTAGGGTGCAGAAGAGAGAGGAGAATCCTGAAGCATGCTACCCTCTTCTAGGGTGTCCTCAATGTTATCTGGAATCACATCCTCAAAGATATCAATGACATTACATTCATCTCCTTGATCCGGATACTGAGAAGCCTTAAAAATATTCAGAGAAACGTTTTCGCCTCCAAATGATATATCCATCATTCCCGTGGCACAGTTGATGTTGGCCTTAGCGGTTGCTAGAAAAGGACATCCCAAAATAATAGATGTGTGCTTTAAATCCTGGGACGATGCCATATCAAGAATGAGAAAATCCACCGGGAAATAACATTCATGCACTTTAACAATGACATCCTCCAACAGACCCCTTGGTGTTTTAACCGACCTATCCGCCAATTGAAGGATGATTAAAGTGGGTTTTAACTCCCCTAGACCAAACTGCTCATAGATAAAGGTGGGCAAAAGATTCACGCTAGCACCTAAGTCTAGCAATACTCGATCAAAAGTGACTCCACCTACATCACATGAGATTAAAGGGGCTCCGGGGTCCTTCAATTTTTTTGGCAAATGATTCATCAAAATAGCACTCACATCCTCAGACAAGCGGATCTTTTGAGTCACCGCCCTTGGCTCCCTCTTTGGAGTACAAAGCTCTTTCAAAAACTTTGCATATGCCGGCACATGCTTGATTGCATCCAAGAGTGAAATATTGATATTCACTTGTTTAAACAATTCCACTAATTCTTCCTGTTGTACCGGTGGTTTCTTGTGAGCTTTCGGCTTTAGAGCATCAGGAAAAGGGACCTTAGGCACATATTCTTGGGGTCATTCATCAACTTTCGTCTTCCCTTTATCCAGCTTCTTCTCTCCACCCTCTACCTTTTTCTTCTCTTGCACAATCACAGGCTCCTCATCCTCACTATTACTCTCCTTGTGGGCGTCTTGGCCTGAACTACTACCCACATCCTTAGCCTGATAAGGATCATTAGGAATTTTCCCGCTCCTAAGGGTAGAGATGGCTTTGGCATTCTCAAACTGAGGACCTACAGGAGGGGGCGGCTAAGGTTGATTGGGCTGATTGGGTTGAGGAAGAATGAGAGCTCTTAGAGGGAAGCCTGGAGGTTGTTGATTGCGGGGGTTAGCAATAGGCTGACTTGGTAATTGGCCCATTTCCCTTCTCATGGTGGCTTCAGCCAATTCGCCCAATTGGGTTTCCAACTTAGAAATAGTTTGTTGTTGGGCATGGAAGGTCTGTTGGAAAGATTGATTTTGGGCTTGCATGGTTTGTTGGAAGGATTGATTTTGGGCCAGAATTAGTTGTTGTAATTGATGGAATCTACCATCAGTTTGGGAGTCCTGGTGGTGTTGCGGAGGAGGTTGATAGATTTGGTGGGAATTGGAAGATTGCTCGTAATTGGGCTGAGGAGGTTGGTATGGGACCTGACCCTGGTTAAATCGGGGAAGTGGTTGTTGGGCTTGCGGTCCCCGACCATGAGCATTTCCTTGAAATGGTGGCTCTGCTTGAAATTGGTGTTGGATGGGTGGTTTGTGAGTTTGAGATGCAGAGGGAATGGTGGGCTGATTGGGAGATTGTTAATTTCTCCAATTGAAATTAGGGTGATTCCTCCAGCCTGGATTATAGGTGTTAGAAAATGGGTCATAGTTGGGCTTAGAGAACCCCTGGGCTGCTTGGACTTGTTCCTATATAAAAGGTGGTAGCTGGGCTGCTATTGGACAATCGAACACATGATGGTCCGGGCTAGCACATAAAGCACACACCTCATGGTGTGTTGGGTCCGAGTATGAGTTGGACGTAGGTCAGATGGTGGTTTCTTGTTTGTTTTGGGCCAGGAGCTGGTCTAACTTGTGGGCCAACATATCAACTTGTTCTAGCTTTTAGGTCATGATATCTACCTTGTCCAATTTTTGTTGGATGAAATTCACATCCACTCTAGCTTCAGGTTCCACACGATACATCCCGGCCCGTTTAGATGGCCCAATGGTTCTCTCATATGAGGATAAGGAAGCGTGATTGATTGAATTCTCGCTCAACATTTCAAATAAGGCATATGCCTCATCCTCACTCTTGCTCATAAAGGCTCCACCACATGATGCATCAATAATCTGCCTAACTTGATCATCTAGGCCCTCATAGAAAGCTTGCGCTATTTGCCATTTGGAGAGCCCATGATGTGGGTATTTTCTGAGGAGTTCCTTTAATCTCTCCCATGATTCATGTATGTGTTCATTTGGGAGTTGCGTGAATCCTGTGATTGCACGTCTCATGGTGTTGGTTCTACCGATGGGGTAAAACTTCCTAAGGAACTCATGCTGCATATCTGCCCATGTGCCAATAGGTTTCCCTAAGGTCCCTAGCCAGTATTTGGCTTTGTCCTTACGTGAGAAAGAGAATAAGGTCAGGCGGAGAGCATCATCTGTGAAATTATAAATTTTCACAGTGGAACAAATTTCTAGAAATTCATCCAGATATTTATTGGGATCTTCATTGGTCTTCCCATAAAAGGATGGAAGCATCTGAATGGTGCTAGATTTGATCTCATAGTGCAAAGCAGGGACATTAGGCAGTTGGATACAAGTGGATGGCTGATAATTCAAAGGAATGAAATATTCTTTCATCTGTTTGGGCACCCCTAATTGGTGTTGTTCAGCCATAGGTTGGGTTTGATTTTAGCCGGATTAAAAATGAATCACTCAATCTCACTAATGGGCTCAACTAAGTCAAGGTGTTGAGATCTTCTCCCTTACATAAACCAAGGTTAAAGATGAGAGATGAGAGAATTATTTTATGATGATTTTTTTATTTTTTTTATTTTGACTCAAATAAGGACGAAGAGAGATAAGAGGAGAATTTTTTTATTTTTTATTTTATTTTAAAATTTTTTGTATACAAACACAAATAAGTTGTCACACAAATTACCTAATGACTTAGCTGTGACCTAGACCTACAAATTGGGTTTCACAAAATGGCTAAAGTGAAACTAAAGTTTACCCTCAATATTTTCACCGGCCAGGTAAGGGGTGGGGTAGTGGGAGGTTCCCCCTAATTTTGTAGGGACCTAATTATGTCAAACCACTAGCCTGCTTATGGCGTTTGCCGTCCGACCGTTTTGCCTTAGGCACCGATTTTCATAAGAGGGTAAACCCAAATAACACAAGAACCACAGTGTGAACCTAGGGCCAACGTCTACTGGATTTTATTTAAGGTCTAGGTGATGTAAAGATGCAAGGGAATTATAGTTTGTGGGCTAAGGAAGGGTGATGAAATCCCCACCTTATTTTGCTTATGGGTGTTGCTCTTAAGATACTTTTAAATGATATGTAACAAAGTAAGTTCAAACAAGGGGTTCTATGCAAGCATGGAAGTGCATGAGCATGCTATTAGAAAAGTTAGAGTACTCACCTTGCCTCCCGCAATCTTCAACAATGCAATTAACAACAATTAAGCAACAAGAAGAAAATAAATACTATCCTAAATGATGCATGACCTAAAACATGGAAGTGTAATTTCTACTCTTGGAATGAAGATTTTTATCGAGTTCAAGTGAAGAGTTTTTTTTTGTGAACCTATCTAACCACAATATGCAAGAACATTAAGGAAATGACACAAAATGAGAGGAATAAGTTTGAAGACTTACTTGATGCGCAATCCCTCATTCTCTTTTTTTTTTGAAATGAAATGACAAAAACACTAAGGAAAGGGAGGAGAACTTACCTCTTAACTGTTCTCTCTTTTTTTCTTTCTTCTTTTTTGATTTTTTAGCTTCGATTCTTGAAGTGCGTTTCCTCGTTCTTTTTTTTTCACATGTAGAAATAAAAAAAAGAAAGATATTAGTACACTTATAAACACAAGGAAAATAAACTTCTTAAACCAAAAATCATCATTCCTCTCCCGCAACGGCGTCAAAAATTGATAATGCGAAAGTTCGTCGTTTAAAACACGCGTACAACAATCTTAAAATCGAACTCGCACAAAATGATCAAAAGAGAACGTAGTACTATGGCAAACACGGGTCGAATCCACAGGGAAGAAGAGATTTTTAGAGTTAAAAACCTTGGAGTCCTTTAGAAAACACTTGTGATTTTGTTTTGTTTAAAGAAAATTGTGAAGCGATGAACAAACCAAACACTTAATTAAAAACACCTATGACTATGCGTCTATGCTATAGAAAATAATTACATGAAGTGAAGAGAAGAGATAGAAGAAGGATGTAGAGAGAGAAGAAGATCAAGAACTAGATCAAAGGAATAACTCTTTTTATTAACTTAAAAGAAAGAGTACATGAAGTGCAAGATAAGCTTACAACAAGGATGTGACGAGATTACAATGAAGTAAAATGAAACTAAAATAATAAAAATAAAAGGAGCCTGAGATATGAAGATGGTAATAGCAATGGTGATGACAGCGTCGTCCTCTCTTGGCCTTGGATCACGAACCACCTTGCGGAAGATGTCGTCTACGCCGGGAGGAAGTCACCTTCGTCGTTGAAGTCGCCTTTAGAGGGTGAATAACTTTAAAATCAAGACGAATTAGGGGATGCCCAAGAAGAAGACGTTGAAGATGAGGGAAAGAGGAAGAACTTTGATGAAGAACTCAGATAGAAAAGAAGAGCAGAAGAGTTTCAAAATAGAGAACTAACAGAAGTTAGCACCTCAGATGAACAGTAAAATCCTAGGACAGCAAGTTAAAAAATGGAAAATAACTTTCAAAATAGAAAGAATGGGAAGCTAATGTAGAAGAAGAAGTTATAGAACACTTAAAAATAAAGAACTTATATGAAGATAGTAAGAGAGGAAAATGACTAGACGGGGAGAAATAATGGGAAGAATAGAGAGAAACATTGATTCGGAGATGAACAGGACAGTACAGTGAAAAACATGAAATATCTTGAAACCTAGGAGGAATTAGAAGATGATGCAGAAGATGAAGTTGTAGAGGACTTAAAAACAAAGAACTTTTATGGAGACAGAAAGAGGAGAAGAGGGACGAAAGAGGGCGAACTCGGCAGCCTAAGAAGATGTGAGAGGGAGAGGGAGAGAAAAATTGCCAAAAGAAGAACCCCCTTTCTCCTCCTTGTCATGGGCTATTTATAGGGAAAGTTGGGTAGATAGAGGGTGGAGATTGTATCAAAAGGAGATGGATGACTGAGATTCAAGTGGAATATGATGCATGGGGAAGAGAAAAAATAGGTGGGCACCCCCTTTCTTAGACTTTAGGCACCCCATTTCCCAAGGCTCATCATGTCTCTCCTTTATTTCAAACTTTGAATGTCATTTTCTTCCTTTTCAAACTTAAACTTTGAATTCCTCCTTTTCAAACTTTGAATTCAAAATTTTGAACTTTCTTTTCCCTCCAACCAAAATATTTTGAATTCTTTATTTGACTTGGTCAAAGTGGTGATGACAGTTTTACCCCGGCTTCTTTTACAATTACCTTCGGTGTCCTGCACACACATAATTACAATCTAGTCCATAAAAATTACCATAATGTGCACATAAATCTCAAATGCTCATAGTTATGCAATGGAGAATTAATGCCCATGACCCTCAACTTTAATTTATCAAATAATATCACCAAATTAATCAATTTACGTGAAAGCTCTAATTTAAATGCGGAGTTGAGGTTAACTATGAAATATGTATAATTGCCTAATTATATGCACATAAAATGGTATACATGCAATGAATTACTATAGAAAATGGACATTTATCACTCCCCACCAGTCGTACCCTTCTGACACGTGAGTGGTCCCACCAGGGAGTGGTGGCGAGGCTATCCCGAGAGACGGTTTTTAAGCTGGTTACCGTCGGGCCCCATGTCTTGACGCCAGAGTCCGGTTGAGGGGAAAACCAGTCAGAGGGACAGACCTAGGACGCATGGTCTGTGTGTGCACACGTGGTTGGGGGCAGTTGGACCCGCGCTGACGAGCGCGACCCCAGCTAGTTCTTATTTTGTGGTTACTAGTACGGTGTCCCCGTTCTACCAGGGGTCGAGGGGGGCACCTGAGGCGTGGTCTAAGTTTTCAGTGGATGTATCCGACCTTGCTTCTAGTGGGCAGGTACTCCTGTCACGCGAGATGTGACTCTCCTATTTTCGGGTTCTGTTTCCCATCTGTGAGACGTAGTTTTTGGACTGTTCCAGTGTGCTTTTCCGAGGTGGTAGCCAGGGGTGCTTGGTAGGGATTACCAAGGCCTCGTCGTGCCAGTGTGGGGCTGTGCGGTCCCAGTTAGTCGTGCCTGTGTGGGTAGGCTTCTATGGCAGGGTTGCCGTGAGTGTTTCCTCGATAGGCCTAGTGTTAGTGTGGTTCGATTCCCGATTGTGAGATCGAGATTTCTCTTTCTACTTGACCGGCACAGGAGGAGTAGCTGTAGCCCCGAGTTTTGACCGGCCACCGGTTCGTTGTTCTTGCTATAGTTGTAGCTACTTTCCTTTCCGCTACCGCCGTTGTTCTCGGTTGGGGTTCCGCGGGATCCTTACTGAGCCAGTGATAGGAGGCTCACCCGTGCTTTTCAGATGCGACGGTTCTTCCTCGAGATTCGAGGGTGCTGTTCAGAGGTTCTCAATTACCAGCTTGCCGGGCCGAGTGTTCACTCGGTGTTGGGTACGTTTCCTACCTTAGACTGTACTTTTTGTTGGACTGGACTCTACTATTGTAGTAGTTGTTTATTTATTTCTAATAATTGTTGAATTATTATGCATTATTTCCTATTTCTTTGTACCTCTACAATTCTTTTAGCCTTTCCGAGCCCTCCCGATTCGTGGGCGGCGGGCCAGGATTCGAAGGGTATTGGGTTCTTCCTGATATCCTGATCTTGGGTCGTTACAGCTGGTATCAGAGCAGTGGTTGTGGACGTACATAGCAATTCGAGATATTGCAGGGATCAGAGTCCATAAGATCCAGTACAGTCGGCAGCTGGCATATGGTTTCGTGCATATTTTTCGCTTTGTTTCTCGCTTGAGAGCTTGAGTGCGCTGCGTGGCGCTGTGAAGGTGGTTGCTGTTCTCGACTTTCGTGTCGGTGTGGCGCCCAAAGGATGTGATAGAGAGGTTTCTTCCCGATGGGTCGTGGCCCCGGTTGTGTTGCGTTGGGCAGAGGTTGCCGGCAGGTGCGTCGATGCGGTGTTGTGTTCAAGGTGTTTACCGCGAGGTCAGGTGGCTGGTGAGGATTGTCGTGAGCGTGCTCTGAGGGAGTTGTTATTGGTTTGGCCACTCCAGCGTGGGATTTATCCAGCCCCTGAGGTGTTAAGGTCGTGGTTTGAGGTGGCAGAGCGGGGTGCTCTGATCGAGAAGTGTGCTCGGGTGAGCTAAGGATCTTCTCGGTGAGCTGCTGTTTCGTCGAGCCTGATGTTCTTGTCATGCTCTATGACATCAGAAATGACGTGTCGGTCCCGATTGTTTTGCAGATTTTTGAGGCAGGATTGGGCGGAGTTGTCCCAGTAAGTTCTTGCTCCTACACTCTTGCGTGCGAATGGATTATGTTCGCCTGGATTTGGCTGGAGTTGTGAAGGTTCTGCGGTGGTTTCGGGACTCGAGGATGAGTGTTGACGATTGTCGATTATGGCTGGTGTGCGGCTCTTGGTGTGGCGTGTTGCAGTTCAAGGAATTGCAGTGGTGGTGCATCGAGAGATGTTGTGATTGTGGTCCGACGTGATACTCGCCGAGTGTGTCGGAGGCGCTGACCTGATGAGGAAATAGTTTTCTAGGTGCTGGAAGGTGTTGTTCCCAGCGTGCTCGAGGTTCGAGGTCAGGTCGAGCATAGAATTTTTTCGTTGGCTAGAGATGTGATTGGTTCCTCCCTTGGTTGGAGAGATTATGTTTGGCTAAGGTTCGTTGTCTTGCATTGCATGTCCAGATTGGTTGGCCTTTACGTGCCATGAAGTCCGTGCGAGACGAGTTCCGCGTTTTGGCAAGGTGGTTGCCTGTGAGAAGTCATGCCTAATTCCCTTGTTGCGTGAGGGGGTGTCGGCACTGCTCCGGAAGGACGGGTGCCAGTTGGGTGGTGCTCGTGAGGATCTGCGGCTGGTGTCATGATTTTTCGATTCGTTGCGGATTGGAGCCTGCGGAGTTGCAGAGGATTGCCAGATTAAGAGGGAGAATCTGTGCTTGGGGTTCGAGGTAATGGAGCTTTCCTCACCCTATTTTTCGAGGTTGGCCAGCCGAGTTGTGGAGTGTCGGGATGGCAAATCCCAAGATGTTGTGTTGGGCGTAGGGATCAGAGTGGCGCGGCGGAAGCTCGGTGGGCCCATAACCCACAGGTTCAGGATCGTAGCGTTGGTTGCTACGGGTGGATTCCTGAGGTTGCGTTGAGCATTGGAGGATTGGTTCCTCTGTGTGAGACGTGTTGTTGTTGTGCTGTTGCTCGAGATATCGTGGTTCTTGGCACTGGCAGGATGGAGTGTTGGGGAAAAATGTTGGCAAGTGTGCCGTATGAGTACCCTGTTCATGTGATGGGAGTCATGTCAGACGTCGGTGTTAGACCTGAATGGGGTTGTTGAGGATGTTGCCTGACGGAGGTCGAGGACGTGTTGGTCAGAGTCGGTGGTTTGGTGCCCGACTTGTGTTGCAAGATGTGTTCTCGGATGAGATCGTGTTCTAAAGGAAGTGATCTCTGAGAGATTTTGGGTTCCGGTTGGTAGTTGCGAGTGACTGGTAAGGCTAGTCTCGTAGTTGACCACGGTAAGATGTGTATTGTTTGGGGACCCAGGTGCATTGGTCGTGGTGTTGGCGGCTAGGTTGCCGTAATATTAGATGGCACTTTCCTCCCCTAGAGACGTGTGCCATGAATTGTTCCGGTGGTGTCCCGTGGCTCTATGGT
The DNA here is from genome assembly GCA_022559845.1 of Amorphophallus konjac. Classification (NCBI taxonomy): domain Eukaryota; kingdom Viridiplantae; phylum Streptophyta; class Magnoliopsida; order Alismatales; family Araceae; genus Amorphophallus; species Amorphophallus konjac. The sequence continues at coordinate 19,700,228 of CM040126.1, read as the reverse complement.
AAGGGCGGAATTGGGATTGGCAGGTGTCCACTTGGATAAGTTGAGCTAGGATTCGATGAGACAGGACGGGGAGTGACGCTAGTGCGTGGAGGTCCTTGATGAGACATTGGCGTCAGAATGGTTATCCCTGGTTTAGTGACCAGCATGGGATAGTTCCCATGTAAGTCTGAGTCGAGTGAGGTTATGACCGAAGACTCCTGAGTCTTGTCATTAGTTTCGTCGTGCTCCCCTGCAAGGGTTGAGTTAGTGCGATGATCGAGATTAGATGCGGTGTCCGAGAGGAGTGCAGCTCAAGAGGTGGTAATTGTCTGTGTGTGAGTCAGCGGATGGCCTGTTATGAGTTGGATCGTGCATGTTGGGCAGGCGAAGGTTTCCCGTTGACGTGTATCTGGCGACCAGTGGATGGTTTTTTCGTAGACAAAAGATGTTGTTGGTTGTGCATCGTGAACGGTGAAAGCCGTGTATCGGTGAGGCCTTAGGTGGTCTTTTCTGTGATGTGCTTTCCAGATGGGATCTGAGCTTTCTCGAAGTTTATCTTCTGGCAGAGTTAGCCCAGTGATATGTCTGGATTTCAGCTTGCCAGGTGTGAGGTGATCCTTGGCGCTGAGTCGATGATCTGATTGCGGTCTGTTGAGATGGCTGTGTGAGCTGATGGATGCTCTGTATTGGTTGTTCCCTTGAGAAGGATGTACGACCAGTCAGCTGGTTGTGAAGCTGACGTGTGTTTTATCTGCCGACCATAGGATGGATCTGTAGCTGTTTCTCGTGACAAGGAATGTGTCTCCTCGGTGGGCGAGATGGTGGCAGCGGTGCCATGAGTGGTTTTTGTTGTGACTGAGGTGATACCAGACTTGTGCTTTTGTGTTATGCCTGCTCTGATGACCGATGTGTGTGCGGTGTGCAGAGCGAGGTGTTGCTAGTGATAATGGTCTGGCTGTGTCCCTCAGGATGGGAGCTTTCGTGAGAATCGAGGTTTTTTCTGTGCTGGGGCTTTGACAGCGTTGTCAGTTGGTTAAGGCTTTCTTCCCCTGTGTTCCCGCGTTGTCCTGAATTTTGAGGATGAAATTTCTTTAAGGGGGGAGGGCTGTAATGTCCCGGGTTTTTCGGATATTTCTCGGATTTGGATCCGTGGGTTTCAGATCATCTTTTCGCGTGTTGCGGATCGTGTCCGAGTGAGCTTCAAATTTTTATATCAGATTGTCGGACCCATTGGTGGTGTGCCCGTGAATTTCCTTGGGTCCGTGGCATTGTGAGGAGCTTGCCGGTATTTTTTTGAATTTTTCGGAATGCCTTTGTGGGTCCCGGACCGCGTTTTGTGATTTACGTGTGTTTTCGTCTGTCGGACCTTCGGAACCCCGTGTAGGGCGAATCGTTACGTTCTCTGACTCTGAGATGTTACCACTGAGTTTTACGCTTTCCGAGGATCACGGGGAGTATTTTTCCATATTTTCCTTATTTTCCAGATTTATAAAATCCCAAATGCATTTCCATATAATTCCACTCACCCCCTCTCTCTCCCCATTCTCTCTTTCACTCCCTCTCTCTTCTCTTTCTCTCCTCCTCTCCTCCGGGTGGCCGACGGAGGCGATGGCGGGCGAGGCGGAGATGCTGTGAGGTTGAGGAGCAAGGACGGGTCGAGGATCGAGGAACGGTGGCACGTTGAAGCACAGTCGCAGGTTCGTGCCGCGGCGGGGGTTTCGTGGGCGTTTCACGTCAGAACGGCATCCACGGCTTGTGAAATCTTCGGTGGAGGTAGGGAGATGGATCCTTAACCCCGGTACTTCCTTTTCCACGAGTTTGGTAGATCGTGGTGAGCCGAGCGTGGATTTATTACCGTTTGGGGGAAAAATCATGTTTTTAAGACGTGTGACGATTTCGACGGATCGAGCGCCATTTCCTCCATTTCCTTCTCCCATTTTTGGGTTTTGGGGTAGGGGGAATGATCCCCCATGTCTTCCCCTTCGACCGGGATCAAATGGGGCGTAGAACCGAGCCCCTCGGGTGAGCTCGGACGGGGTTGCTGTCGTAACCAGTCGACCGACTCGCGCAGTCCGGTCGACCGACCGGCATTTGCAGCGGGTGTTTTGACCGTGTCGGTTCGGTTGACCGATCGCCCTGGGCCGGTCGACCGACCCCAGGGGTCAGGTCGACCGAACTTCAGTAGGCAAGCCCGTTTTGGGTCCTGGTTGGTCCGGTTGAGACCCAATGGCCGACCTATGGCCCCGTGAGTGTCTCAGACACCCCGTGAGCACCGTGACCGTGTTTTTTGGGTGTCCGGAGATATCAATTTACCTTTATTAGTGTTCCCATGGGTTTAAGGGTCCGGGCGACCCTCTTGTGCTCCGGTTGTGTTATGTAGACCCCCGGTCAACCCGGTTGTGACCCGGCGGTCGACCTTCGGTCTCGTGAGTGTCCCGGACGTCCCTTGGGTTCCATGGCTATGTTTCTGGGATGTCCGAAGATATCACTTTACCTCGATTAGTGTGCCCATGTGTTCAAGGGTCCGGTGACCTTGTGTGTGTGTTCCGGGCTTTCGTGTTACGCTTGATCGAGTCACCGTGTATCGGTGTGAGTGCAGTGGGGTTTCCCCCGCATGTCGTGGGTTTCTCCGGAAGATGGTTCCCGAGTGGGCCAAGTGTATGGCCTTGGACTGCGAGTCCAGTCATCCGGCCTGGAGTTGGAGGTTTCCCGCTATTCCCTGGGATGGGGAATCGACGTGGCGGTTGTGAACTACCTGGGGAACCTTGCTTCTGTGTCTTCCGCAAGGGCCGTGTGTGTGGCCTGTGGACTGCGAGTCCAATTACTCAGCCTGGGTTTATATGGTTTCTTTGTTCCCTTTTGAGGGAATGGTCTTGGCGGTTTAGAATTGCCTCGTGAGTCATCGTGCCGAGGTTTTACACCTAGGGATTAGGCTAGATTAACGGCATTGTGCCGTTGCGTACGACGGTCAAGACCCCGAGTCTTGTGACTCAAGGACCGTTGGATTTGCTGAGTCTAGAGGACTGTCCAGAGTTCAGTGGCTCGGTGCCACGTGGCCCTTCGTGACTTTCGTGCAGGGTGCGTGCGTGTTTGTCGTAGTTTCTCCTTGGAGAGTTGTCACTTCAGTGACTCCCCACTAGTCGTAGCCTTTCGACACGCGAGTGGTCCCACCAGGGAGTGGTGGCGAGGCTACCCCAAGAGACGGTTTTTAAGCTGGTTACCGTCGGGCCCCATGTCTTGACGCTAGAGTCTGGTTGAGGGGAAAACCAGTCAGAGGGACAGACCTAGGACGCATGGTCTGTGTGTGCACACGTGGTTGGGGGCAGTTGGATCCGCGCTGACGAGCACGACCCCAGCTAGTTCTTGTTCTGTGGTTACTAGTACGGTGTCCCCGTTCCACCAGGGGTCGAGGGGGGCACCTGAGGTGCGGTCTAAGTCGTCAGTGGACGCATCCGACCTTGCTTCTAGTGGGCAGGTACTCCTATCATGCGAGACGTGACTCTCCTATTTTCGGGTTCTGTTTCCCATCTGTGAGACGTAGTTTCTGGACCGTTCCAGTGTGCTTTTCTAAGGTGGTGGCCAGGGGTGCTTGGTAGGGATTACCAAGGCCTCGTCGTGCTAGTGTGGGACCGTGCAGTCCCAGTTAGTCGTGCCTATGTAGGCAGGCTTTTGTGGCAGGGTTGCCGTGAGTGTTTCCTCGGTAGGCCTGGTGTTAGAGTGGTCCGGTTCCCGATTGTGCGATCGGGATTTCTCTTTCTGCTTGACCGGCACAGTAGGAGTAGCTGTAGCGCCGAGTTTTGACCGGCCACCGGTTCGCTGTTCCTGCTGTAGTTGTAGCTGCTTTCCTTTCTGCTACCGCCGTTGTTCTCGGTTGGAGTTCTGCAGGATCCCTACTGAGCCAGTGACAGGAGGCTCACCCCTACTTTTCAGATGCGGCGGTTCTTCGTCGAGGTTCGAGGGTGCTATTCGGAGGTTCTCAACTACCAGCTTGTCGGGTCGAGTGTTCACTCGGTGTTGGGTACGTTTCCTACCTTAGACTGTACTTTCTGTTGGACTGGACTCTACTGTTGTAGTAGTTATTTATTTATTTCTATTAATTATTGAATTATTCTATATTATTTTCTATTTCTTTGTACCTCCACACTCCTTTTAGCCCTTCCAAGCCCTCCCGGTTCGTGGGCAGCGGGCCAGGATTCGAAGGGTATCCGATTCTTCCCGGTATCCGGATCTTGGGTCGTTACAGTTGCCGTGCCGTTGCTGGAGGAATTATGGTTGTTGGCACTGGCATGCATAAGGATTAGGGGAATCTATCGACATATCTACTGGTCGAGTACCATCCTCTTCTCTATAACTTTTCTTGGACGTTGTGCTCTCAGGACGTGATCGTGGTCCTCGAGATGTGTTTCCCAAGATTATTGTTATTATTGTAGGTCCTTGTTGGTGAGCTGTTCGTGGCATGGCTTGTGCATGTTAGCCGTGTGTTCAGCTATAATTGTGCCTTGATGTGACCCAGCTTGTAGTTGTGTCCCGTGGTTCTGTGTTCAGTACGGAGCCGGGATTCTGCAAGTGCTGTTGTTGTTGTTGTTTGTTGGTAGTCGTGTTCGTGTTCAGCTTGGGAGGATTTCCATGTGAGTCTGATTTGGCATTGTGTAGACCAGGGTCTTGTCAGTTGGTTTTGTTGTACTCTTCTGTCATGATAGAGTTGGCATGCAACTCGAATTATATGTAATGTCTGAGTGAGGACTGACTTGATTGTGCTCGTGGTCCAGTGCTATCGTTGGCGTTCTGCGTGCCAGATCTATTGTTCTTGGCGTAGAAGCTGATGCTGTCGAGCGGTCAGCTGAGAGGACTGTGTTTCCTTGTTTAAGCTGATGCTTATTGTGTTTACCGAGTGCTTTACTGATAGCTATTTTCGTGGCATGAGTCGTGTCTCCTTTCCTTGTGAGATGGAAGCGATGTTGCCTTGTTTCGGAGGTGTCGCACTTGTGTTCACTTGGGTCTCGTGCTTGTTATTTGGATCGATTTATCTTGAGATCCAGAGCGTGTACCTGTGATTGTGGTCTGACAGTGTTCCTCTGAGTTATATTTTTCGTTATTTATGTTGCCGTGTTCTAGGTGTTGGTGTTGGCTGATGCTTGGAGAGCGTAGCCAACGTTTGGGTTTGTTCTTCCCTACTTCTTTTTGCTAGCTCCTTGAATTTCGAGGATGAAATTCCTGTAAGGGGCGGACTGTAATATCTTGGGTCTAATGGATCTTTATCGGAGAGTTTCGGATCGCTTTTGTGGGTCTCGAGTTATGTTTTACGATCCGCGTGAGTTTTTCTCCCGTACAAGTTACGGAACACAGTGGAGAGTTTATTATTGAATTCATCGACTCGAGGACGCTACAGTTGCGTTGTATTCTTTCCGATGATCGTTTAGACTATTTTTTCGTATTTTTCTGAATTAGTGAATTTTCGGGCAAAAATCAAATTTTACGAAAATTGTAAAATTTCCTAATTTTTTTATTTCTATTTCTTCTTTTCTCTCCTTCCTCTCTCCCTCACGTTCTCTCTCCTCTCTTCTCCTCTCTCCGCGGGGCACGCGACCGTGGCGAGGTAGACGAGGCAGGAACGTCGTGGAGTTGATCTAGAGTGTGATGGAGCGACGAATGGAGAGTGGCGTTGGCGCGATCCCTCCGTGGATTCAAAGCCGATGTGTTCGGTTCGTTTGATTGATTTTGGCGTGGTTTAGTTGCTTCAGCACGCTAGAACTTCGGTGGAGGTAGAGAGATGGATGCCCTACTCTTCTTCTGCATTTCCTCGCGATTTGGAGCCGAACGGTGTGCGTATGAGCGGGTTTGGCTTCGTTTTGGGCAAAAGCATGTTTGGGGGGTGTGAGACGAGGTCGCCTCTTTCGGTGACGGTTTCTTGCTAGATTAATTTCATTTGAACCCCTGGTATGTCAGCATTCCATTTTTGCTAATTTCATTGCGATTGGTGGTCATTTGGGATCGGTGTGAGCCCGGGAACCCATGTGACTCATTTTGGGTCGATTCAGTAGAATCACATGTTTCTTGTGTTTTTGGTGTCGTTTGGACCCCTTCTGGTCTGTGGAAGGTTTATTTGACTATTAGGGTTGTTTCCCCTACGTTTAGAAGGGAACGGGGCGTAGAACGGCCGGATTCGGCCATTCCCCTATTTTTCCCGCCGTGACGCCCTTGCGATCGTACCAATGACCGTTTGGGTGCTTCCAGCAGTCCAGTAGGTGACAATTTGGGTCTATGTCGGTTCTATGTCGGTTAGAGTCTAAGCGGTCGTGCGATAGACCGTTTGGGTTGGCTAGCGGCCCATCGGAGGACCGCTAAGCCATGTGACACTGTGTATTGGAGACCGTTTGTATTGTGAGTGTATGGCGGTTTGGCCAAGCGGTCACGCGATAGACCGCAAGGCTACCCTTGGCGGTTCAGTGGATGACCGCTAGGCTTCGTTGTCGGTTCAATGGGTTTTTATTTCGGTTCGGGCTAGCGGTCCTGGCTCCGACCGTTTAGCGTTCTTAGCGGTCCCTAGGGTGACCGCTTAGCTCGTTGACTAGGTTATGTCGGTTTGGGGGTTGACTGGGGCAAGCGGTCACGTCCATGACTGTTTATGTCTCCTTGCGGCCTTGTGATAGACTGCATACCCCTGTGTTCTGTAGTTGGATGGCTAGCGGCCCTTGGGCTGTCCGCTTGGTCTTTTTGGCGGTCAGGCAGGTGACCGTTTAGTCCCATTGTTCTGTTTTCCCGATGTTGGCCTTCAATTGTCTTGGCTTGACCTTGTTGTTTGCCCGTAATTCCGTGGATGTTTTGGACGTCCTATGAGGGTTGTGACCATGTTGTGGGATGGCCAGGAATGCCATTACATCGAGTTGTGTTTCGTACTGTGTCAGGGTCATGATTGGTTTCTGGTCAACCCAGTATGATCCAGTGGTTGACATGAAACCTTGCGAATGTCTCAGTGATCCAGTGTGGATCGAGACATAATTTTGGACGCCTTGAGGTATTGTCTTACCTTAGTTTACATGTCCATGTGTTTTGAGGGTCTTGGTGATCTCTCAGGTCTCCGTGATTTGTGTTATGCGGAGGCGTGGATCAGGTGATCCTATGCTTTTTCCTTTACATGTGTTTTATCGTGACCTTGGCTTAGGGACTAGGCTGATTAACAGTGTGAGCTGTGACGTGTGACGATCTTGACCCTGAGCCTTGTGACTCAAGGATCATTGTGTCAGCAGGTCTAGTTGTCTGTCCTGAGTCCGGTGACAGTCTGGTATGCTACCCAATGTCTGGTGCTTTGTAGTTCGTGCGACAGTGCGTGCTTAGCCTGTCCGTACTTCAGAACTGACGTTTTGGAGTTTCAGTGTCTAGTGAACCTCCACTAGTCGTAGCCTGACGACACTTTCCTGTGTGTCGGCCCACCTAGGAGTGGCGGCGGGGCGTGTTCCCGATATACGGTTTGTAAGCTAGTTTCCGTGGGCCCCCTTGCCTTGCGGTAGCGTCCTAGGGGGGGGGAAGCTAGCTAGAGGCCTAGCTCAAGGTATTGAGCTTGTGTGTGCACACGTGGTCAGGGGCGTTTAGACGAGCGCCGACGGGCGTGACCCTGACTAGTCACTCGTTACTATAGTTCTGTTGTTCCCTGTACTTGGCTCTTTGCGTGTGTCTCAGTTACCGCCGTTCTGGATGAGTACGAGATACCTGAGGCGTAGTGTAAGACGTCAGTGGACGCATCTGGCTATTCTTCTAGTGAGGAGGTGCTTCTATCACTTGACACATAACTCTTGTGACGTGTGTTTTCGTCATTGATTTCTGAGTAGCCTGTGCATGGCTTCACCCGAGGTCTAGTCTTGTGTAGCGTACACGACGGTGAGCTCGTGTATGTTCATGTTTTTGACTGTGTAGGTCCTTTATAGGATTTTTTCATGTTTTAGTAAGCTTCAGCTATGGAGCTAGTGCGTTGTCGACGGATCGGTAACTCTTGACTTTGTGAGATCGGGGTTCGCCTTTCTGTTGTTGCTTGGAGTAGCTTAGAGAGCCGTGGTTCGATCGACTACCGTGTTTCTGGTTAGTATGGCTTTACTCTTTCCTTTAGTTGTTCTTACTCCTGCTTTTACAGCTTGTTGTTATAGTTAGTACTGATGTTACTTCTGTTCTTCCTGCTTTACTGTTTAGCGCTATTTAGCGTGTTACTGCGTTGTTTCCAGTGAGGATCTACATGACCCCTACTAAGCCAGTGACACAAGGCTCACCCCTACTTTTCAGGTGTGGTCGTTCTTCTTCCTCGTGGTTCGTGACGCGATCCGTCAGTTCGTAGTTGCCAGCGTTGCCTGCGTTAGGCTTCCCCCGACGTTGAGGGTACGTTCTCTTTTCTATTGGACTATACTTGTCTTTAATTTGGACTGGACTCTGTTAATTTAAGTTGTTAATTGAAAATGTACTTTTATTTCTGCTACTTTAGCAAACCTGATCATTGAAATATTAATTGCTTACTACTTTATTTGGGACTTCAATGTACCACACACACTCCTTTTATCCCTTCGGAGCTTTATCGCTCTTGGGAGGCCTTGTAGGATCCAAGTGTTATCAGGTTTACCCGGTATACGGACCCTGGGTCATCACACAATATGCTCTAGATGATAATGAATATCCAAGGAATATATCTTTGTCACTCTTTGCGGCAAACTTCTCTAAGTTATCTTTGAAATTGTTCAAGATGTAACACAATGAACCAAAAGGTTTTAGATATGCAATGTTAGGCTTCTTACCTTTGTATAGCTCATATGGAGTTTTCTTGAGTATTGGTCTTACCATGGCTCGATTGATGATGTGGCAGGCCGTGTTTACCGCCTCGGCCCAAAAGTACCTTGGTAAACCATTTTCAGCAAGCATCGTTCTTGCCATCTCCACGAGCGTCCTGTTCTTTCGTTCCACGACTCCATTTTGTTATGGGGTTTGAGGTGCTGAAAAATCATGTGTAAACCTCTATTTCCTGCAAAAATCATCAAAGTCATGGTTATCAAGTTCTCGTCCATGGTCACTTCGAATTACCTTTATAAGATACCCCTTTTCTTTTTGTAATTTTCTGCAAAGATCTTCGAACTCATGTAAAGCATCATTCTTATGGGTTAAAAATAACACCCAAGTAAATCTTGAGTAATCATCAACAATGACAAACCTATAAAGTTTCCCTCCAAGACTGTGTATCCTAGTGGGACCAAATAAATCTAAGTGAAGGCGTTGTAGGGGTCTAGTAGTGGTGACAATATTTTTAGACTTGAATGAAATTCTGGTCTATTTCCCCATAACACATGCATCACAAATTTTATTTACATCAAAATTCAATTTTGGCAAACCTCTTACCAATTCTTTTCTGTACAGTTTAGAAAGAATGCTAAAACTAGCATGTCCTAGTCGCCGATGCCATAGCCATGCATCATCCGACTTATTTGTAACTAAACAGAAATTTTCTTTTGGAAAACTTTCAAAATCAACTGTATAAATATTTCCATCTCTAAGCCCAAAGAATTTTATTTCATTTGTATCTTTATCTACAATTGTGCAATGTGTGGTTTCAAAAATAACTTTGTGACCTTAGTCATAGAGTTGACTAATGTTAAGCAAGATATGATTTAAACCTTCTACAAACAAGACATCATCAATGGACTGGTTTGATTGAATTCTTACCTATCCGTCCAATTCCCACAATTTTACCTTTGCCGTTCCCGCCAAAGGTGACTAGTCCTCCATCCTTTTCTTTTAGGTCTGAAAAGAGATCCTTATTGCCTGTCATGTGTCTGGAGCATCCACTGTCCAAGTACCACTTGTTCCACTTGGCTCTTAGACAGACTTGGACAAACAAGAACAGATCTCAAGTTGATTTAGGTACACAAGCAAACTTGGGTCCCGCAGTGTTAGTTCTACCTTGAACAAAATACATTCTATTTTTTCTCTCAAACCATTCATCATCGGCCCTCATTAAATCACACACATATATGGAATGGCCGAACATATACCACAGTAAAAGTAAGTGACATTTGGCTTTCTAAAATATTTTTTCCTATGCATGTTTGATCGATTGACAAATGAGTTCATGCATGGATCAACAGGGGAATAACAACATGAATCAAAGGATTTTTGAAATTGATTTCTTACAAATGAGTTTTTCTTTATGGGAGAGTGTCCCATATCACTCTTCTCATTCCTTTGACTTCCTTCACTAGATTCAAACATTTTCTGTTTTCCCTTCAAATTTTTTTCAACAAGACCTTTCAATTTATTTAGCTCATCATGTATGGTATTGAAGTTGGTTTCAATTTCTTTCTTAGATTTCTCACATTCACACAGTCTTGTTTTAAGCTCTTTCAACTCTATTACCAATTTTTCATTTTCTATTTTTAACCTCTCAACATTCTCATAGGCATTTTATTTTTCCACTTCCACGCATCCTATCTCATCCTCATACAAGGTTAGCTTAGATTGAAAATCTTCCTTCTCATCTTTAAACTTTTCAATTTGCATTTCAAAGAAGCTACATCTATCACATGGATTAGTAGAACTAATCAAATCATGAAATTTCTTTTTCAGATTCTTGACATCATTTTTAGACCTCTTATACTTCTGATATAAGTCAGCATAAGCTAACTGCCAATATTCAGCAGTGAGATTTTCGGAATCAGAATGTACCTCAGAATTTTCTTCATGCGCCATCAAACATAAATTCAGGACCAGCTCGTCCAATTCATCCTTCTCGCTTCTGGATTTTGAATCATCCGAGTCCTCGTCGCTCCATGTTGCTTGCATTACTTTCGGCTTCTTTCCTTTATTTTTCTTCAACTTTTTATGGAGCTCGGGGCATTGACCCCTCATGTGGCCAGCTTTCTTACACTCATAGCATATAATCTCTTCTTTCTTGCTCGTCTCCCCTTTCTTTTTTGCATTTCTTCTCAAGAATTTTCTGGGAAAGTTTCCTTCTCTTCTTGCTCTTCTGAAATATTTTCTAGCTCTCCTTGTGATGAGAGCTATCAACTCTTCTTCTTCGCTATCGATGCTAGACCTTGCATCACTCTCTTCCGACGATGTTGGATATGCATTCAGCACAATCGTCTTCTTCTTCTTGTTCTCCTCCTCGATCCTCTTGATGTTGATCTCGTATGTCATTAGAGATCCAATCAACTCATCCATGGTGAGAGTAGTGAGATCCTTGGAATCCTTAACGACGGTTGCCTTTGTGTGCCATTGAGGTGAGAGGGAACGCAACACTTTCCTTACTAAATCCTGCTTGGTGTAGTTCTTGCCCAACCCCTTTAGTACATTTGTACTCTCGCTCAGCCTAGCATACATTTCTGATATCGTCTCTTCATGGCAAACAATTCGTAGTCATGAATCAACAAGTTAGCCTTTGTTTCCTTGACCTTCGACGTGCCTTCGTATATCAGTCGGAGATTTTCCAACATTTCCTGCGTAGATGAACACATAGAAACACGTGAGTATTCGTTAGGGTGTATTGCGCATTGAATAATATTCATAGTCTTATAATTAGCACAAGACTTCTTAATGTGTTCATCCTCATCCTCAGTTAAAACATGAGGTCCTTTGGACACTACTCTCCACACCTCAAATTCATGTGCCCTTAGGAACACAGTCATCCTATTCTTCCAATATGGGTAATTAGACCCATCAAAGTAAGGTGGTCGGTGTATCGAATGTCTCTCGGGGAGCATTCCCTTGTTGGCCATAGCAAAGGATCTTTCCTCTATAATCGTAAGATTATCCTAAGAATCAGAGACCTGCTCTGATACCAGATTGTTGTCCCTAGATGCACGCGTGTACAAGAAGGGGGGTTGAATTGTCCCCGCCAAATGCAATGGTAGTTTTTAGAATTTACGCAGCATAATAAAAACAACTACCAACACGAAATATGATGAAATGAAATTTAAGCTCTAAACAAATCAGTTCTCTCGAACTCTCCGCTCTCACACGATAAGGATGAACAAAACGAACAAGCAAACCACAAACACACAATGCGAGACAGGTTTTTTAGGTGGTTCGGGATCACGACGGCCTCCCTACGTCCACCCCTCACCAAAATGGAGAGGATCCACTCGCTTCGAACTAAAGCGCACGGAGCTTACGCTCTAAACACATGGAGACGTCATCTCCCACACGATCCGACAATGGATCAAAACACACACACACACGAGCTGTAACAACCGCAACACAATAAACCTACAACCGTACGTAGACGGTTCAACACACATAGATTCAGAGTTCAGAAAAATAAAAATATGTTCAATACATGCTCATAAACTGAATAGAAATCATAGAAATATGTGAAGAAAGGTTGGAGAAATATATCCTTGATGTATGAATGGCCTGGAGATGATCTTCTTTGAAGCTTCCAAGGAAAGGGGGTCGAACTTCAACAGATCCAAAGCCGCACGATCACGTCGCTGCAGATTCAACTTCTTTGGCACATGGAATCTTGATGGAAATGGATGTAGCTTTGATATCTTCACTTCAGAACGTCCCTGCGAGGAAGAAAACTCATGAAACACTTCAAGAAACACTCTCCCCTCTCCTACCTGCAGCCAACCCTATTCCTTCCTCTTCAAGAGATGAAAATCGCAGCACATATAAAGCCCTCAACAAGATGTATGAAAAGACCACAAACCCCATGCCAAAACCTAGCAAAACATGTCCTAGTATGAGTATGATAACCCTAGGGGCAAGGGGGTCAAATATGAACCCAAATGGATCATGATAGATGGGTTTCGAATACAGCAAAACGGGTTCGTATGCAATAAATGGTCGACCGAATTTTGGGCGTCGGTCGACCGAACTGTGACAGGTTCTGGGCTGCCAATGCTAGCAATTTCGGTCGACCGAATGCTCGAGGCCGGTCGGCCGAATTCTGAGATTTTTCAAACTTCCCAATTCTGGCTGGATTGGTCGACCGATGGAGGCTTATTGGTCGACCGAAATCCTACAGAGTGCAAACACAAAGGAGAAATGAGTAAGACTTAAGCTGAATGGCTCCAAGTATAAAAAGCACAAAGTATGATCATGAAAACAATTAACAAGGAACATATGTTCACTTTGAACACTTAAACATTCATAATTAAAGATCAAGTTTACATTCCTATTCATTTGTGCAATTTGAGAGCAACATGAACGAAGATACCATACGGTGTGAGAGTCTGATTCATTTAATTTCTGCTAAGGTTTGAATGAAAAGATCAAGCAAATTGCTAGCCCAAAAACCCCAAGTAGAATAAGCATGAACCATATTTGAAATATTAAGAGCTCATGAATTAAATGCATTAAAAACCCATTCATGACACTTAAGAACTAATGAAAAGATATCCATGAAAACCCTTGTATGAAGTCCATTAAACAATGAAGGGTCGATGCAACACAATAATGTGTCGATGCTATCAAAATGAGAATGTATGACTTGACTTGGTGGAAACAAGTAGACGTCGACGCCATGCTAGGGGTGGTCAACTCTGTTGAAGAAATTGCAAACCACACATTTGGGTGGGGTCGACTCCACAGAACAAAATTGTAACATTTGAGAACTTAACCCTTACCAAAAGTTCTTGAGGAATGAACATAACATATACCACATGTTTGACTTGTGGATAGGAGGATGACTCATTCACGCATTCATTCAAGTTCCAAATGATGTCCACCATGTAATTTGATTCTGCAAGATAAGATAATCAAGATATGAACACCTTGATTTGAATTCTTCAATGAATATTCTCAACGACACATACACACAAGATTTGCCATCATTGAAACTTAACTATAGAAATCAACTAGGGGATCCAACAACAATCACTCGGGGGATGCCAAAGTGACAAATGATTGACTTCCAAACAAAACTCCAGATTACTGCCTCGGTTATTTTTGCAGTAGCTTCAGCCTAGATCCACTTGGTCAAATAGTCGACGGCGACGATAAGGAACTTTTTCTGGGCCTGGGCCACAGGAAATGGACCGAAGATATCGATCCCCCACCGAGCAAAGGGGTAAGGCTCGACCAGGGTCACAAGTTCCGAGGGTGGTTGGTGGATTAGATGGTCGAACCTCTGCCAGCGGTCGCATTTCCCGGCATATGCGGAGCAGTCACGCAGAAGAGTGGACCACCAGTAGCCTTGGCGCAACAAGATCCTCACAATCGATCTCCCTCCTTGGTGTGCGCCACAAATGCCTTCGTGCACCTCCTCGATTGCTTGGCGGGCTGTCGGAATGTCGAGGCATTTGAGGAGGGGTCCGGCAAAGGATCTCCTGTAAAGCGTTCTGTCGAGCAGGACAAAACGCCGAGCTTGATATTTGAGTCTCCTTGCTTCTCGAGGGTCAGTAGGTTCCTGGGAGTCGCTCAGCCAAGCCATGTACGGAGTTCTCCAGTCGTCAGATGATGCCAGTACGGCGGCCACGAGCTTGGTTTCCACGCTGGGTCATTCTAACTCCTCAAGGAGGAGCGACCGGGTTCCTTCTAGACTAATAGAAGAGGCCAAGCGAGAGAGAGCGTCTGCTTGGTAATTATCTTCCCGAGCTATCTGGATCACTCGAAAACTCTCGAAAAGTTGGGCTATCTCTTTTACTAGCTAAAGGTATTTTATCATTTGTGGCTCCCGAGCTTTGTAGTCTCTGCTAATCTGGTTGGGGACCAACTGGGAATCAGTGTAAATTTTGACTCGCTTGGCTCCCAAGCGTCACGCCATCCTGGCTCCAGAAATTATGGCCTCGTACTTGGAGACATTATTGGACGTCAGGAATTTGAATTTCAGAGCATACTGCAGCTCCACTCCTTCAGGTGATGTAAGAAAGACACCGGCGCCACAGTCAGTTGAGCTTGAAGATCCGTCCACGAATAGGTCTCAGGTCGGGTCGGATGTTGGTCGGGACATTTCCTCGAGCGGGGTAGCGCTCTCCGTAATGAAATCTGCCAGAGCCTGCCCCTTGATGGCCGTGCGGGGTCGGTAAGAGATGTCGTAGTCCCCGAACAATATTGCCCATTTGTCAAGACGTCCAGAAGTTTCAGGGTGGGCCAAAATCTTCTTTAAGGGCTCGCCAGTCAGCACCACAATGGGGTGTCCTTGGAAGTAGGGCCAAAGACGCTTAGCCGAGGTCACCAACGCTAGCACGAGCTTCTCGATTGCGGGGTACCTTCTTTTGGCTTCTAGGAGCACCTTGCTAACGTAATATATGGGCCTCTGAACTTCTCTGTCATCTCAAACTAAGACCGAGCTTACTATAGAAGACGTTGCTAAGAGATAGAGGTACAATGTTTCTCTGGGCACAGGCTTCGACAACACCGGAGGCGGTGCAAGGAACCGCTTTAGTTCGAGAAAATCCTTCTAGCATTCATCGTCCCAAGCGAACGTAGGGGGTGCCAATTTTGGCCCTCTCAACAATTTGAAAAAGGGTAGGCATCGCTCCGCCGCTCGGGACAAGAAGCGGTTGAGCGCGGCAATCCTTCCTATCAAGCATTGAACATCCTTGATGTAAGTGGGTGGCCGCATATCCAGGATGGCTTGGATCTTCTCGGGATTGGCTTCGATCCCTCGCCGGGTCACCAGAAAACCAAGGAATTTCCCAGATCTAACTCCAAAGGCACATTTGGCGGGATTAAGCTTCATCTAGTACTTCCGAAGGGTATTGAAAGTTTCGGCCAGGTCAGCGAAATAGCCTTCGGCCTTGGGCGATCTGACGAGCATGTCACCGATATAGGCTTCGACGTTCCGCCCGATCTGGTCCTCAAAGATCTGGTTAACCAGCCTCTAATAAGTTGCTCTGGTGTTTTTTAACCCGAATGGCATCCGGGTGTAGCAATATACGCCGAAGTCAGTGATGAAGGCAGTTTTCTCTGCATCTTCGAGGTTCATCTGGATCTAGTTGTACCCAGAATAGGCGTCCAGAAAAGTAAGGAGTTTGTTACCCGAGGTTGAATCGACTAGTTGGTCGATGCTCGGTAACGGATAGCAATCTTTCGGAGTGGCTTTATTGAAGTCGGTGAAGTCAATGCACATTATCCATTTGCCTGAAGCTTTTGGTACCAAGATGACATTGGCGAGCCAGGTCGGGTAAAGGACGGGCGGAATACCCCAATTTTCTTCCCCTTACTGATTTGCTCTTTAATGATCGCCTATTTTTCAGGGGCATGCTTTCTTTTTCATTGTTGCACTGGTTTCACCGTCGGGTCGAGGTTGAAGTTGTAACGACCCGAGAATCCGATTACCGGGAAGGCCCGATAACCCAAGACTCGCACCGCCACCCACGAGTCCGAAGACTCGGAAGGGTTAGAAGGATGGTGTGGAAACTACACAAGTATCACAAGTAATTGCAGAAATTAAACAGTTATAATATTAAGTAGGAAATAAATTAGCAATTTACATGGTCTACAATGGAAAATAACAACAACAGTAGTCCACAACTAGTACAGAGACAAGAAAGAAAAGTACAGCTACACGGGACATACCCCGGCTCTGTCCTCTGGCACTACCTCTGGGCACCCGCACCACGCTGCACCCCAGACGCGCTCCCCTGGGGCGGCGCCTCACCTGAAACACGGTGAAAACACGCATGGAATGAGTCTCGGAATAAGACTCAGTAGGGATCACTCGAACCCTACCTCGTAAAATGGGAAACCACTACGCCAGCGGTAGGAGAGTATCTCGGAAAGGAAAGTCCTGTACTCTACACAACAAAGGCCCTACGGCTAGTAAATCGGCACACGTGCCACGGTGAGACAACCGAAACTCAACGGTCGACCCAATAAACTCGAAGGTCAAAACCACGAAACTGACAGTCTGACACTCCGTACTCGACAGGAGTACCTCCCACTAGAAGCACAGCCGGTAGCGTCCCCTGACGACTTACACCGCACCGCAGGTGAACTGCCTAACGTGGTAACGCCTACCCAAGGCACGAACACCGAACAAGTAACCACAAACAAGTGACTAGCTGGGGTCACGCCTGTCGACGTGGGTCCAACCGCCCCCAACCACGTGTGCACACACAGAACGTGCGTCCCTGGTCTGGTCCTCTGACCGGTTTTCCCCTCAACCGGACTCTGGCTGCAAGAAGTGGGGCCCGACGGCAACCGGTCCACAAACCGCCTCTAAGGGTAAGCCCGTACACCACTCCCTGGTGCGACCGGTACCGCGTACTGGTAGGCTACGACTAGTGGAGGGTCACTGAAGGAGTAGACTCTCAAGTCACGGAAAATGATGCCCGCATCTGACGACGCACGGGGACCACCCCACGCATCGGCCCCGTCGCACGGTGGCCACAGTCGGACGAAAAATGGGGTTGCAGCCCTCTCGGGGCAACCAGGTGCCTGACGGTCCACCCCGGGACCGTCACAAGGCTGTAACAGTCTAGGCGAGACCGTTACACACACACTTGGCGGTCTAACGCAGGCCGTTACACGACCTGAGGAACGCAGAGGGTAACGCGCCTGGTCTGGCGCGTTACACGCGCCTCACGTTCCCAACGTGAAAGCAAGATTTAACGCGCCTGCCCCAGCGCGCTACACGAATGTAACGCGCCTGGCCCAGCACGTCACGCACCCCTCACACTTGGGGTAATCCAGGGAGTAACGCGCTCGCCCCAGCGCGTCACTCGGATGTAACGCGCTCGCCCTGGCTCGTTACACACGCAGACCCCCAACAGTCAAAAACCAACGGTCGGAAAGCCCCTGACGGCCCAGCCCAGGTGCGTCACATACAAGTGGCGGTCAATCATGGGACCGTCACAGTGCCTGACCCCCTAGGGCTAAACAAAGGGCATGTAACGGCCACCTCGAGGCGCGTCACATAATGTGACGGTCCCTGGAAGGACCGTCACACGCACCCGACGGTGATAACGGCGGGAAAGCCCAAAAACTTCAACCACGCCCCCATGCCTCCACCGGAGAGGGGGAAATCAAAGGGGAAGACCCCTGGGGACCCCTAGCATGATTCTAGGCCATCAAAACGTGAAACCATGCATCAAATCCATAGATCGGGCAAGCTCTCCCCAAATCATGGAAAAACCCCAACATGCTCAATCACACCCCTCTCGGCCTCCCCTCGGCCTATAACCCACAGAAATGAACGGCGGGGAGCTAGGGAACGTCACCCTACCTCAATGGAGCGAATGCTCCGCCTGATCATCCGTGAACGCAAGAAATCACTTTGGAAAACCCTCGTTCTTCAAGCTTCCCACGAGCACCGCACGTCCCCACGATCGCCTCTCCGCCGCCCACGTCCCCGCGCCGTCGCCCCGCCACTGTCAGCAACCGGAGAGGAGCTAGCCGCGCTCGAACGGGAGGAAGAGAGGGAGAGGGAGAGGTCACGGTGGGGGGAAACGGAGGAGGAAGAAGAAGAGGAAAGATAGAGAGGAAAAGAAAAAGAAAAGAAATGGGAATATATAGAAAATCTAATTTTTTGAAAAAATACCAAAAATTAGAAAAATACATTTCCGGAAT
Source organism: Amorphophallus konjac (assembly GCA_022559845.1). NCBI lineage: Eukaryota > Viridiplantae > Streptophyta > Magnoliopsida > Alismatales > Araceae > Amorphophallus > Amorphophallus konjac. Next base: position 19,681,763 of record CM040126.1, on the reverse strand, counting down.
CCTCGGAACACACCGATCGCAATGGTACCACTCGTGCCCAGGTGAACGGCCCAGTTCACCCGCAGCGAGGTTCCGAAGGAATTGCCGAAACACACACCGAAAATCAGAAAACACGCGCGGAAAAGCCGCGAAACGCCTCCGGGCCTCCGAAACAACTCCGGATCGCGTCGATCCGAACACGGAAGATGTCCGAAACAAAATTTCAGACACAACGGAACCAGACGCTCCGAGAAACCAGATTCGAGACCCACGAAGAAGGATCCGAAAGGTCTGGGATATTACAGCCCTCCCCCCTTAAGGAATTTCGTCCTCGAAATTGAGAACAACCCAAGGGGAAAGAAGAGGAAGACTCACTCAAACAGGTAAGGGAACTGCTGACGCATCTCGTCCTCACGTTCCCAAGAAGCCTCACCACCAGAGTGCCGCTGCCACACCACCTTTACCAAGGGGATGACCTTGTTCCGCATGCGCTGCTCTCGCCTATCCTCCACGCGCATCAGAAACTCTGGGAGAGAGAGAGAGATCTGGAGTCACCTCAGGCCAAACAGAAATCTCGAGCACATGAGAGTCATCGGGCATATACTTCCGCAACATCGAGACGTGGAACACGTCATGCACCGATGCCAACTCAAGGGGTAACTGCAACCGGTAAGCAACCTCACCGATGCGCTCCAAGATCATAAAAGGACCAATATAGCGGGGACTCAGCTTCCCACGCCGTCCAAAACGTATCACCCCCTTCATTGGAGAAACTCTCAAGAACACATGATCACCCACGGTGAACTCGAGAGGCTGCCTCCTACGGTCAGCATAGCTCTTCTGCTAACTCTGGGCCGCCAACATATTCTGACGAACCAGGTGCACAACCTCCACACATTGCTGTACCAACTCTGGTCCCGTCAAAACACGCTCACCAACCTCAAACCAATCAAGTGGAGTCTGGCAAGGACGCCCATACAGAGCCTCCTAGGGAGCCATACCAATGCTCGAATGATAGCTGTTGTTATAGGCAAACTCCACCAATGGTAGGTGATGAATCCAACTCCCCTGCCACTCCAGACAGCAGGATCTCAGCATGTCCTCCAAAGTCTGAATGGTCCTCTCAGACTGACCATCAGACTGAGGATGATACGCCGAGCTAAATGCCAATTCCGTGCCAAGAGCTCGCTAGAAACTCCTCCATAATCCAGAAGTGAAGCGCGGATCCCGATCTGACACGATCGAAACGGGAATCCCATGCAACGGCACGATCCGCTCCACATACAAACGAGCCAACTTGGACACGCTCCAGCTGACTTTGACCGATAACAACCGAGTCACCTTCGTCAGTCGATCCACCAGCAACCAAATACTGTCCTGCCCACCCGGGGTCCTCGGCAACCCTACCACAAAATCCGTGGTCACGTGGTCCCATTTCCACGCAGGAACATCTAAGGGCTGGAGAGTACCTCCTGGTCGCTGATGCTCCGCCTTCACCTGCTGACAGATCAGGCACCTGGCCATAAATTCTGCAACATCTCTCTTCATGCCAGGCCACCAGAACTGCCTTCGTAAGTTCCGATACATCTTTGTCGCACCCGGGCGTATGGTGTACCTGCTCCCATGAGCCTCGCGCAACACCGCACGACGAATGTGCTCCTCCGCTGGGACGTACAGCCTACCGCGAAACCTCACAGCACCATCCTCGCCGAGTTCCACATCTTCCATCGCCAGAATCCGGGGCAACTCAGGGTCCGCATGCTGAGCCTCTGTCACCTGACGACGGATAGCATGAGTGACAGTCAGACTCGCAAGCACTGCCAACCCTGGCTCCTGGGGAATCTTGAGCCTGAAAGATACTTCGGGCACTTGTTCCCAGAGCCTCCACTTCCTCAACATCAAGGCACTGACCGCGACCTTCCGACTTAAGGCATCGGCGACGACATTCATCCTGCCCGGATGATAAGATAGGGTGAAGTCATAATCCTTCATGAATTCCATCCAACGCCTTTGCCTGAGGTTCAGGTCCCTCTGCGAGAACACGTACCTCAAACTCTGATGGTCAGTGAACACCTCGAACTTCTCGCCGTACAGATAATACCTCCATATCTTCAGCGTGAAGATCACCGCCGCCAACTCAAGGTCAAGGGTAGGGTAGTTCTCCTCGTGGGGCTTTAGCTGTCGAGATGCATAAGCCACCACTCTACCATGCTGCATCAACACAGCTCCCAATCCAACGCTGGAAGCATCTGTACACACCACGAAACCTCCCGATCCAGAAGGTAAAACCAACACCGGAGTCGAAGTGAGCAATCTCTTCAGTTCCCTGAAGCTCTGCTCACACTCCTCAGACCAGACAAAAAGCACATCCTTCCGCGTGAGTCTAGTCATCGGGGCTGCAATGCGAGAAAAATCCTGGATAAACCGACGATAATAGCCCGTAAGCCCCAAGAAACTCCGGATCTCTGTCACCGACCTCGGCCTTGGCCACTGCATTACTGCCTCGACCTTGGCGGGGTCCACGGAAATGCCATCACCAGAAATCACGTGCCCCAGAAAGTACACCTCGCCGAGTCAAAACTCGCACTTGCTGAACTTCGCATACAACTGGTGATCTCGCAACGTCTGCAGCACCACACCCAAATGGTACACGTGCTCCTCGGCAGACTGCGAATAAACAAGGATGTCATCCACGAAGATGACCACAAACTGGTCCAAATACGGATGAAACACCCTCTGCATCAAGTCCATGAAGGCTGCTGGGGCATTGGTGAGCCCGAACGGCATCACCAAAACTCATAATGCCCGTACCTCGTACTGAATGCAGTCTTCTCCACATCGGACTAGCGAATTCTCAGCTGATAGTAACCGGATCGCAAATCAATCCGTGAGAACACTCGCACAGACTGAAGCTGGTCGAACAATTCATCAATCCATGGCAACGGATACTTGTTCTTAATGGTCACTTCATTCAGCTGCCGATAGTCAATGCACAGCCGCAGACTACCGTCCTTCTTCTTCACAAACAACACGGGCGCACCCCAAGGGGAAAAGCTAGGACGAATGTACCCCTTGGCCAACAGTTCCTGCAACTGCGCTCTCAACTCCCTCAACTCAGCGGGGGCCATACAGTAGGGAGCCTTCGCCAAAGGTCCCGTACCAGGCACAATCTCGATCACGAAATCGATCTCCCGCTGGGGAGGCAATCCAGACAACTCCTTGGAAAAAACGTCGGGAAACTCGCACACCACCGGAATGTCCTCGACATTCGGCTTCATCCGGTCAGACACAACCACGGACGCGAGAAAACCCTGACAACAAGAATCAAGCAACCGACGGGCTCGAATAGCAGAAATGAGGAATCGAGAAGAGGTGGAACGGATACCTTGGAAATAGAAGGTCCGCTTGCTCTGATGCTGGAAGTAGACCCTCTTCATTCCACAATCCACCACCGCTCCATGAGTCTCGAGCCAGTCCATGCCTAGAATCACATCGTAATCCCGAAGCTGCAATGCATACAACCTGCCTAGCATACTCCGCCCATCGATCCAAACCGGAACCTGATCGAAGCAATACGGAGTGATCATGAAATCACCCGAAGGTAACTCTACTGTCAAATCATAGGACAACTGGGTCACCGGCTCCTCGATCCTTAACGCGAAATCCTCTGAAATAAACGAATGAGACGCGCCAGAATCAAACAAAACCCGAGCCGCACAACCCAAAATCTGAACGGTACCTTCCACGAGCTGCGACGCCACTGCCTCTGCCCTGGTCATGTGCGTGATCTGGCCTCGAGCTCTCTGCCTGCCTCCCGCACTAGCTGACCTGGGTAGCAGCGGATACTGTCCCTGCTGCTGCTGCCTCTGCTACTGGGGAACCTGCTGCTGCGACGGCCTTTGAGGACAGTCACGCGCCATGTGCCCTGGCTGGTCACACCGAAAATAGATAATCGGCGCCGTGCACTGCCTGCCTGGGTGGAACCCACTACACCGTAGACACGGTCCTCACGACCCACCCACTGATCCCTGACGCTGCAAGGGGATCGGCTACTATACACTGCCCGATGAAGCTTGCCCCTGATCCTTGGACTTCTTCTTTCCGAACCCTTTCTTGAAAAACTTCTTGACCTTCGTGCCAAAGGACGCGGATCCTGTCACCGACGCTACCTGTGCCGGCACTCCTGAACCACTCATCGCATGCTGGAAAGAACCCTGCTGCTGGGTAGCCGACTGCTGGCTGCGACCTGACAAAGACTGCCCCTGGCTGATCGGTCCTCGGGTCCTCTGCATATCCATCTCCAAAGAAGCCACAACACGAGACACTGTCTCAAGATCGGTGGCCCTGTTCGCGATCAGATGGTGCCTCAGCTCCTGCCTCAAACCCTGAACAAATTGCGCGGTCTTCACCCTCTCATGCTCCATGATGTGAGGTGCATACCGACCCAGCTCGACAAATCGGGCCCTATACTGCAACACGGACATGTCGCCCTACACCAGCTCCAAAAACTCCCGCATCCGCTGCGTAGCAACAAAATCTGGACAGTACGTACGCTCGAAAGAACTGACAAAGTCGTCCCACTCGACCTGCTCAAGTGGACAAAGTTGAAAGGACGTCTTCCACTCAGAAGACCACCACTTCCGAGTCGTACCCTGCAACTGGTTGTAAGCCAACACCACTCTATCCTCGGCAGCACTCTTCGCAGAACTGAACACCCGCTCCATCTCATCAAGCCAATCACGAGCCGCATCAGGGTCTGCCTGGCCGCTGAAGTAAGGCGGATGGAACTGCAGAAAGTCCCTCACTGCTTGGCCTGGCCCACCCCTAGCTGACGAGCCCTCACCAGTCTCTCCACCGAACTGCTAATACATAAGCTAGTACATGCCACGGAAGAAATCCTCGGCCCCCGGAACCCTCGCAGTAGTCGTGGCCTCGGTAGCTCCTAGTGGCGCTCTGCTATGCTCCTCCTGGTCCCCCTGGACCCCCTGCTGGATCTCCTGACCTCCAGCCGACTGCCCCTGCTGAGAGCGAGAGCTCCTCCTCGGCGCCATGCTCGCTCCTGAAGCAAAAGACAGAAAACACGAAAATGGCATGGTCAAGAAAAACACACGATGCCCGATGCCAGTGCCAACTGTACATCATTGCTGTGGACAAGTGGACCACTACAATTACCTATGATTCTCATGTAATTCCGCAGCCGCGCTCTGATACCAGCTGTAACGACCCGAGAATCCGATTACCGGGAAGGCCCGATAACCCGAGACTCGCACCGCCACCCACGAGTCCGAAGACTCGGAAGGGTTAGAAGGATGGTGTGAAAACTACACAAGTATCACGAGTAATTGCAGAAATTAAACAGTTATAATATTAAGCAGGAAATAAATTAGCAATTTACATGGTCCACAATGGAAAATAACAACAACAGTAGTCCACTACTAGTACAGAGACAAGAAAGAAAAGTACAGCTACACGGGGCATACCCCGGCTCTGTCCTCTGGCACTACCTCTGGGCACCCGCACCACGCTGCACCCCAGACGCGCTCCCCTGGGGCGGCGCCTCACCTGAAACACGGTGAAAACACGCAGGGAATGAGTCTCGAAACAAGACTCAGTAGGGATCACTCGAACCCTACCTCGTAAAACGGGAAACCACTACGCCAGCGATAGGAGAGTACCTCGGAAAGGAAAGCCATGTACTCTACACAACAAAGGCCCTACGGCACGCAAATCGACACACGTGCCACGGTGAGACAACCGAAACTTAACGGTCGACCCGGTAAATCCGAAGGTCAAAGCCACGAAACTGATAGTCTGACACTCCGTACTCGACAGGAGTACCTCCCACTAGAAGCACATCCGGTAGCGTCCCCTGACGACTTACACCGCACCGCAGGTGAACTGCCTAACGTGGTAGCGCCTACCCAAGGCACGAACACCGAACAAGTAACCACAAACAAGTGACTAGCTGGGGTCATGCCCGTCGACGTGGGTCCAACCGCCCCCAACCACGTGTGCACACACAGACCATGCGTCCCTGGTCTGGTCCTCCGACTGGTTTTCCCCTCAGCCGGACTCTGGCTGCAAGACGTGGGGCCCGACGGTAACCGGTCCACAAACCGTCTCTAAGGGTAAGCCCGTACACCACTCCCTGGTGCGACCGGTACCGCGTACTGGTAGGCTACGACTAGTGGAGGGTCACTGAAGGAGTAGACTCTCAAGTCACGGAATATGACGCCCGCATCCGATGACACACGGGGACCACCCCACGCATCGGCCCCGTCGCACGGTGGCCACAGTCGGACGAAAAATGGGGTTGCAGCCCTCTCGGGGCAACCAGGCGCCTGACGGTCCACCCCGGGACCGTCACAAGGCTGTAACGGTCTAGGCGAGACCGTTACACACACACTTGGAGGTCTAACGTAGGCCGTTACACGGCCTGAGGAACGCAGAGGGTAACGCGCCTGGTCTGGCACATTACACGCGCCTCACGTTCTCAACGTGAAAGCAAGATGTAACGCGCCTGCCCCAGCGCGCTACAAGAATGTAACGCACATGGCCCAGCGCGTCACGCGCCCCTCACACCTAGGGTAATCCAGGGAGTAACGCGCTCACCCCAGCGCGTCACTCGGATGTAACGCGCTCGCCCTGTCGCGTTACACACGCAGACCCCCAACGGTCAAAAACCAACGGTCGGAAAGCCCCTGACGGCCCAGCCCAGGCGCGTCACATACAAGTGGCGGTCAATCGTGGGACCGTCACAGTCCCTGACCCCCTAGGGCTAAACAAAGGGCATGTGACGGCCCCCTCGAGGCACGTCACATAATGTGACGGTCCCTGGAAGGACCGTCACACGCACCCGACGGCGATAACAGCGGGAAAGCCCAAAAACTTCAACCACGCCCCCATGCCTCCACCGGAGAGGGGGAAATCAAGGGGGAAGACCCCTGGGGACCCCTAGCATGATTCTAGGCCATCAAAATGTGAAACCATGCATCAAATCCATAGATCGGGCGAGCTCTCCCCAAATCATGGTAAAACCCCAACATGCTCAATCACACCCCTCTCGGCCTCCCCTCGGCCTATAACCCACAGAAATGAACGGCGGGGAGCTAGGGAACGTCACCCTACCTCAATGGAGTGAATGCTCCGCCGGATCGTCCGTGAACATAAGAAATCACTTTGGAAAACCCTCGTTCTTCAAGCTTCCCACGAGCACCGCACGTCCCCACGATCGCCTCGCCGCCGCCCACGTCGCCGCGCCGTCGCCCCGCCGCTATCAGCAGCCGGAGAGGAGCTAGCCGCGCTCGAACGGGAGCAAGAGAGGGAGAGGGAGAGGTCACGGTGGGGGGAAACGGAGGAGGAAGAAGAAGAGGAAAGAGAAAGGGGAAAAGAAAAAGAAAAGAAAAGAAATGGGAATATATAGAAAAATTTGATTTTTCGGAAAAATACCAAAAATTATAAAAATACATTTTCGGAATCCTCGGAACGCACCGATCGCAACGGTACCACTCGTGCCCAGGTGAACGGCCCGGTTCACCCGCAGCGAGGTTCCGAAGGAATTGCCGAAACACACACCGAAAATCAGAAAACATGTGCGAAAAAGTAGCAGAACGCCTCCGGGCCTCCGAAACAACTTCGGATCGCGCCGATCCGAACACGGAAGATGTCCGAAAAGAAATTTTGGACACAACGAAGTCGGACGCTCCGAGAAACCAGATCTGGGACACACGAAGAAGGATCCGAAAGGTCCGGGATATTACAGAAGTGATGTATCACCGTCACCGCGGGAATTCCCGATAGATCCTCGTCAGACCATGCAAAAGCTTGGACATACTCCGAAAGGAATTCTTTGTATTGAGTTTGAACATCGGGCGGTAAATCGGCCCCAATATTCACTTCGAGAGCTGGGTCATCTTTGAGGAAGATCGACAACAGTTTCCCCCCGGGTTTACCTGCCGCCGGCATGTCCTCGATTATCCCAATCTCTTTATTTTTGTCTTCTAGCCCGATGGCTTCTACCGAGATTACATAGCACCTTCTAGATATTGCCTGGTTACCTTGGACTTCCCCTATACTGTACCTAGTGGGAAACTTCATTTTTTGATGATAGGTGGAATGCACAGCCTTTATCCGACCGATAATATCGCGATCGAATATGGCATTTAGGCCGACATCCCTTTGATCACCATGAAGTTTACCATGAAGGTGACGATTAAGTTTTAGGAGGGTTACCGAGGGTGATAGGCAGGCTTAGGGCTCCCTTGGGATAAGTGGCATGGCCGTTGAACCCGCAAAGGGGGGTTCGAACCAGGTGAAGCCTTGATGGGTTTTCACCCATCTTTAAAAAACATTCGTACGCTAGAACATTAGGGGCGCTGCCATTATCCACTAAGATCCTATCTACGTTACAATGGTTGATAGTGGCTGAGATTACAAGGGCGTCGTCATGCGGGGTGACCACCCCTTTCAAGCCTTGGTCAGAAAAAATCAAGGCATGCTGATCATTTGCCGGAGGCGGAGCCTTGGGGGGCTCGAAGGCTCGATTGGCTCGCTCGGCATGATGCTTCCTTCCTCGACTGTTGTCCCCACCTGAGGCTGATCCCCCTGAGATGACGTTGATGTGGATTCCTCGGGGGCGGTTATCGATTTCTTCTGGGGGGATCCCATAGTCTTCTCGTTGCTCGACCACATACTGGGAGAGGTGTCCTTGGCGGACGAGACTCTCGATCTCATCCTTGAGCTGTTGATAATCACCAGTATGATGGTCATAGTCATCGTGGAACTGACAATGCTTACGTCGACTGCGGCATCTTGGGTCGGCTTCCATCGGCTCGGGTCGGTGGAGTAGGCCCGAGTCCTTGATTTCTTGGTATATTTCATAGGCAAGGGTAGATAAGGGGGTGTAGCACTTTAATTTGCACGGGGGCTCCCTCCGGTCACCTTCTCGGTTCCTCCTTTTCCCCTGCCCAGAGGCTTGCTCAGATGACCTCTTTTTCTCCCCTTCTCGCCCCGAGCCTGCGAGGTCTCGGCAGGCGTTGAGGACTTCCTCACACTCCGCATGACGCAGAGCTAAGGTTACCAAGTCGGCGAGAGAGGAGGGCGGGTGAAGCACCAGTTCCCTTCGGAGGCTATCATTGCGTGTTCCTCCTGTCAGCACGGTAATGGTAGAGGCCACGTCCAGGCGGGGGATGCGCAGGGCCTCCACCTTGAAGCGGTTGATGTAGGCCCATAATTTTTGCCCTTGGGCCTACTTGAGTGCCAACAACTCCGCGATGGATCTCGGGGGCCCGCTACCGGAGAAGCTTTCTTTAAATAAACGTCTGAACTGTCGGATTCCGGGGTCGAGTGCTCAGAACCAGGCCTGAGCGCCTTGAACCAGAGTGGTCACAAACGCTCGGCATTTGACGACGTTGGATGCTCCGTGCAAAGTCATTAGGGCGTTGAAGCTGTCGTAGTGGTCGGCCGGGTCGCCCTGGCCATCGAAGGATTTAAAGGTCGACAGGGAGATCCTTGGTGAGATCTCTGCCTCCAAAATGTAGGCGGAGAACCGGGATTGCTCCTCGTCTTCTTTGATGGAGCTCTGCTGTAGGGTGCGAAGAGCGCGCTCATGCTCGGCGAAACGTCGCTCAAAGTCTCACAGTCGGAGGGAAAGCTCTGGCTGGCGCCGGGACGGCGCCAGGGGGCTCTGGGTGTTCCCTCGGCTTTTATGCCGCTGCTCCATGGCAGGTGCGTCTGCTTCTGTGCACTGTCGAGGTGGCCCAAATTTTCTCCCTCGCGGGCTGGAGGAAGCTTCTTGCTCCGGGGGCGGGAATTGTGAGGGCCCACCAGGCCCGCTTCGAATAATGCGTCCTCCCTAGAGGATAAACCGGCCTCCGGCTGTCAGTCGGGAGGCTTCTACGCGGGGGGGGGACTTGCTCTGGAACGCTGTGACTGCTCCTCCCTGGCCACTTGGGTCCTCATTAAATGAATGAGAATATCTAGTTTGGCATTGAGGGATCAGAGGGCATCTGGGTCCCCGGAAATGGGTTGTCCCCCCCCCGCGGCTTGTGGAGGTAGGACGTTGACCTGGTTGTTGGAAAGGGGGCCAGTCGAAGAGTGCGACGGCGCCGGTTTTCTCTCCATGGATGCGGGTGCCTTCCCTTTGTCACCGGTGTTTCTCCTACTCTCACTCCTCCGCACCATATTAGTTTTTTACTCGTTTCCCACAGACGGCGCCAGATGAAGAGGTGTGATCTTGTGCTGAAGCCTGAGCCGTCCGATCTACCTTAATCGTTGCCACGTTAGTATAGAATTCTGCAAGGTGGGAAACGGATCAGGGGGACTGGGGAAATTACCCTGGGGAAAACCCTCCGATGTCTAAGTCAGTGAAATAGTAGAGCTTTATGCGGAGGAGAGGAAAGAGACAGTAGGTGGGCACGGGAATGCTCTCCACCAATAAGGGTGGCTCAGAGTGCTCAGAATCGCTTACCTTTCTGGAGAGCTTCCTTTGGTTTTTATAGTGGTTCATTTCCTTTTGAGGGCGGGGGAAGAGGGAGTGAGTAGCGGGCGTTACTCCTTAAGTGTGGGTTCTCCCTCTTGTGGGGGCGCTCTCTCTCCCCTCTTCTTAACCCTCGGGATTCCCTCGGCCGGTTATGCTTCGGACGTTATTTGGGCTCCTCCCTCAGCGACCGTTACTCGGACTCCCGAGCTCGGAGATCACCTAGGTTGAGTCAGTCCGAATGGGTTGGACTTCTCGATAAGTGAGCCCAATAATGAGTCTATCACTTGTTGGGCTATGTAGGTCCCGTTGGACCGCTTTGGGTCACATATTGTTTGGGCCGCGAATTTACCCATCTCCAACCATGACTGTACTTTTCCTTTAATCTTCCTAAGATTTATCCGTCGTGGAGTTAGAAATTCAAAGAGATCTTCACTCTCTCCCGCCACTTTTATTTGTCTCAGTCCCTCCTTCCTTAGAGGCTAGAGCCGTTTGCCAGTGTGCATGTCTTTTTCATTCTTTTTTAAAGTAAAAATATTTTTTGGTGAAAGTGGCGAGTCTTTTTTTATTGAGAACCAGGAACATGGGATTTTTTTATCAGATTCTAATTGATCATAATGCTTTTGACATCTCACACTATATTAAGAAGAACTTAATTGTTGGTAAAGATAAAAAAAATCATTGAAATAGCATTTACATATTAGTCTACCTGCGCATGTTTCCGTAGGTAAAAATTACGTACCTACACAACATAAAATCATACATGTTGACTTCTCTATTCATACGGTTTTTGAAATAGTAGGAAAGTTTTACCTACGACATTGGTCACTGGTAGTCTGGTAATGTGTCATTTAATAGAACTGACCAACTAGTAAGTGAGGACGGAAACAATATTTAATCTATATAAATAATTTTTGAAATATCAACATTATATAGGTAGGCGATTTAACTATCTTTAAGAAACATATACATGGCAGTCTTATCCACATCGAATGATCTAAACTAAGAATCTTGATTATTTATTCTAGATTGGATGTTTCTTAACTAGAATCATCTTGTTTTATGAATACTCGAAGTACTTGAAAAGAATGCAGCACTTTACGAAAAAGATGAACAAAACATTATAGATGAGAAATGTGTATATTCTGATCATAACTATTGACATCGCCACAATTATGTGGGATGCGTGCATATCGGCAAGGAGATCCGAATACAAACCACATTGACGGTTGACAGGCCAACCATCCCCCTCTCATCCATCCAACCTTTTCACCGACGACTTCACATGATTCTCGCAGTTCTCCCATCTTGTCATCTCCAATATTCCACCACAGCCGCTTCAAACTCCATTACAGGGGCTCAGTTAATTAAGCTGAACAAGCATGAAAACCCTTAATTGAGTTGAAGTAGAAAAACCTTCCGTGCTTGGCAAGTGGATCTATGCCTCCCAATGCGTTTGGTTTTCATCCACGGTCGGACGAGAGAGAGTAAAATGTATAATTCTTGAAACTAGTTTTGGATGAGGTACTCTTCCTATATCATCTGTTGCCTGACACGGCGATGTTAATGAATAGGAAGTGATGTGTAGAACGGACAGAGGTGGGGGTGTAGACTTCTCACCTTCTCTTTCACTGATATCACCGTGAGAGTTGGGATAGAGGGTAGAGTGTAAGCTTCTAACCGTCACTTTTACGAGGACCACCATGGGGGCGAATCTCAAGACTCCAACTAACATCTCTTTCACATAGAAGAGAGGGAAATTTTAACTATAATTCTTCACTAATTCCAATAGAGGATTACAAGCATATTTGTAGTGGCACCCTAACCCTAACAAAACTCATTTTTGGATCTAAATACCCTCAAACAAAAGTAGCAAAGACTACTATCTAGGCCATTGGGACTCAATAACTATAACATATATAGCCCAAAAAAGATAACTTTTTTTGACTCTAATGCTAAGACTCACATAAAAGTAAAAATATGTAAGAAAAAAATGACTCGATTGTTCCTCGTCATTCACCCCAGGTTCAAAATAATTCGCCCTCGAATTTTAAAAGACTGTAACACAATGATGAGGAACAGGTGCACGGGTCTATGATGGACCAATCTAGAACAGGCGCGTGGTTCTGTGATGGCCGATCTGGATGCCATTTTTGTGATCTGACGGGCCTTTAAGGCATTATGGGCCACATTGAGCTGATGTGAAATGAACTAGGCCGATCCAATGGGCCAAAATGGACCAAACTTGGCGTGCCTTGGTCTGGACAAAGGCACCCATGGGAAGTCACATGCGAAGTGAAGAGGGGTTCAGTAAATGCAGATATGGTGGCAGTGGTGGTTCTGGCCAATGACAAAGAGAGATGGGAAGGCAGCGGCGCAGGGCGGCGACACGCGGGGTCGCACAAGGCAGCATAGGGTGGAGCTGGAGGCGCTGGTGGTTGGCTCGCAAAGGATGAAGGAAGCGCAAGGAGGAGTGGACGCGGGGTGGTTGTGCAACAGCAGTGGTTGCAGAGCCAGTGAATGGCGAGGAGGTGGGGATCGCAAGCTGCCGGCCAGGGGCTTTGCGGTGGCAAATCCAGTATGGGAGTTTGCAGGGGGCATGGAGGTGGTAGTCAGACGGTGGCCGTGTGGGGGAGTGGAGATCGAGGCTCCTGGGGTTTGGCGTGTGCAGGACAGGGGAGGAGGAAGGAGGTGGATGGGGATGGTGGTGGTGAGGGTTTTTGGTCTACAGAGAGGAAAGGAGACGTGGTTGTTGTAGATCTATTTAAATCCACTTAAGGGAATATCAAATAAGCATAGCGTAGGATGCTATATGGAGGTTGATCGTCAGAGACCGCGGGCCTCGAATGATATAATCAATAAATAAATGAGGGATCGCGGAATACCTAAAAGAGTGGGGAGATTATGAGTCGACTTCCTTCTCTTCTAACTGGCCGGCCGATGGAGAGAGTCTCTCTTCTTGATTATCCTTGCAAACAAAGAAACAACACCAACAAATAAAATAGGGAATTAGAACTAAGGTGTAGTATCAAACTCAAATGAAATAAAGACGTGAAAACAAATATGAATGGAACACACCTGTTGGGTGTTACCCTTTAAACCCCTATGCAAAGGGTGGAGATAAACATGATGATATGAGTAAATAATTGGGTGTGTGCAAGTGTTGCACTGAGAGGAGGCTCAACGTGGTTGAGAAATTGGATGAACATATGAATATAATGAATGCATACGCTAATGCAATGAAAGAAATAGAAAAGAGAAGCAGAGAGGAAGTAGAGGAGCCTGGGATGTTTTCTGTTGGCGGCTGTGGCTTTTGAAGCGTTCGGGAGAGAGTCTCCATGGGGATGAAGCTTTAAATGCGAGGAAACTCCTCCTTGAGCCAACGGTCGAGCAGCGTCCCCCCCTGTAAAAAAAATAGAATCTCCTTTTTTGATCAAGAGCCACAGGGCTCTATTTATAGGGAAGAGATGTGTGGATTTAATCCAAGTAAAATTGGGATAACCCAGTTTTAGTATGAGATAAATATTGGAAGGAATCCCCTAGTCATAGAAAGTCATTAGAGTCCTTTCCGAAGTGGAAAGGGGCTCAAAGTGGAGAAAGAACGGGTTTCGGCACAGTTCGGAAACCTGGAAGAAATGACGACTCCTCACGCGGTCGTTATTTGAAATAACGACTTGCAAAGTGTCGTGAATCAAAAAAATAAATAAAAAAACTAAAAAGAAATAGCGCCTCAGCATGGGGCGTCAATTGAAATGACGCCCCCGTGAGGGGCGCTATTTCAATTTCTTCAAAAAAAAGGTTATTTTTCATTTCTCATTATTATTTTCTCATTTTTGGGGTGGATGTGTATCTAACTGTGCTGATTCCAATTCCTATTTTTTCGTATTTTTCTGACACCTAGAAGGTCACCAAAACACCCCTGAAAGAGTCACAGAAATATAATATAAAAAATTCTCAAATAGAATGGACGCCTCGTGGTGGAGGCATCATTTCTTTTTTTATTTTATAATATTTTTTTAAAAATCAAATGACGCCCCCCTCATGCGTTAATTCTTGAAAAATCCGTAAAAATATAGATAAATACCCAGAAACTCTATAAAAATAAGGAAAGATAAGAAAAGGTAGAAAAAGGGAAAAATCAAGAAAAATGGGAAAACAACTCAAATAAAGTTAATTTGCGAGTCAAATTGGGTCATTATGAGGTAATATGAGATGTACTCACAGTAATGTCAATTTTAGCGTGTCTATAGTTGCCCCGCATTGGCGTCTGCTTTACAAGCGAATAGAGTGAACTGAAAAGTAGATGTCAAAGTGTGACGAGACACACGATCAACATCATCTGATGAGAATTAAATCAAAAGCTCGAGATGAAGTAATCTCGAGAAATTCAATGAAATCAACGATGTTTGGATAAAAGAGGGAGTGTGCACGCGGGCACGAGAGAGATAAAAGAAGATGATCAACTTCCAGCGCGGTGGAAGTACCCAAGTCACAAGCCTGTATGTTTCGCCATTGGAGAGCGGTTACCAGACAATGTGGACGTGCTGCAGCAAAGGCGGATCTAAGGAAGAAGAGAGTGAAAATAGAAGATAGAAATCCAAACAAAGAGCTTTCAAGAAAACGGCCCAAACAGCGACAAGACAAACTGATGATTCAATTCAGCAATGAATATATCATATCTGGAAAGATTAAGATCAATTTGACTCTCTAAATCAGCTTATCAAAATGATTTTCTAACGTTGATTCAAAGTCCTACATGAATGCATGCTGGGTTTAAAGGAAAAATTTAAAACAAATAAAAATATAAAATAATCAAAGATAATATTGCTAAGTTACCCAGACTGAGTCAAGAAATCGATTTCGCGAGCTAATACTGAGCCGAAGCCCGTTTATCCGCGCACTATCTCGCGAAAAGGAACCATCGTCCCTAGTCTTGGACGGCTCAACGGCCTATCCGTGTGACTAAGATTCCTCTAAAATCGTCATTCTTTTTGATGAAGGGGAACTCAAATTTCAGAGTTACCAAAGCCATAAGATCCTTGATATAATCTAATAGCGTAGATAACATATAGTAGGAATGCATACAGGGAAGATGTTGGAGTAATGAGCATGAGGGAACTGAGAAATGAGGTGCAAGCACCGTGGGACTTGGATGATGATGCCCAGTCGGTGGGACCAAAGAAAGCTTCTTATCCTGCGATCAAAATCGATTAGCCAAGATATAAGGATGCATAAAGCAATGAAAGCAGTTTAAGCATGAAAGCATAATCGAAACATTCAATAACATTGCATAGCATGGAAAAACATCATATAAAAAGCCATAAAGCAGGAGAGCATTCCAAGTATTTTTGTTCAATGTCATCACGAGGATGACAATCTTGGCAAATCAGAAGATTTATGCATAAAAGATCAGGATGATGTCATAATGGTTGAGCAAAGCTAGCAGGAATAGTCAGAGAAGTTGGCTCTTGAATGATTGGGGTGATGCGCAGAGCAGCAGAGATAATCAGATTGACGTGAATAATCAGAGTGATATCCCAAGTGGCAGGGATGATCAGATTGACATCAATTGCTCAAAATGATGGAGAGATGATCAAAGTGCCCAGGGCGATAAATCATGATGATGTTGGGAAGAATCAAAAGATTGATAGCAATGAATGAAGAGGACTCATCTCATATTCTTGGTCCTTACAAATGAATTGTCCCTGCAAAAAATACCATCAGAAAAATACAATGTAATTTTTTTTGGATTTTTGGAGAGTATGCAAATTTTTAGGGGTTTTGAAAAGTATTCCATTTTTTTATGGATTTTGAGAATATTTGAATTTTTATGGATTTTTGAGAATATTTGACATTTTTTTAAATTTTTGTTAAAAATATTTAAAAAATTTTTTGAATTTTTGAGAATATTTGAATTTTTGATGAATTTTAGAATATTTGAATTTTTTGATTTTAGAAACATTCAATTTTTTAAATTTTTTTGGATTTATTTACTTTTTTTAACGACAGCTATGGGATGGGTAGACTTGGGATGCACAGACCTTGAGGTGGAATGCATCGACCTAGCTTAGTCTGAGGATGGAACTGCATCGACCTAGCTTTGGAGGACTGCACCGACCTGACTTTGGATTATGGAAAACATGCTCAGACGTTGGCTTAGGCTTAGAAACGTGCTCGGACATATGACTTTGGCTTGGAAACATGCTTGGACTTAATGGCTTAGGCTTATAGAAAACATGCTCAGACCTTGGAGAAACATGGTTAGACCTTGGATGGACATGGTTAGACCTTGGAGAAATATGGTTAGACCTTGGATGAACATAGTAAGACCTTGGAGAAACATGGTTAGACCTTGGGTGAAATATGGTTAGACCTTGGAGAAACATGCTTGGACCTTGAATGACACAGACCTATGGAGAAACATGCTAAGACTTGGGATATGGTTAGACTTTGACTTTGGGAGATGCATGGACTTTTGAGAAGGTGCTTGGAGTTGTGGAAAAGGTGCTTGGACTTGTGAAAATGCTCAGACTTGATTGCTTAGACTTATGAAAATGATCAGACTTGATTGCTTAGACTTATGAAAATGTGCATCGAAATGCATGTGAGCCAGCGGTGAAGAAATACGAATGACGACCGGACAGTTGCTGCTAATTACGGGAATGGCGCCCTCATGAGCGGGCATTATTTGAAAATAAATTTTTTTAAAAAAATGAAATATGCAAACTTTTATGAGTTTTTGGAAAGTTTTCAATTTTTATAAACTTTGGAAAATATATGATTTTTTTAAATTTTGTTTGAATTTTAACTTAGACTTTGCTAATACAGCATCGGAGGGATGTTCAAACCACTAGCAAGGGGTCCTCCTTCCTTCCCCTTTCGCTAAAAAAATTACCCAAAGTCGGGCGTACATTTAAAGGCGGCGCCCTATGTGGATGCACTAAAATTCACTAGTTATGGTATTCGTTTATTTAAGTGCGTGGGCGTGTCAGTCACAAAGTGACGATTTATTGTGCACTCGATCTGACTAATTAGACGATTGTGTGATTCGTGTCGGGACCAAAACCCATCGCGCCATAAAGGTCACATCGTTATTTACATCCCCTCGGAGAGGGGAATACCCTTGATTAATCGTCGGGGATCAGGACCTCATTGCCAGGAAATTATATCGAGAGAAACAAGCCGATAGCGGTCTCGGATCAGTCGGAAAAGCCCTATGTCTAGGGAAGCAAGCATTCGAAATGTGTCGGTCACTCAGGGGACCAGTTAATGTTCGGACGAGTGTCCGATTTGTGAATATCGTAATCGTCACGGAAAATCCGGAGCATATGTATGCCGGGGTATGGCAAATTTATTGTTCAGAGGAACGGGGAATGTTCAGTTAAATCCCGGCTAGAGCGGTCAGAAACCAATAAGTTTGTCGGCCTAGTGCAGGATCAAGTTGCGACCATACTGTGGTGGGCCCCCCGCGGTCGAAGTCAGGCTCACGTGGGCATTGTCAATATTTCCGGTGCCGAGGGGCATCGGAGGATGATGTCCCGGGATCTGATCCCAGAACCAATATGTATTCAAAGGGAGCGGGCTATAGGCCGAGGATATAGGTCAGACAATGATCATAATCGGGACGGACCCGAGGTCTAAGCGTGACCTATGAAGGCCTTATTAATATTCCCATGCAAAGGGTCCGGGGATGACGAGAGTCGTCTCATTCCATTCAGATTTTGTCAGTCATTCATGGACCACTTTATGTTCGGACAAAGGTCCGTATCGAAGATACAATGTAAATGGAAACAAACCCGTACAAATGTATGCCGAGTTTACGGAAATTTCAATGAAAGAGCGGAAACGAATCCCAATGGGAACGAGTCTGGTTTGACAAACTATCGGCCCAGAACAATGTCGGATTACGACCATATTGGGATGGTTCCCAAGGTCCGAACTCGACTTGGAGGGGCGACATTAATATTCCCTTTACACCGGATCTTGAGGAGAGACAAGGCTGTGGAGCGGACTTCATCATTTTATTATTTTTTACATTTTTTATTACCATTTTTGTTATTCTATAATTTTTTGATGAATTTGTTATTATTACTTATTTATGTTATCATCAGTTGTTATTTATTGTTGGGTTTGTTGTTATTATTTATTTATCCCTTTATTATTATTATTCATTTATTTACTTTTTTGAATTTATTATTATTATTATTTACACATTTTTTATTATTATCACTATTATTTATTCTTTTTTTGAGTTTGTTGTTATTATTATTCTTTTGTTACATTTAGGGCACGCGTGGGAGGATGGGCCAACAGGGGTTGGGGGTGAGGTCTATGCAAGCCTGGATAGAGTCAGCACAGGTTAGGGAAAGGCCGATGCAGGTTTTGGTTGGGCACAGGGAAGGTCGGTGCAAGTCTGGGCAGGGCTAAGGGGGGGTTCAATGCATGCTGGGGGGCTCGGTGCAGGTTTTGTGCGTGCTAGGGTCAGTGCACGTTGGGGTTATAAAGGAGGCAAGGTCGGTGCAAGTTTATGTATAGGGTATGTGCGTGAAGGCCATGGTCTGTGCATATTTTGGTTAAGTCTGTACAGGTTGGTCAAAGTAGGGTTTATGCATGCATTAGGCAGGGTATGAAGTCGGTGCAATCGGGGCTCGTAGTATGTGCAATTGGGGTTGGGCCTATGCAAGTTCTCCTTGGCTAGAAGCAGGTCTGTGCATGCTGCAAATAAGGCCGGTGCAAGGTGGCAGCGGTGCAAGGGGACTGTGCCGGGCAAGGCTTGGATGGGCGTACTGGGTAGGAGGGATTAAGGGGTGTGTGTCGTGGAAAGCGAGGGAAGGGCGTACCGGGCAAGAGCTAGGCGAAGTGTGCCGGGCAGGGCATAGTTGGGGCGTGCCGGGCTAAGCATGGCTAGGCTGTGCCGGGCCAAGGTCGAACCAGGGTGTACCGGGCAGGGTCTGTAAGGGGATGTGCCGGCGAGGATTGGGATGAGGTTGTACCGGGCTGGGGTCCAGATGGAGAGCACCGGGTAATGTTTGTGGAAGGGTGCACCGGCCAAGGCCTAGTAGGGGTTTTCTCTTCTTCACGAAATGCATGCGTAGGGATTTTCTTTCATTCTTGAAATGCATGAAGGGGTTCTCCTTTTTATTCATGGAGTGGATGTGTGAGCTTTGATTTGGTTTTCTTTTATTCATGTAGACCATATTCGTGGTTATGTTTGATAGTCCATCATAAAAGATGCGAGTATTCAGATATTCGGGTTCTCCGTAGTTCGTTTGTTATTTCGGCGAGGCCATTGCATTAGTGTTTATTTTGTTCATTTGTTGTTTCTTTTTGCATTATTACTTTTCTTTTATTATTATTGCTAGTATGTTAGTTCTGACGAAAATTCGACAGCATCTCCCCTTGACCCGGATGGTAAGGGGGGTAAAAGGGAACGCGCCCACAAGGAGTGGTGGAACCCGACAATTTGAGGTGAGTGCCAGAGGCAGCAGCACCTTTGATAAAATTTCGGAAAGCCCGGAGGAACCGACGAACGGAAGACACGCCTAACACTGGCTGGGGTGCACAGGGTAAGAAGAGGGGCCTGGCATGCCGGCTAGGGTGGCCAGGCAGTGTGTCGGGCTGGGAGTGGCCAAGCTGTGTCGGGGAAGGCTCCAACAGAGGCTGTGCCGGGTTGGCCGGCACAGAAGTGTGCCGGGCAAGGAGGCTAAGGGGTGCGCCGGCCTGTGGGTAGTCAAGGGTGTGCCGGCTAAGCTGGCCTGAGGGCGCACCGGGCAAGAGGAAAGGCTAAGCGTGCTGAGCTGGAAGGGCGAAGGGTGCACCGGGCTAAGAGGCTAGGGAGTGCACCGGCCAAGGGGTAAGATGCAGCACTGGTAAGGGCTATGGGTTGGCATGCCAGTGAGGAGAGGGTGTTGGCATACTGGGCTGGGTCTGAACTGAGGGGTACGCCAACACGAAGGAGAGAGGGGTCTGGGGGTGTTGAGATGGAGGCATTGGGCTTCCAACGCTTCAAGGAGAGGGGAAGACTCTACATGGAAAGCCACTCATGGACGGCCACCCGAATGGCATTGCACCCAAAACACCATCGATTGGATTGGGCAAGCCAGCATCATGGAAGGAAAATAACCCAAAAGAGCGAGAAACCCAGGGAAAGGGAAGAAGCAAGCGACAAAAACACATCGAGAGAAGGAGCTAGCGGGAATGACAGGGAACCCAAGAAGGGAACATCTTTATTCATGCGAGAAGGTGACCGTAGACGGCCATGAACATTACAAGGCCCATACGGTCTATGCTACAGACAAAGGGGGAAGAAGGATAGCATGAGAATGAAAGAGGAAGAAGGGACGAAGAGAGCATTGGAGTCGAGCAGGGGCGACTGCTCCCTGCTCTTCCCCCACTCCCTCTGCTACATCGAACTCTCTCTCTTCTTCTCTTACTCTCTCTCTTTCAGTGGCCTCTGGACAATCTTCGGTGCCGGAGCAGCCCTCTCCTTTCTCTTCTTTCTTCTCCCTCTGTTCTCTTCTTTGTGCCTACGCCTCTGTGTGTCTGCGGGCTTTTTCCCGTGGAGAAGGGGGCCTTTTTATATCCTCGGCGGCGGGAGCGTCTGAAGGCAGGAAGCGCCCGACGGAGACAGCCATTAAATGAGGATTTGACTTCTCCCGTCCTCGGTGGCAGGGGGAATAGCCTGTGTGCCTTCCTCCCTGGGCGACACCTCAGCCAGCTCGCTGCGCGCCACGAATCGTAGGGGATGGGCATCACGTTCATTCTGCCGGTTGCACCGAGTGGCAAAGTGTGCCGCTGGAAGACCCAAGAAGTGTGCCGCGGAGGGGCTGGCAACGTGTGCCTCTGAAGTGGCTGGCAAGCGTGCCGTTGAAGGGCCAATAAGGTGTACCGCTGAAATCTTTGGAGGAAGTGCACCGCTGGAGGGGCTTCCATGGTGTGCCGCTGAAGGGGGGGCACTGGGTGTGCCGGCCAAGAGCTGGCCCGTGTGTGCCGCTGAGGGAGGGCACTGGGTGTGCCGGCCAATGGCCTTTCGAGGTGTGCCGTTGAGAGGCCTGCAGGCGTGCCGCTGAAGGGGCTGGCCAAGTGTGCCGCTAGAGGGGGGGAAGAGAGCGTGCTGTTGGGGCGCTTGAAGGGCGTGCCGCTAAGGGCTAGCAGGGGCGTGCCGTTGAAAGGCCACCCCGAGTGTGTCGCCGAAAGGCCCTTCGGAAGCTTGCCACTAGAGGGGCACTTGAAGTGTGCCGTTGGAGGCATCAAAGTGGTGTACCGGCGAAGGCATTTGGAGGTGTGCCGTTGGAGGCACTTCAGGGGCTTGCTTTTCTTCTTTTATTCTTCTCATCTTTCCTTCTCTTTCTCCGCTTCTTTATTCCCCTGCACGTAAACATGGGGTGAAAATTTTTCAGTGTCCATATATGCCCCCCAACCGCAGACGGCGCGAGAGAGGGACGAGAGAGCGAGGCCTGCGGGTGCAGCCCACTGAGGGATTCATCAACATGATGAGGAGAACGGGTCCGCGGACCGAAGTTATGGTCGAGAAACCGGGCCACGTGGGCCAAAACCCGGGGAGCAGGCTATGAAAGCCGAAGTTATTGGAAAGTAGGCTATGAAAGCCAAGGTTATGCAAGGTGAGCCACGGGGGCAAAGAGAAGGGTTAATTCCTTTAACGGTCTGGACGACAGGTCCAAGTCAAGAGGGTTATTCGTCACCCGAAGGGACGGAGAGAAGAGTTTGTTGATTCAACGACCCGGACGGAAGGTCCAAATCAGAGGGATATTCATCACCCGAAGGGACGGAGAGAAGAGTTTATTTAATCAATGACCTAGACGGGAGGTCCAAGTCAAAGGGGATATTCACCGCCCGAAGGGGAGGAGGGAAGAGTTTGTTTAATCAATGACCTAGGCAGGAGGTCCAAGTCAAAGGGTATATTCGTCACCCGAAGGGACGGAGAGGTGGTCAAGTCGCTGACACGGGCTAGTGTTAGCGCAAGGAAAAGGGAATGATTCCTTACTCGAATGGCAGGCTCGGGCCGGGGTGAAAGGCTGCTTTGTTCTTTAATGTGCTGCGGGAACCGGCCAAGAAAGGTCTTTTAGTTCTCCAACTGGGCGGAAGGTCCGATCTAGAGTGGAGAGAGTCTTTTGTTTTCCATCCGGACGGAAGGTCCGATCTAGAGTGGAAGGGAGTTTTGTTCTCTGGCTGGAGGGCAGGTCCGAACCAGAGAGAAAGGATCTTTTGGTTCTCTAGCCGGACGGAAGGTCCGATCTAGAGTGAAGGGAAGTTTTGTTCTCTGGCTGGACGGCAGGTCCGAACCAGAGTGAAAGGATCTTTTGTTCTCTAGCCGGACGGAAGGTCCGATCTAGAGTGGAAGAGTTACATATTCATTCATCAACGCCAGCGGGCTGTCGGGAGCTGACGTGGTTTATTCATGAACACGGGGCGAGTGTCCAAGCAAGGGTCTTTTTGTTCTCTGGCCAGACAAAAGGTCCGAACCCGAGTGAAAGAGTTACAAATTTATTCATCAACACCAGCGGGATGCCGGGAGCTGACGTGGTTCATTCATGAACACGGGGTGAGTCTCAAAGCAAGGTTTTTCTGTTCTCTAGCTAGACGAAAGGTCCGAACCAGAGTGAAAGGAATCTTTTGTTCTTTAAAGCGCTGGGGTACCGGCTATCAAATCCGAACCCGGGGAAGTGGACCACAAGGGCCAGAATCGGTGTTGCGGAAGTAGGCCGTGAGGGCTGAAATCGGGGAAGCGGACTACATGAGCCGCAATCGGGAAGCTGGCCGCAAAAGCTGAAATTGGGGAGCAGACTATGAGAGCCCAGATCGGGGAAGCAGGCTGCAGAAGCCGAAGCTGGGAGATTAGCAAGCCGCAGGGGCAGGAAGTAGGCCGTGAGGGCCAAGATTGGGCTATACGAGCCAAAACTAGGAAAGCAGGCTGCGATAGCCGAAATTGAGTTTATTTATTTTATTATTTTTATTGCTATTATTTTTTATTTCTTTATTCAAGCATGCAGGCATTCGTCAGCAGGCGTAACATAAGTATGGATAAGGCAGCTCCCTCTATAGGGGATGGGATAGGGACATTGCCCATAATTCACAGACACGGTGTGGGTCAGGAGGCACAGCTAAGGGGTGGTGCACCCGTCAAGAGGATATCACATGTCTTGCATGCATAGCTTAAATTCACGCATTTCACCCGAGATAACTCTTCGTGGAGTGGAAGAGCAAACGTGTGAGCAAAAGGCCCTCGAGTATAGGGATTTGCAAGTTTTCTAAGCAACACTCGAGGTTTACTCTAGCGCCTACACATGGGTTTCAGGCTCTCGATTTCGGTAGCTTCACACAGCCCCCACCTGTTTATTTTGGTAGCGAATTTCATCGTTCGGTGCGAGTCTCCTCATGTGTCTCAATGGGGATTCCCGTCTACTAGGATTCATCTTTATCATAATTCTATTACGGATTCCACCGTTCAGTGTGAGTCTCCTCATGTGTCTCAATGGGGATTCCCGGCTATTAAGCTTCGTCTTTATTGCGATTCGCTTCACCATTTCACGCGAGTCTCCTCATTTGTTTTAGTGGGGATTCCCGACTACTTGGATTCACGTTTCTCTCTTTTTTTTTGCATCATCATCATATTTTTTAATGGGGATAGGCAGCTTTTTCCTCACGATTACCTTTCACGCGAGTGCATGAATTCAAGCATCCGTAGAGTGCTAAGAAGAAAGTCGGGCAATCCCTATGGTCGAAAGCCATTGAACACATTAAGTGCGAAGTGGGGGAGTGTTGCCTCAGGTTTATTTTGTAAGTTGGGCTTAGCAATTTAGCCATGACTCTTCCCCTTGACGTGCGCATCCGCCATAATTGGGTTCCCTTCGAGCATATGCCGTGATGCGCGTGCATCCGGAATCGGGGCAGTATTATTTAGCAAGGAAATGTGGTCCTAGAAAATTCGAGGGAAGTCTCTTATTATATAATATAAGCAAGCATGCAAGCGGGGTAACCAAACATTCTCTTCTCTCTCTTTTTTTGTTGTTTTTTCTTCACAAGAAAATACTGTTGTTACGTATAAGTGTAGTGGTAGTAAAAGTATTAAGGGAGCATACCGAGAAGGGCCGAAAGGACATTAGGGAAGCGGGCTATAGAAGCCAAGGGACATTAAGAGAGCGGGCCATAAGGGCCAAAAGATGCCGGGAAGTAGGCCAGAAAAGTCGAGGGGCATTAGGGAAGCAGGCCATAGAAGCCGAGAGAGCTATAAAACGGGCTACAAGGGCCAAAGGTTGGGGGAGCAGGCTACGAAGGCCAACATTGGGAAGCAGGCCACGAAGGCCAAAGGTTGGGGGAGCATGCTACGAAAGCCAGAATTGGGAAGCAGGCCACGAGGGTCAAAGAGAAGCAGACTATGAGAGCCAGAATTGGGAAGCAGGCGATGAAGGCCAAAGGTTGGGGGAGCAGGCTACGACAGCCAGAATTGGGAAGCAGGCCACGAGGGCCAAAGAGAAGTAGGCTGCAAGAGACAAAGTTGGGAAGCAGGTCACGAAGGTCAAAGGGAAGCAGACTGCAAGAGCCAAAGTTGGGAAGCAGACTGCAAGAGCCAAAGTAGGGGAAGCGGGCTGCGAGAGCCAAAATTGGGAAGCAGGCTACGAGAGCCAGAATGTTGGGAAGCAGGCTGTAAAGCCAAAAGCTGTCAGAGAGCGCGGTGGGATGGATGGATTAATCCTGATAGTGGGCCTTGGCCAAAATGGCTGAGTCGAAGGGCGTCAGGTAGCGGGATGTGAGAGCCGAAGAGAAGGGTCCCTTTTTATTCTCTGGCCAGGGGAAGGGTCCGAACCAAAGTGAAGGGTTGATTCTTTGATTCTCTGGCCGGGAAAGGATCCGAACCAAAGTGAAGGGTTTATTCTTTGATTCTCTGGTCGAGAAAGGATCCGGACCAAAGTGGAATGTTTATTCTTTAATTCTCTGGTCGGAGAAGGATCCGAACCAAAGTGAAAGGTCTCTCTTTTTAATTCTCTGGCCGGGGAAGGATCCGAACCAAAGTGAAAGGTTTATTCTTTGATTCTCTGGTCGGGAAAGGATCTGAACCAAAGTGAGAGGTTGATTCTTTGATTCTCTGGCCGGGGAAAGGATCCGAACCAAAGTGAAGGGTTGATTCTTAATTCTCTGGCCGGGGAAGAACAGAACCAAAGTGAAAGGTTGGTTGATTTTGTTGGGTGGCCAAAGGCCGCAGGTGGAGTTGCTTGTTGGCTCGACATCTGTCAACTCGAATATCGATGGTTGAGAAGCTGTTGGCTCAGAAGCTGATGGATGAGATGCTTTCGGCTCGGGGGCCGATGATCGGATAGCTGTCGGCTCAAGGGCCGATGATTGAATAGTTGTCAACTCAGGGGCCGATGATTGAATAGCTGTCGGCTTGAAGCCCCGATGACTGAGTATTTTGTCGGCTTAATGCCCCGTCGGCGGAAGGTTTTATCGGTTTAATGTCCCATCGACAGAAGATTTTATCGGTTTAACGCCCCGTCGGTGGAAGGTTCTATCGATTTAACGCCTCATCGGTGGAAAGTTTTATCGGTTTAACGCCCCGTCGGCGGAAGGTTTTGTTGGTTTAACGCCCCGTCGGCGGAAAGTTTTACCGGTTTAACGCCCCGTCGGTGGAAGGTTTTATCGGTTTAACGCCCTGTCGGTGGAAGGTTTTGTCGGTTTAACGCCCCGTTGGCGGAATGTTTTGTCGGTTTAACGCCCCGTCGACGGAAGGTTTTATCGGTTTAACGTCCCGTCCGCGGAAGGTTTTATCGGTTTAACGCCCCATCGGTGGAAGATTTTATCGGTTTAACACCCCGTCGGCGGAAAGTTTTATCGGTTTAACGCCCCATCGGTGGAAAGGCTTCATCGGTTTAACGCCCCGTCGGCGGAAAGTTTTATCGGTTTAACGCCCTGTCGACGGAAAGTTTTATCGGTTTAATGGCCCGTCGGCGGAAGGTTTTGTCGGTTTAATGCCCCGTCGACGGAAGATTTTATCGGTTTAACGCCCCGTCGGCGGAAGGTTTTGTCGGTTTAACGCCCCATCGGCGGAAGATTTTATCGGTTTAACACCCTGTCGGTGGAAGGTTTTGTCGGTTTAACGCCCCGTCGGTGGAAAGGTTTCATCGATTTTACGCCCCGTCGGCGGAAAGTTTTTTCGGTTTAACGTCCCGTCGGCGGAAAGTTTTATCGGTTTAACACCCCGTCGGCAGAAGGTTTTGTCGGTTTAACGCCCCGTCGACAGAAGGTTTTGTCGGTTTAACACCCCAACGGCGGAAGGTTTTATCGGTTTAACGCCCCGTCAGCGGAAGGTTTTGTCAGTTTAACACCCCCCCGGTGGAAGGTTTTATCGGTTTAACGCCCCATCGACGGAAAGTTTTATCGGTTTAACGCCCCGTCGGTGGAAGGTTTTGTCAGTTTAACACCCCCTCGGCGGAAGGTTTTATCGGTTTAACGCCCCATCGACGGAAAGTTTTATCGGTTTAACGCCCCGTCGGCGGAAGGTTTTATTGGTTTAATGCCCCGTCGACGGAAGGTTTTATCGGTTTAACGCCCCATCGGCGGAAAGTTTTATCGATTTAACGCCCCGTCGGCGGAAAGGTTTCATCGGTTTAACGCCCCGTCGGTGAAAAGTTTTATCGGTTTAACGCCCCGTCGGTGGAAAGTTTTATCGGTTTAAATCCCGTCGGTGGAAGGTTTTATCAGTTTAACGTCCCGTCGACAGAAGGTTTTATCGGTTTAACGCCCCGTCGGCGGAAGATTTTGTCGGTTTAACGCCCCATCGGTGGAAGGTTTTATCGGTTTAACGCCCCGTCGGCGGAAGGTTTTGTCAGCTTAGATGAAAGGTCGTGAGGCCGACCACATGAGGGGTCTATTTGTTGGATGGCTGGAGGCAGAGGGCAAAAGACCATGTCTGTCTCAAGGCTCACTTTCTTTTCTTCTCTTCTTCTTTTATGTGGAGGGGCGAGTGGAAAGTCCACATCTGCCTGATGACTGTTCTTTTCTTTTCTGCTCTTCTTTTTATTGTGAAGAGGCGGGTTCAAAGACCACGTCCACCTCATAACTGTTCTTTTGTTCTGCTCTTTCTTTCTCATTAATGCCCCCGGACTGGGGTGCATTTCTCTTCACTGCTCCCAGGTTAGGGTGTAGCTTTTTTTCATCTGCCCCCTAGGTCGGGGGGTATGCCTCTTCACTTCTGTGCCCCCAGGTAGGGTGTATTCTTTATGGCTTCTATGCCCCCAGACGGGGTGTAACTTCTGCTTCTTATGCCCCAGAGTGGGATATCTTTCTCTTCACATGCCCCCGACACGGGGTGTATCTTTTGCTTCTCTTTTTCATGCCCCCATATCAGGGTATGTCTTTTGCTTCTTATGCCCCCAGGCCGGGATGCATTCTACTTTTAGTGCCCCCGGAGTGGGGTGTATTACTGCTTCTGATGCCCCCAAGGCGGGGTGTAATTCTTGCTTCTTATGCTTATGTGCCCCCAAGCGGGGTGTATTTCTTTCTTCATATGCCCCTAAGCCGGATAAAATTGTTTGTCCTGCTTCAGATGCCCCCGGGGGGGTGTGTGTTGCTTCATGGATCCCGAGGCCGGGGCGTTTTCTTCATATGCCCCCATGTTGGGATGTAACTTTTCTTCTGTGCCCCCAAGCGGGGTGTATCTTTCATGGCTTGTAGGCCCCCAGTCGGGGTGTAACTTCTGCTTCCTATGCCCCGGAGCGGGGTACGTTTGCTTCTTGTGCACCCAGGTCCGGGTGGATTTCTTTCTTTGTTTGCCCCCAGTCCGGGGTGTATGTCTCTTTGCTTCTGTGCCCCCAAACCAGGGCGTGTTCCTGCTCCCCCTTTTTTTATGTGACCCTATGGCGGGGCGTATTCCTCTTCATGTGCCCCTAAGCTGGGGTATATTTCTTCTGCTCCTTATGCCCCTAGACTGGGGTGTGTCTCTTCTTCAAATGCCCCTAAGTCAGCGTGTATTCTTTATGACTTTTATGCCCCTAAGCTGGGATGTGTCTTCTACTTCTTATGCCCCCATGGCGGGGTATGTTTCTTCTTCAAAAGCCCATGAGCTAGGGTGAGTTCTGCTTCTTTTGCGCCCAAGGTGGGGTGAGTTTCTCTTCATATACCCCTAAGTCGGGGTGTATTCTTGTTTCACGTGCCCCCAAGTTGGGGTGAAGTTTCTTGCTTATTATGCCTCCATGGCGGGGTAGATTCTTCCTCAAATACCCCTAACCCGGGGTGTATCCTCTTCATGTGCCCCCAAGGCAGGATGTGTTTCTTCTTAAGATGTTCCTGGAGTGGGGTGCAGTTTATTGCCTCTTATGCCCCCAGGCCGGGGTGTAGTCTTTGCTTCTTATGTCCCCATGGCGGGGTAGAGTTTTTGCTTCTTATGCCCCCATGGCGGGGTAGTGTGGACTCCCTTCATGTGCCCCCAGGCCGGGGGTGTATGTTGCTTCACGTGCCCCCATGGCGGGGTACATTTTTTTCTTCAAATTCTCCTAAGCCAGGATGTATTCTTTATGGCTTCTGTGCCCCAAGGTGGGGTGTATGTTTCTTCTTCATATGCCCCTAAAGGGGGGTGTAGCTTTATTTCATGTGCCCCCCATAAGGGGTGTGTTTTGCTTCTTGTGCACCCCGGGCGGAGTGTGTTCCTCTCTTTGTATGCCCCCAAGGTTCAGGTGTAGCTCTTGGCTTCAGACGCCCGGAAGGCGGGATATTCTCTGCCTATTTCACCCTCAAGGCGGGGTGTATTCCTTTCTTCATATGCCCCCATGGCGGGGTATGTTTCTCTTTCAAATGCCCCTAAGTCGGGGTGCAACTTTTGCTTCCCTTTTTTTTTATGCCCCTATGGCGGGGTATGTCTTTTGCTTCTTATGCTCCCGGACCAGAGTAGGCTCTTCGTCAAATGCCCCTAAGCCGGGGTGTAACTTTTGGCTTTATGTGCCCCCAGGTTGGGGTAGATTTCTTCTTCATGTGCCCCCAAGAGTGGGGTGTATTCTTTCTTGCCCCTTATGCCCCCATGGCGGGGTATATTTCTTCTTCTTATCCCCCACAGCGGGGTATATGCATGCTCTCTTCAGGAGTGGTGGCTGTGCCTGGACTCTTGCTATAAGGCATTCCCCACAGCGGGCGGGAATTCGTCAAGATACAGTTGCGGCTTGTTGGATCTTCTAACAGTCACTCGAGGGACCGTCTTGTGTCGGACAGAGGCAACAGGAAGGTGGAATGGAGCGGGGCATTGCACCACGGACTTGGACCCCCCTAGAGTCGGGCAGGATGCCGGCTTTCTTCTGGTTCTCTTGGTCGGCAATGCTTGTCATTTTTTTTCTTTTCTTCTCTTCTTCTTTTTGTATAATAGACGAAGGTGGGTGCGCAGGAGAGCGCTCACCCCCTCAGAGAGGGGATGAGTGGTTCGCTCCACCGCATCAATCCCACAGTGGTGGTCTTTGTTCAGCACGGGTCTCGACGGATCTGGTCGTACAGCCCTCTCTTGCCAATTCTTTCTCTTCCTTATTTTTTCTTTATTTTCTTCTCTTCTCTTCTTCTTCTTTTCTTTCTTTTTTTTTAGCAACTCTCATGACTCCTGGAAGCTGCGGGTGCCTCAGAGTAGCGTCTCCGAGGCCACGAAGATAATTACGCCTAGTCCGGCTTTTCTCCCCATAGGGCTGGCGGAGACAACACCTGCAATCCATTAAGACAGGCAAACATCATTTATTAGGAGGCCATGAGGCCCTGAATCCCCGGTAAAGAGATGAAGGGTGGTTTAGGTCCCATCGGGCGTGCAAGACTTGTGGACGCACTAAAATTCGCTAGTTATGGTATTCGTTTATTTAAGTGCGTGGGCGTGCCAGTCATAAAGTGACGATTTATTGTGCGCTCGATCTGACTAATCAGATGATTGTGTGATTCATGTCGGGACCAAAATCCGCCGCGCCATAAAGGTCACAGCGTTATTTACATCCCCTCGGAGAGGGGAACACCCTTGATTAATCGCCGGGGATCATAGCCTCATGGCCAGGAAATTATATCGAGAGAAACAAGCCGATAGTGGTCTCGGATCAGTCGGAAAAGTCCTATGTCTAGGGAAGCAAGTATTCGAAATGTGTCGGTCACTCAGGGGACCAATTAATGTTCGAACGAGTGTCTGACTTGTGAATATCGTACTCATCACGAAAAATCCGGAGCATATGTATGCCGGGGTATGGCAAATTTATTGTTCAGAGGAACGGGAAATATTCAGTTAAATCCTGGATAGAGCAGTCAGAAACCAATAAGTTTGTCGGCCCAGTGCAGGATCAAGTTGCAACCATACTACGGTGGGCCCCCTGTGGTCGAAGTCAGGCTCGCGTGGGCATTGTCAATATTTCCGGTGCCAAGGGGCATCGGGGGATGATGTCCCGGGATCAGATCCCAGAACCAATATGTATTCAAAGGGAGCGGGCTATAGGCCGAGGATATGGGTCAGACAATGACCATAATCGGGATGGACCCGAGGTCTAAGCGTGACCCATGAAGGCCTTATTAATATTCCCATGCAAAGGGTCCGGGGATGACGAGAGCCGTCTCATTCCATTCAGATTTTGTCAGTCATTCATGGACCACTTTATGTTCGGACAAAGGTCCGTATCGAAGATACGATGTAAATGGAAACAAACCCGTACAAATGTATGCCGAGTTTACGGTAATTTCAATGAAAGAGCGGAAACGAATCCCAATGGGAATGAGTTCGGTTTGACGAACTATCGGCCCAGAACAATGTCAGATTACGGCCATATTAGGATGGTTCCCAAGATCCGAACTCGACTTGGAGGGGCAGCATTAATATTCCCTTTACACCAGATCTTGAGGAGAGACAAGGCTGTGGAGCGGACTTCATCATTTTATTATTGTTTACATTTTTTATTACCCTTTTTGTTATTCTATAATTTTTTGATGAATTCGTTATTGTTACTTATTTATTTTATCAACAGTTGTTATTTATTGTTGGGTTTGTTGTTATTAATTAATTATCCCTTTATTATTATTATTCATTTATTTACTTTTTAGAATTTATTATTATTATTTACCCATTTTTTATTATTATCACTATTATTTATTCTTTTTTGAGTTTGTTGTTATTATTATTCTTTGGTTACATTTAGGGCATGCGTGGGAGGATGGGCCAACAGGGGTTGGGGGAGAGGTCTATGCAAGCCTGGATAGAGTCAGCACAGGTTGGGGTAAGGTCGATGCAGGTTTTGGTTGGGCACGGGGGAGGTCGGTGCAAGTCTGGGCTGGGCTAACGGAGGGTTCGATGCATGCAGGGGGCTCGGTGCAGGTTTTGTGCGTGCTAGGGTCAGTGCACGTTGGGTTGCAAAGGAGGCAAGGTCGGTGCAAGTTTATGTATAGGGTCTGTGCGTGAAGGCCAGGGTCTGTGCGTATTTTGGTTAAGTCTTTGCAGGCTGGTCAAAGTAGGGTTTATGCATGCATTAGGCAGGGTATGAAGTTGGTGCAATCGGGGCTCGTAGTCTGTGCAATTGGGGTTGGGCCTATGCAAGTTCTCCTTGGGCTATAAGTAGGTCGGTGCAGGCTGCAAATAAGGCCGGTGGAAGGTGGCAGCGGTGCAAGGGGACTGTGTCGGGCAAGGCTTGGATGGGCGTACCGGGTAGGAGGGATTAAGGGGTGTGTGTCGTGGAAAGCGGGGGAAGGGCCTACCGGGCAAGAGCTAGGCGAAGTGTGCCGGGCAAGGCATAGTTGGGGCATGCCGGGCTAAGCATGGCTAGGCTGTGCCGGGCCAAGGTCGAACCAGGGTGTACCAGGCAGGGTCTGTAAGGGGATGTGACGGCGAGGATAGGGCTGAGGGTGTACCGGGATGGGTCCAGATGGAGTGCACCGAGTAAGGTTTGTGGAAGGGTGCACCGGCCAAGGCCTAGTAGGGGTTTTCTCTTCTTCACGAAATGCATGCGTAGGGATTTTCTTTCATTCATGAAATGCATGAAGGGGTTCTCCTTTTTATTCATGGAGTGGATGTGCGAGCTTTGATTTGGTTTTCTTTTATTCATGTAGACCATATTCGTGGTTATGTTTGATAGTCCTGTAGATTATGAAATTAGACCTCCCCCAAATTGATGATTTGTTTAAGTGAAGATTTGACAAGATATAGAACCAAAATCAATGATAAAAGAGGGGGGGGTCACATGTAATAATGAAAATCCGTGATCGCCACTGAGGCCAACAACATGCCAAATAATATGAAGATCAAAATAAGGGCATGTTACATACCTCAGAAATTCAAGAGGCCAAGAGCTGGCCTGGGATGAACGCGCTATATCATCCTAGCGCCTTCTCAAGATCGCGCTATGTTCGTATAGCGCGATATCAGACAGAAAGCGGGATGAATTGGATTCGTTTCTTCCTTGCTCCAAGGCCGGCCAAGGTGCAAGGGCTCCACGTATCAATCTTCTAGTGCCTGCAAACAATCATAAACAACAAACAGAAGGCCCATTAGATCGAGATTTTAGTAGAATCTGCCCCTATTCTTAATCAAAAGCATGTAAAAGAAGGGCTCGATTACCTGGGGGTTTGGTGGTTTTTAAACCCCTATGGAAGGGCCAAAAATAGGTTTGGTGTGTGTGTGAATGCGTGTATTTTGTAAAAGAAGTGTTTTTGAGATCAATATGCAATGTTATGCGAGGATTGAAATAAACGAATTGGGGAGAGAAAACTAAGAACGAGGAAGAACACAATATGCCCCAAAATACTCCCTTGGATGTGTGAGGAGCGAGGAGTTATTGATTTGGAACGAAGAGCAGCCTCCTCCTCGTCAAGATCTCGAGTTGCATCCCATCAAAACGACGGCCAAGGCTCCAATTTATAGGAGAAGGATCAAGAACGAACCCTAGGTCGGAGTTCGATTCAAACTAATGACTTGGTGGCTCAAATCAAGGCAATCTTGCCGATTAATGAGGGGGAAAGACTCCTATTAGGATTAGGAACCTTCCTTTGGACGAATATGATTGGAAACTTACCAAAATAAGGACCCAAATCGAAAAAGGGGAGTCCGGGTCGGACTGGGTTTTTGACTGAGAACGCGCTACAAGCGTATAGCGCGTTCTTCATGAACGCGCTATGACGATATAGCGCGACAATGATTGGCTCACCAAATGATTAGAAAAAGAATAAATACCCATTGGACGGTCATTCAATCAAATATTAAGTATGAATAACATCCAGAGTGGATGCTATAAAGATCAAATATCAAGAAATAATGACTTTTCAAATGATCATTCAATTAGGTCCATAACGCGCTATGAACAAGAAAGTGATGTGAGTAAGTAGCGCGAGAATGCCAAATTCGAGACGAGATCTAAGGTACGGAAATTGAATTGTAGGGCCAAGAATAGGGAGATATCCCGGAAAATCAATTATGGATCAATTGGGGCATTAATTAGGAGAACAAAGAAAATGCTCAACTTATCGGTCAAAAACGGGTGTCTACAGATGCCCCTCATTGATATCCGCTTTGCAGGGGAGCGAAACAGAGGTAAAACGGAGGTAAAACGGAGATGACACGGAGTGGTAGTGACGGAGAGATGAAGTGGAAACGTAGTGGAGCGGACTGATAAGTGGATATCAAGGAAAAAGAGACACCCCTCACAACCGACAAGTGATAGGAATAATCCAGAAAACTCCGAGCTAACCATAAGGTCAAGCTAGCACCGGTGACTCCTACCTAGAACGATAAGCACGGAACAAAAAAAAAAGGGAGCTGATCAACCTCTTGCACAAAAGAGGCATCCGCAGTGCGTAGCAACTACGAATTTCACTCAGTTAGTGGAATGGACGCGAGCCCGGCGGATCCATCGACGCCATCGTGCGGTTCACAACTAATGAGTGGACCAAAAGGGATAAGTTGAATTGGATTGAAAGGAGATAGACAAATTCTAGGCAATGGTCACATCGACCAACGAGATCCAGCGCTTAACTAGGAGCAATCTTTCAAATTCAGAATGGAATTGAATTTCTTTATTCGAAATCATAAGCCTTATTGATCCTTAATTGAAGAAAAATTGGACATTTATGAATGCAAAAAGGGCATGATGCGTGTAGGGCTAAAATAAAAGAAATCATTAAAACAAATACAAAGAAAGAATAAAATATAAGATACTCAAGGATAATATTGTTAAATCAAACAGACTCGGGTCAAGAGTTATCCGCAACCACGGCGTGCGAGATGAAGTCCATCGTCCCCAAATTTGTCCGACCTAACGGCCTATCCGACGATTAACTGCATGTTTCTAGATCATCACTATTTTTGGTAGAGGGGAACTCAGATCCCGAAACGTACGGAGAACCGGCCGGTCCTTGAGATAATATAATAATGTAAGTATCATATAGTAATGCAATAAAGGAAGGGATAAAGGAATACTTACCTGATGGCATGCCATTTTATCTTCTCCTTTTCTTTTCCTGGGAATACAATGTTAAGCGAAAATAGAGCAAATTTAAGCATGCATAAGCGAAAGAACACAAGTTTTATTCATCCACAACCTACATTTTCTTTTCTTTCTCCCCACCCTTCTATTTTTTTTCTCTTTTATTTTCATCATCGCGCTATATATACATAGCACGATAGTGTCGCGCTATGAACATATAGCGCGTTCCTTACGCTCATATTTCAAAAACCGCCCCCCACCCTTTCATTCATTCAAACTCATTCTTTCCCTCTCTCCACTCCCTCTCTCGCCCTCTCACTAGCCCAAACCTTTATTACCCTAATCCAATGGAAGGAGAACCTCCCCGACGTTCCAAACGGTGCGCCACCCGCAGCCGTCAACGATCTCGCACGGAGGAGGAACGAGCGCCCTCTCCCGTGGAAGAAAACCCCGATTCGGAGGCGACCGTCTCGGCTAGGCTTGAAGGAGATGAAATGGAGGTCCCCTCCGACGAGGCTGAGGAGGTTGAAGGTGCCGCGGCGGCCGGGGAGATAGCAGCGGAGCCCGTTGGCGGCGCGGCGGTTCGAAAACGACGATTGGTAAGAAACTGCCCCTAACTTGTTTTCTTTTGATTTTTTCTTGTTTTCCTTTCATAAAATGTAAAAACGGAAGATAATACACCCCCTTAGACCAATGTAGAGGGCAAAATGCCCACATAATGGATTTGGGGAATGAGGGGTCGCCCCCTACCTTCGGAATATGAACGCACTATGTCTTCATAGCGCGTTCATAATGAACGCGCTATAACTATATAGCGCGTTCAAGAACAGAATGCCAGGTTTTTTATTTTCTTATTTTTCTTTTGTTTGATGACACAAATTGATACTTCTTGCTCTTTTGTTGTGTGCAGGGTGTAGAGGGTGCAGTTCGTGCCCGGATTTCATGGACATTAGTTCGGGCTGTCTACTTTGCACTACCAGAGTTTCACCGGGACCGCCTCCGCCGAATGGGCTTCGAAGAGTTCTTGGAAATAGAGGTGATGAGAGTCGATGTGGGATTGATAAGGGCTCTTAAAGCCAGATGGGATACAGGGTGCAAGGCCTTCCTCTTCCCCTGGGGTCATATGATCCCGACTCTAGAAGACGTCACCCGTATTACTGGTCTGCGGGTGCATGGATCGGCAGTGACAGGCTACACTTACCCTGATTACCGGGAGACGGCACGCAGGCTACTGGGCTTGGAGCTGGAGGGGACCGGCCGGACCTCGCTGGTGTCGAGGATCGCTTTACAGGAGAGTCTCGGCTTGTTCCATACACAGAGGGAGGTGGGAGAGACTTTGACGGCTCATGAGAGGAGACTAGAGGCTGGGGCCAGAGAGAGCTTCGCGACCGAGGCTGGTGCACAGGCCGACATGGAGCTGAGGAGGTTTCTTATATTGATGATTGGCAAGCTACTTCTAGCGACTCAAGGTGATGCAGTGATCTACCGATTTATACCTCTACTGGAGGATCTGAATAGAGTCGGACAGTATGCTTGGGGTGCGGCAGTCCTAGCCCATTTGTTCGACAGTTTTGGCATTTCTTCACTCCAGTCTTCATTCGGGGGATTCTACCCTCTACTTCATGTATCTCTCTAATCCTTAAACTCCATGGATTAAATTATGCACTTGCCTCTTATATTGATCACATGAGCTACATTTCAGGTTTGGAGTTATTTGTATCTTCCTACCCTCAGGCGTGCTTTGGAGGATCGAGGAGATCTACTGCCCCTGGCTAGACGATGGACCCCAACACGAGACAACGATCTTTGAAAGACCAGGTCACCCACATTCAGGAGATGTTAGAAATGATGCCCCATATAGAGGTAAGATTTAATTTTTTTTTTTGAAATTGAATTATATTATATGAATGAAATCAAGGGTAATGACAAATTGAACTCTGCAGGTGATCTGGACTCTGTATCAGAGGGATATCGGGGTGATGCCCTGGGTGGAGGCGGCCATCCCATACTTCGGGAGAGAGATCTGGTTGCACGCCCTCAACCTGGTCGAGCCCCTATACCATAGGCTAATCATGAGAACACTGGGACTCCACCAGGCGGTAGTAGAGTTCCCGACCCAGGGGACGGACCCACGACCTGGGTGACTTTTTCGAGGCCTCCAGGGGACAGATGATTGGCGGCAACGTGCCCGGGAGCAGTATGCAGATTGGAAAAGGTGTGGCCGACCAGTCCCTGTGGGAGCGGACTCAGATGATGCCTACCTCCAGGCATACTCTCAGACATACGGTAGCCGGGTCTACCAAAGCACACGTGGACAGGTATGCTTTAAATTCATTTGCATTTTCATTTATAAGAACTTGATTATTCAATATGTGACCAACATGCGTTATTGCAGTTCGACATAGAGGGGAGACTAGCCATGGTACAGGGACTCCTTGACTCTACGATCCGGCAGCGTGAGGACCTCCAGCATACCGTAGATGAGCTGGTAAGAACTTGTAATTTAGAATGATTTGGATTTGAATTTCAATTAATGGTAATGCTTTCTTTTTAGCGCGAGGAGCTGGAGGCAGTCCGATCCTCGCATGGTGCTTCATCCTCCACTCAGCCCGTCTGTGACCACACGGATCCAGAGAGCCAGCTTGCTAGTGCAGTTGCTCGGGCGGAGGCAGCTGAGGCCTCCCTACAAGAAAGAGTAAGCAATCTATTCTTTTAATCTAGTCTTGAAATTTTATTAACATCAGTATTTGACCAAGAATTCTGGTGCAGGAGCAGGAGCTGCGGATGGCGGAAGCAGAGCTGAGGCGCCGAGTCACAGAGGAGCTTCCTCGGGATGTGGCGGAGCTACACCTCCTCCTCGGTGTGGAGAGGAGTGAGCGGCAGAGAGAGAGGGAGGATCGAGACAAAGAGAGAGAGAGATGGGAGAGAGAGAGAGTGGAGCGGGAGCTGGAGAGGGTGCAATTGAGTACTAGATTAGGGATCACCGAGCAGCGGGCGAAGGATGCGAGGATCGCTATCGGCGGGGGCGTAAGCGGGCTCAGCGTGAGGGATACTCCCGAGCCTATTCGAGCACTGATTATTTAGTTACCTCCTCTGAGCATCAGAGGAGGGAAGATGCTGAGAGGGGAGCACGCGGTGACAGGGGTTCAGCTTCTCGGGGATCGATGGCTCCTCCTAGGTCTTCCCGGGGAGGACAGGAGGAGGCTGAGAGCTCGCGTAGAGGGGGAGATCAGGAGGGTCGAGGGGAGAGCTAGAGAGGTTGTTTGTACCCACTCTCATTTTGTACTCTTTTGACATATATAGTGGAATGAGACAGTCTTTGGTACTTGTTGCACTTCTTGTGATTGTTCTTTTGATTTTGCGTGCCCCTGCAAAAGGATATCTCTGCAATAATGCCATCAGAAATTTTTTAGAATTTTTGAAAGTATGCAAATTTTTATAAGTTTTCAAAAAGAATATTTGAATTTTTATGTTGATTTTGAAAAATATGAAAATTTTGGAAATACTCAAAAAAATTGGAATTTTGGCAATATTCAATTTTTTCTGAATTTGGCAATATTCAAATTTTTTTTAAATTTTGGTTGGAATTTTACAAAATTCAATTTTTTTGGAATTTGGCAATATTCAATTTTTTTGGAATTTGGCAATATTCAATTTTTTTGAAATTTGGTATATTCAATTTTTTTTAAATTTGGCTTAGACATTGCTAGTGCAGCATCAACGGATGTTTAAACCACTGGCTAAGGGTCCTTGTTCCTTCCCCTTTCGCTCAAAACTGCCCAAAGCCGGGCGTGCATTTAAAGGTGGCACCCCATGACCAGCTACCTTTGGTTAACGGTGCTCCTACCAAGGCCATACCGAGAAACATTCGGTCTTAGAGGGAGAAGAGAAGAATAATTGGAGATAAGCTTTATGCAGGATGGGAGATATCGAGACTTAAATTCCTTCCGGGGTATTACCCCTCAAAGAGGTAGTCTGTTGCGCCGGGGCTTTGTGCCTTTGATTTTTAGACCCTTGACATGCATACGACCAGGGTTTTCCCTGCGGGGACTTTGCCACTCTTGTCATGCCATAATTCATAATTTTGCATTTATCAAATCTTGACTTTATTTTCATAATAGCCCTTTTGGCTAGATGTATTCATGAAATTTGATTTAGTTTGGGTCAAGACTGCCCCTATTTGAGACTCTCTCGTATTGGGATTACCTAGGTTGGTCATCTCATCCGTCAACCTCTTGCCCCTGCAGCTGGCCGAGTAGAGAAGAGAAAAGACTTTATGTATACTCATGGCATGGCCAAAGTAGCAACGGTGTTTATCCAAAG
Organism: Amorphophallus konjac; assembly: GCA_022559845.1. Classification (NCBI taxonomy): domain Eukaryota; kingdom Viridiplantae; phylum Streptophyta; class Magnoliopsida; order Alismatales; family Araceae; genus Amorphophallus; species Amorphophallus konjac. The sequence goes on along the minus strand of CM040126.1, from coordinate 19,642,562 downwards.
GAGCCGGCTAAGGACGCCGTGAAGTGTGTGCGGTGCCCAGCTAAGGGTTGCTCTTAACAAGCAGGGAGAGAATGTCGAATTCCCAGCGCAGGGTTCTTATTAACCAAAGGTGCTGCAGAAGCAAGCCTAAAGACTCTTTTATGAAATTTAGTAAAGATAAAGCTATGATAAGGTCTAAAATACCACTTTAATCTTGTTAAGAAGCACTTTATTTTAAAAATCGTATGTGAAGTAATGAGGTAATGATATCATAAACATGCGTACTTACGCCAATGTGTTACCTTGCGATCTTTGTTGAAGCAGCTGCCGCCAGAGGCGATCTTGATCATCATGGGATTTGTCCTTAAGTGGCAGATAAAAGGATTGGAAGCAAAGGATTTGGAAGTGACTTAACAAGAAGGAGTGGTTGCTCAGACCAGACTCAGACGAATAAGGAGAAAAGGAAGAGAGGCGAGGGCTAGAACTCCCTTGCTAAGGCGCGGAGACCCTGATCACATGAAGCAGTCTACAGAAGAAGAGGAGAATTAGCAGGAGGAGTGAGGACTAAAGCCTCGAAGCAGTGGGAGAAAGGGCAGATGCCCAAAGCAGTGGATGTGGAAGAAGTTGGGTCGGACCCATGATGAATTATGAGGAGAAATTGGTAGATGGAAAGGGGTGGATCCGGAGGGTCTGGAGGGAGAGGAGGAGAATCATGAGGGGAAGAAGAATCCGGAGGCTCCGGAGGAGGAGAATCTCGAGGGATGCGATGCCCTGGGGAGAAATATGCAAAAAGATGATGAAAAAGCAAGAAGAGGACAAAAGACGTGATGATGATACAGAGGAAAGATGGAGGGTCCGAGGTTCGGAGGAGTAGAATCAGAAGGGTCGGGATGCCCCGTAAGAAGATAGAGAGAGTAAGATGGAGAAAGGGTGCGATGCCCTGGGAGAAGATCCAGAGATTCCGGAGGAGGAAGATAGAAAAGGGCGCGATGCCCGGGGAGGAAGGAAAGAGAGTCCGGAGGTTCCGGGAAATAGCAGGAAAGGGGGCGCGATGCCCCGGGGGAATGAGGAAGGAAAAGTCTGGAGGGACGCGATGCCCTGGAGGAGTGGATCAGCAAAGGATGAAGGATCCTGAGGTTCCGGGGGACAAGACACCATGGGGCGTGATGCCCCATGAGGACAAGAGAGAAACTCGGGGAATGCGGATGTAATAGTTGGAAAGGGGCGCGGTGCCCTGAGGGAAGATCGAGGGGGCACAATGCCCGGAGAGTGTAAGGGGACCTGGAGATCCTGAAGAATGAGGCGGAAGATGTGGGAAACGTGGGGGATCCGGTGGTTCCGGAAGGTGGGGAAGATATGGGTTTGGAAACCCGGGAAAGAAGAAGTGCAAACGCATGCAATAGAATGGATGCGATGAATGCATGGATGTAACAGAATGCATGAGATGTAAAGAATATGAAGAACATGAAGGGCGAAAGGATGAGATCCTCCTCCTTACCCTTGGAGTGGCCCATGAAGAAAATGTGATAGACAAGAATGTGGATGGCGTTGAATAGAAGGTGGATAAAATAGTGGCAGGCCCCTTAGCACCAAGATAACCGCCCCTCTATGGCAGTGAAAGTGTATAGCCAATTGGCCCAATGGATAAAGCAAGAGCCCGTGACGAAGCTTCAATGGTAAATGACAACTCTCTTGAAGAGTGAAAAGTAATAGTGTAAGAGAGTTGGAAAGTTGGGATAGGAAGCATTGTGTTGCCCAGGGGTTGTGGCGTATAGGGAGTGTTGAACAAAATGGTCATTCGCCCCTTGTATGGAAGAAAAGGTTCAAGATTTGAAAGTTGGAACAAAGGGTGCCCTGCCCCGCCTTTGGGCACGAACTTACACGGCGTCAACGCTTGGCATTCTCTTCTGGCGAGCAGTGGCGGGGACTCAGCCTCTTCAACCATGCTTGGCACAACAACCTGGATTGGCATCCGGCAAATGAACTCTTGCATCTTGAATAGCATGGCCGTAGCCAAATCCTTCTTGCCCGTCTCTTGGTCATCTTCAGTACAAATACTTGCAGAAGCACTCCCATTCCGAGTAGTAAAGGGGGGTGAAGCGGAGGCGGAAGGCTCCATAGATGGTGATGGTGTAATGGAAAGTGTTGGAGAAAGGATGAGTGGAAGTGGAGGTTCAAATACGTCGAGCTTCCCCCTTTGCTCGGAAGCAGTCGGGGTTGGCTCGAGTGCAAAAAGGGGTGGATCCTGCTCAGGATTAGCCACGGGTAAGGGTGAAGGGTTAAGTAGTGGAGTAGGGGTTACAGGCATAGTGGACGACTGAGGTGGCGGACAAAGAGGGGGAATAATAGAAGGCTTGGTGGAGACCGGCGTAGTGGAGGGTGATGGAGGCTCGGCGGAGGCCGATGGAATGGAGGCTACTGGTGTGGTTACGGGAGGTGAAGGTTTAGTGCGTTGAAAATGCCGGATGGGGCGAGAGGTGTTAGGGATAGGATGAGACTCATGGTGTCGCGGTATGGGTGATTGGAGTATCGACCCATCATCGTAACACCAAGTATTGGGGAGAGGAGGGGACTCATGGTGCGGCAGTATGGGTGATTGGAGTATCGACCCATCATCGTAACACCAAGAGGTCTCATAAATGGGGGTTGGATCGGGGACTGTGGCATAGTCCTGAGCATAGGGGTCTTCTGGCAGTGGAGGAAGAGGACGGCGAAGGAAACTCGGAAGGGGTGCATCCCGAGGAGCTTCAAATTCTTGTACCGTCTCCAAATCTTCATCATTAAATAAATCCAGCGGACGCCGTGGTGGAGGCGAAATGATAAGTGGTGGAGTATGGTGTTGTGGGGGATTTTGAGGAGGCGAATATGTATATGGAGGCGGAGAGCCATGTAAATGCGTAGTGCGGATGAGTGGAGGGCAGACGGCGTCCACAAAACTTGTAACATCTTCTCGCTCACATATATCATTGATGCCATTCTCTCTTATCTCCTTCCAGTCTTTTTCTAACTTAGCGATGTTATTCATGAAATCATGAAGAGGATTGACTTGAGATGGAGGAGGAGCGGGCTACGGGCTGGTGAGCCTCTTAAGTTGTTCCTCCATGGAAGCAATTCTATCAAAGATACTTTGCTGGAGGGGTGTAGCATGAACATTGGAAGGTTGGCATGATTGCCTTGGAGGGGTGGCTTGATATGACGGCCGTGGAGGGGGATTAATGGGCCGACCCATAGAAGGACCCAGATGGGCCGGGTTGCAAGGAAATAAATGGGCCTTGGGGCCGTGAAGGATGAGAAATAGAAGGAGGCGGGTGATGGGCCACCCGAATAGGAGTAGGTGTGGACGAAGGAGGTGGGTGTTGGGCCACCCGTGAGGAGTATGTGTGGATGAAGGAGGCGGGTGATGGGCCACCGAATAGGAGTATGTGTGGATGAAGGAGACGGGTGATGGCCACCCGTGTAGGAGTATGTGTGGATGAAGGAAGATGAGGAGAGGATGTGCCCTCAACAATAGCCTTAAGGGCTTGGATTTGTTGAGGGGTGAAATGATCTAATGCACGAATGATCTGAGAGACCTTCTCATTGTTGGGAGGAGACGGTCCCGAAGGAATAGTGGCTCGCGATTGAGGCGAGGGACCATGGGATTGGACATTGCCCATGGGTTTGGGCAATACCATAGGAATGAGGGCGTGGTCCCCTAGAATGATTGTGGTGAGAATTATGGAATTGAGGATTATATGCTATGCTAGGTTGTGCATCCTTGTGAACATAATTAAGATTAAACATGTTATTTTGTCTATCAAGGTAAGCCATTATGCAATCAAAGTTCAAGCAAAATAATTTGCAAAGAAGCACACAAGTTGGAATGGTTACCATTGATTTTTTATTTGAACCTTGGTGAATTAATGACTTTTAACAAACTTTCGGAGTGATTCACACAAGGGGGAACCTAGTTTCAATGTAAGTTCACTTCGATGCCAACTAGGAATACTCTCTCACCATGCATAGGCCAACTAAACCCAGGACTTCAAAGGTACAACCTGCCTAGCGTCCGTGAGGGAATCCACAGGTGCGGGGACTTACGGAGACTTGGTTTAGGAATTTCCGGTCCAATGAGATGGAGTGCTCAATGGAGGGTCCTTCCTTCACCAAGAGAGGGTGTGACTCCTAAAAGTGTGGGGAGAGGAGGTCTCCCAAACCAAATGCAAAGATGAATGCTATGTTATGCAAGAATATCTAAACTAGAACTAGCAAATAAAATGAAAATATATATAAAAAAATGAATACACAACAGGAAATGTACAAGATGCAACCAGAGAAGATGACAATCAGAACCCCGACAGAAGGTGTGAGTGAAATACCCTCGGGTGATTAACGCGCTATATGTCTATAGCGCGATCTAATAGAACGCGCTATGGATGTATAGCGCGACCAATGACAGAGGGGGAAACCCCAAAAGATAAATAATCACACACACTTTGATGGATTGACAAGCAGGCAACCAAAAGAACGAACGTGGTGGCACAAAGAGTCCCACCGTGATCGCCAATTTGTAGATTATGAATTAGACCTCCCCAATTGATGATTTGAATAAAGATATTTAACAAGATATAGAACTAAAATCGATGATAAAAGGGGGGGCCACATGTAATAATAAAAATCCGTGATCGCCACTGAGGCCAACAACATGCCAAATAATATGAAGATCAAAATAAGGGCATGTTACATACCTCAGAAATTCAAGAGGGCCAAGAGCTGGCCTGGGATGAACGCGCTATATCGTCCTAGCGCCTTCTCAAGATCGCGCTATGTTCCTATAGCGCGATATCAGACAGAAAGCGGGATGACTGGATTCGTTCTTCCTTGCTCCAAGGCCGGCCAAGGTGCAAGGGCTCCACGTATCAATCTTCTAGTGCCTGCAAACAATCATAAATAATAAACAGAAGGCCCAATAGATCGAGATTTTAGTAGAATCTGCCCCTATTCTTAATCAAAAGCATGTAAAAGAAGGGCTCGATTACCTGGGGGTTTGGTGATTTTTAAACCCCTATGGAAGGGCCAAAAATAGGTTTGGTGTGTGTGTGAATGCGTGTATTTTGTAAAAGAAGTGTTTTTGAGATCAATATGCAATGTTATGCGAGGATTGAAATAAACGAATTGGGGAGAAAAACTAAGAACGAGGAAGAACACAATATGCCCCAAAATACTCCCTTGGATGTGTGAGGAGCGAGGAGTTGTTGATTTGGAACGAAGAGCAGCCTCCTCCTCATCAAGATCTTGAGTTGCATCCCATCAAAACAACGGCCAAGGCTCCAATTTATAGGAGAAGGATCAAGAACGAACCCTAGGTCGGAGTTCGATTCAAACCAATGACTTGGTGGCTCAAATCAAGGCAATCTTGCCGATTAATGAGGGGGAAAGACTCCTATTAGGATTAGGAACCTTCCTTTGACGAATATGATTGGAAACTTACCAAAATAAGGACCCAAATCGAGAAAGGGGAGTCCGTGTCGGACTAGGTTTCTGACTGAGAACGCGCTACAAGAGTATAGCGCGTTCTTCATGAACGCGCTATGACGATATAGCGCGACAATGATTGGCTCCCCAAATGATTAGAAAAAGAATAAATACCCTTTGGACAGCCGTTTAATCAAGTATTAAGTATGAATAACATCCAGAGTGGATGCTATAAAGATCAAATATCAAGAAATAACGACTGTTCAAATGATCATTCAATTAGGTCCATAACGCGCTATGAACAAGAAAGTGATGTGAGTAAGTAGCGCGAGAATGCCAAATTCGAGACGAGATCCAAGGTACGGAAATTGAATTGTAGGGCCAAGAATAGGGAGATATCCCGGAAAATCAATTATGGATCAATTGGGACATTAACTAGGAGAACAAAGAAAAAGCTCAACTTATCGGTCAAAAACGGGTGTCTACAAGTCCATCATAAAAGATGCGAGTATTCAGATATTCGGGTTCTCCGTAGTTCGTTTGTTATTTCGGCGAAGCCGTTGCATTAGTGTTTATTTTTTTCATTTGTTATTTCTTTTTGCATTATTACTTTTCTTTTATTATTATCGCTATTATGTTAGTTCTGACGAAAATTCGGCAGCATCTCTCCTTGTACCGGATGGTAAGGGGGGTAAAAGGGAATGTGCCAACAAGGAGTGGCGGAACTTGACAATTTGAGGTGGGTGCCAGAGGCAGCAGCACCTTTGATAAAACTTCGGAAAGCCCGGAGGAATCGACGAACGGAAGACACGCCTAACACTGGCTGGGGTGCACCGGGTAAGAAGAGGGGCCTGGCGTGCCGGCAAGGGTGGCCAGGCAGTGTGGCGGGCTGGGTGTGGCCAAGCTGTGTTGGGGAAGGCCCCAACAGAGGCTGTGTCGGGTTGACCGGCACAGAAGTGTGCCGGGCATGGAGGCTGAGGGGTGCGCCGGCCTGGGGGTAGTCCAGAGTGTGTCGGCCAAGCTGGCCTGAGGTCGCACCGGGCAAGAAGAAAGGCTAAGCGTGCCGGGCTGGAAGGGCGAAGGGTGCACCGGGCTAAGAGGCTAGGGAGTGCAGCGGCCAAGGGGTAAGATGGAGCACTGGTAAGGGCTATGGGTTGGCATGCCAGTGAGGATAGGGTGTTGGCATACTGGGCTGGGTCTGAACCGAGGGGTACACCAACACGAAGGAGAGGGGGGTCTGGGGGTGTTGAGATGGAGGCATTGGGCTTCCAACGCTTCAAGGAGAGGGGAAGACTCTACATGGAAAGCCACTCATGGAGGGCCACCCGAATGGCATTGAACCAAAAACACCGTCGATTGGATTGGGCAAGCCAGCATCATGGAAGGAAAATAACCCAAAAGAGCGAGAAACCAGGGGAAAGGGAAGAAGCAAGCGACGAAAACACATCGAGAGAAGGAGCTGGTGGGAATGACAGGGAACCCAAGAAGGGAACATCTTTATTCATGCGAGAAGGTGACCGTAGACGGCCACGAACATTACAAGGCCCATACGGGCTATGCTACAGACAAAGGGGGAGGAAGGATAGCATGCAAATGGAAGAGGAAAAAGGGACGAAGAGAGCATTGGAGTCGAGCAGGGGCGACTGCTCCCTGCTCTTCCCCCACTCCCTCTGCTACATCGAAATCTCTCTCTTCTTCTCTTACTCTCTCTCTTTCAGTGGCCTCTGGACAATCTTCAGCGCCGGAGCAGCCCTCTCCTTTCTCTTCTCTCTTCTCCCTCTGTTCTCTTCTTTGCGCCTACCCCTCTGTGTGTCTGTGTGCTTTTTCCCGTGGAGAAGGGGGCCTTTTATATCTTCAGCGGCGGGAGCGTCCGAAGGCGGGAAACGCCCGACGAAGATAGCCATTAAATGAGGATTTGACTTCTCCCATCCTCGGTGGCAGGAGGAATAGCCCGCGTGCCTTCCTCCCTGGGCGACACCACAGCCAGCTCACTGCGCGCTACGAATTGTAGGGGATGGGCATCACATTCGTTCTACCGGTTGCACCGGGTGGCAAAGTGTGCCGCTGAGTGGCCAGGAGCCTGTGCCACTGGAAGACCCAAGATGTGTGCCGCGGAGGGGCTGGCAACGTGTGCTGCTGAAGGGGCTGGCAAGCGTGTCGTTGAAGGGCCAATAAGGCGGACTACTGAGATCTTTGGAGGAAGTGCGCCGCTGGAGGGGCTTCCATGGTGTGCCGCTGAAGGGGGGGCATTGGGTGTGCCGGCCTTGGTGGCACACTTGGCCCGTGCGTGCCGCTGAGGGAGGGCACTGGGTTTGTCGGCCAATGGCCTTTCGGGGTGTGCCGTTGAGAGGCCTGCAGGCGTGCCGCTGAAGGGGCTGGCCAAGTGTGCCGCTAGAGGGGGGAAGAGAGCGTGCTGTTGGGGCACTTGAAGGGCGTGCCGCTGAGGGCTAGCAGGGGCGTGCAGTTGAAAGGCCATCCCGAGTGTGTCCCCGAAAGGCCCTTCGGAAGCTTGCCGCTAGAGGGGCACTTGAAGTGTGCCGCTGGAGGCATCAAAGTGGTGTGCCGGTGAAGGTATTTGGAGGTGTGCCGTTGGAGGCACTTCAGGGGCTTGCTTTTCTTCTTTTATTCTTCTCATCTTTCCTTCTCTTTCTCCTCTTCTTTATTCCCCTGCACGTAAACATGGGGTGAGAATTTTTCAGTGTCCACACCTTACAGCTGACTACCGATGGTTAATGATGCCCCTACTAAGGCCATACTCGAGAAACACTCGGTCTTAGAGGGAGAAGAGAAGAAAAATTAGAGATAAGCTTTATGCAAGATGGGAGATATCGGGACTTGAAATCCTTCCAAGGTATTACCCCTCAAAGAGGTAGTCTGTTGTGCCGGGGCTTTGTGCCTTTGATTTTTAGACCCTTGACATGCATACGGCCAGGGTTTTTCCTGTGGGGACTTTCCCGCTCTTGTCATGCCATAATTCATAATTTTGCTTTTATCAAAATTTTAACTTAATTTTCATAATAGCCTTTTTTTAGCTAGATGTATCATGAAAAATTACTTTATTTTAGGTCAAGACTGCCCCTATTTGAGACTTCTCTCTATTGGGGATTACCTAGGTTGGTTATCTCATCTGTCAACCTCTTGCACCTGCACTCGGCCGAGTAAAGAAGAGAAAAGACTTTCATGAATACTCATGGCATGGCCAAAGCAGCAACGGTATTTTACCAAAGGAGCCGGCTAAGGATGCCGTGAAGTCTGTGCAGTGCCCAGCTAAGGGTTGCCCTTAACAAGCGGGGAGGGAAAGCCGAACTCCCAGCGCAAGGTTCTTATTAACCAAAGTGCTGTATAGCAAGCCTAAAGACTCTTTTTTTGAAATTTAATAAAGATAAAAAACCTAGGATAAAGGCCTAAAATACCACTCTTAATCGTGTTAAGAAGCACTTCATTTTGAAAACCGTACATGGAGATGTTGAATGCAAACCTCATGCAAAATATCACCTTGCAACCTTGTGAAGTAGCAGCCACCGGAGACGATCTTGATCATCGTGGGATTTGTCCTCAGGCGGCAGATAAAAGGATTGGAAGCCAAGGTTTGAAGTGACTTAACAAGAAAGAGTGGTGTCCAGACCTGACTCAGACGAATAAGGATAAAAGGAAAAGAGGCGAGGGCTAGAACTCCCTCACTAAGGTACAGAGACCCTGATCACATGAATGGTCTACAGAAGAAGCGAAAATCAAGAAGTGGAGTGAGGACTAAAGCCTCAGAAGCAGTGGGAGAACGGGCAGATGACCAAAGTAGTGGATGTGGAAGAAGTTGGGTAGGACCCGGGAATAGATGGAATTAAGAGAAGGAATTGATAGATGGAACGAGGCGGATCCGGAGGTTCCGGAAGCAAGAGAGAAGGATAATCATGATGCAGGTAGGAATCATCCGGAGGTTCCGGAGGAGGAAAATCCCGAGGGACGCGATGTCCTAGGAAAAGGTATGGAAAAATATGATTGAAGAGGAAGAAAAGAATGAAGAGAACAAAGGACGGGATGTCCTGGAGGAGTAAAAGGATGAATCGGAAGAAAGATAGGGGATCCGGAGGTTCCGGAGGGGGAAGATAGAGATGGGCGCGATGCCCAGAAAGAATCGAAGAATGGGGTAAGAGATCCTAAGGTTCCGAAAGGATGTGGAGAGGGAAGGCGCAATGCCCGGCAAGTGTAAGGGGACCCGGAGGTAAATAAGAAGAGAGAGTTATAGGATCTGGTGGTTCTGAAGGAATAGCGAAAGAAGGGACGCATTGCCCTAGGAAGAGTGATAAGAAATCCGGAAGTTCCGGAGGAGGAAGGTGTAAAAGGTCGCGATGCCTTGGAATGACGGGAGAGAAATCTGGAGGATCCGGATATGGAGGTGTGGAGGGGCGCGATGCCCTAAAAGGGAGGTCCGGAGGTTCTAGAGGAGGCAAGTACCGAGGGACGCGATGCCCTGGGAGAATCAGTGAGAAGCCCGGAGAATCTGGACATGTGGGTGTATTGGGGCACGATGCCCAGAGAGGGAGGTGCGGAGGTTCATGAGGAGGAGAGTACCAAGGGACGCGATGCCCAGGGAGGAAAGATAAGTCTGGAAGTTCTGGAGGAGGCAGATGTGGAAGGTCTGGATGTTCCGGAGGAGGCAAGTACCGAGGGACGCGATGCCCAGGGAGAAAAGATAAGTCCGGAAGTTCCGGAGGTGGAAGATGTGGAAGGTCCGGAGGTTCCGGAAGGTGGAGAAGATACGTATTTGGAAACCCGGGAAAGAAGAAATGCAAATGCATGTGAATGTCATATGATGGTTGTAAGGGATGCATGAAATGCATGATATGCAAAGAATGCAGAGAATGCATGGAATGAGAGGGTAAGATCCTCCTCCTCACCCATGGAGTGGCCCGTAGAGGAAAAAATGTGGGTGGAACAGAATAAGGAGTGAATGAATTGGTGGAAAGCCCTTTAGTGAGAGGATGCCCACCCCTCCATGGCAAGGAGGGTGCCCGGCTAGACGGCTCCATGGATGGAATTAATGCCCGAATACTCTCATGTGTTATGGCAATATGGGAAGAGAACCCCTTCATTTGACAAGGGAGTTGTATAATGACGGAACAATGGATAGTGAGAGCATTAAAGGAGCATCGACCAATGAATAAGGTGGCTTTGATAAAGGGTCGATATGGCATCAATTTGGAAGAATTTATCATAGCAAGCCTTGAAGGAGACTTCTCAAATATACCCAGCATAATGACACGGATCGTCATCTGGCAAATAAAATCTTAAATTTTGAATGGCATAGCCGAGGTCAGGTCCTTCTTGCCCGGTTCTTGGATTTATGTGGCACATGTGCTTGTAGGAATACATCCACTCCAAGTGGTAGAGGAAGGTGAAGCGGAGGCGGTAAGCTTGACGAGTAGTGGAGGTGTAATGGAGAGTTTTAATGGAAGGGTAAGCGGAGGTTCAAACACGTTGGGCTTCTCCCCTTGCTCGGAAGCGACTGGGATCGGCTCGAGTGCAGAAATAGGTGAGTCATGCCAAGGACTAGCCACGGGTTTGGGTAAAGGTGTAGGTAAAGTTGGGTTTAGGGTAATTGGCTTTGGTGTTATGGGGATAATGGAGGCTTTAGGTGGCGAACAAGGAAGAGGTGTTATGGCTTGAAGTTTAGCGGGAGGTTCGGCAGAGGCCGGTGGAGTGGAGGTTCATGGAGGCTCAGCGGAAGCCAGGGGAGTAGAGGTTAATGGTGTGGTAATTGAAGGTGTAAATGGAGAAGGTTTGGTGCGTAGGAAGTGCCGGATGGTGCGAGAGGTATTAGGGATAGGGGAAGACGCATGATGCACCGGTGTGGGTGATTGGAGTATCGACCCATCATTGTAGCACCAATTAGTCTCATAAATAGGGTTAAGGACAGTGGCTTCATCCTGAGTAGGGGGTTCATCGAGTGGCAATGGAGGGAGAGGAAAATGAAGAAAGCTCGACAGGGGGGCGCCTCGAGGGACTTCATCTTGTCGTGCCGTCTCCAAATCTTTATCGTCAAGAACATCAAGTGGATGTCGTGGTGGAGGCATAATGACAAGTGGCGGTGGAGTATAATGTTGTGGTGGAGGATTTAGTTGAGGGTTATGTAATAATGGAGGATTATATGTATGCGGAGGCATAATAATGGGTAGTGGAGGATGAGTGTGATGTGGAGGATTAAGTAAAGACGGAGGTGGAGGATCATCATATTGTGGAGAATTTTGTGGAGGTAAATGCAAAGGTAGAGGGCCATGTGGATAAGTGGGGTGTATGAGTGGAAGGTGAACGGTGTCCACTTGATTTTTGATATATTGCTCGCACGTGTCATCGATGCCATTATCTCTCCTCTCCTTTCAATCTTTTTCCATCTTAGTGATATTGTTCATGAAATCGTGAAGAGGATTGACGGCTGGAGGAGGAGGAGAAGGAGTAGGCCACGGGCTTGTGACCTTCTTTAATTGTTCCTCCATGGAAGCAATTTTATCAAATAGATTTTGCTGGAGGGGTGTAACTTGAACATTGGAAGGCTGGCATGATTGCCTTGGAGGGGTGGCTTGATATGAAGACCGTGGAGGAGGGTTAATGGGCCGACCCACAAAAGGACCTGGATGGGCTGGGTTGCAAGGAACGTGTGGGCCTTGGGGCCGTGAAGGAGGAGGAATAGAAGGAGGCGGGTGATAGATTACCCGAGGAGGAGTTTGTGTAGAGGGAGATGGCTGATGGACCACCCGAAGAGGTGTATATGCGGAAGGAGGCGGGTGATGGGCCACCCGAATAGGAAGGCGAGTGGATGGAGGCGGGTGATGGGCCACCCAAATGGGAGTAGAAGAAGGATGAGAAGGATGAGACTCACCCTCAACAATGGCCTTAAGGGCGTGGATTTGTTGAGGAGTAAGGTGATCTAGGGCATGTAAAATTTGGGAGACCTTCTCATCATGTGGAAGAGATAATGTTGAGGGAGTAGTGGCTTGCAATGAATGCGAGAGACCATTGGATTGGAAATTGCCCATGGGTCGGGTAATACCATAAGAATGAGGGCGCGATCCCTTAGAAAGATTGTGGTGAGAATTATAAACTTGAGGATTATAAGATGTGCTAGGTTTATCATCCTCATGAGTATATGATTAATTAGACATGATCGTTTTGTTATCAAGATTAAACATCATGCAAGCAAACAATTCAACCAATCAAAGCAATGTTGCAAAGATATTAATCAAGTTGGTATGTTTATGAATGGTTTTGTTTTGTCTTAAACCTTGGTGAATTAGGTGATTTTTAGAAAAATGTGATATAAGTCACACAAGGTAGGAACCTAGTTTCAATATGATTTTGCTTCAATGTCAACTAGGTTCACTCTCTCACCATGCATAGGCCAACTAAACCCGGGGAACTTCAAAGGTACAACCTGCCCAAGCATTCGTGAGGGAATCCACGGGTGCGGGGACTTATGGAGGCTTGATTTAAGAATTTTTTATCCAAAGAGACGGAATACTCAATGGAGGGTCCTTCCTTAACCAAGAAGGGGTATGGATCCTAAAAGGTGTGGAGAGAGGAGGTGTCCCAAGCCAAATGCAAAGATGAATGTAAAATTAATGCAAAATGAATGAACAATGTATATATGAACAAGAATATCACAAATATAGCACACAAAGGCAAATCTGCGAAAAACTCTGGAAATTGGCGCCCAAGAGGCTGCCACCAATTCCTGAAAGGGCGCCCCTATATGGGGCGCCAATTACCTTCTTCCCAGAACCCGTAACAGTGGCCAGAAAGCTTAGAACAGTGAATGAAAGGCCAATAAAAATGAAGGAAACACTTACAAACTCAAAGTATGAATCATGGCAATCAAAAACTAAGAAACAAAGCATGGCATGCTCCTTTTTTATTTTTGTTTGAGAGGGATAGATAAAATGAATTTCTAAAAAAATCTATCAAACCAACAATCACATAGGGAGTGTGCTACGTGGAGCACAAAGGGAGGTCCACCGTGGGTGCAAAGGGGAGATGGCACACGTGGGTGCCCAATGGAAGGTGTAGATTCTAAGAAATCAACTTAGAACAATTAAAAGGAAAAAGGAAATGAATAGAAGAATGGGAAAAGAGGGAGAAAAGGGGAGCATGAGAGGATGCTAAGGGGAATGTGATCGCCAGAGACGCGAGGGCCTCAAAGGATATAACAAATAATCAATGGAGGGATCGCGATATAAATCCCTTAAATGCGGGGGAGATTGTGAGTGCACCTTCTCTTTCTATCGGCCGGCCGATGAAGAGAGTTTTCCTTGATTGATTACCCTTGCAAAATTAACAAACACCAATAAATAAACATGGATTAGAAACCAAGATGTGTAGCATCAAATCCAAATGTAAATATGGACATAGAAAGCATGGATATGAACACACCTTATTGGTGTTTGGCCTTTAAACCCCTATGCAAAAGGGTAGGTAAAAGATGATGTATGATGAAGAATAGAGGGAGATGTGCAAGTGTTGCACTATGGAGATGTGCTAGAGTGCACAATAGGGGAAGATCTCAATAAAGAAATAAAAGAAAAAATGATATGATGCATGCAATTAACTAAAGCAAAAATAAGAGATAGGAGGGGAAAGCTTAGTGGTTTTCTCCAATTTGGCTTCAAGTTAGGATGCACATCTTCAATGGAGGAAGAAGATGATGTAGAACTCCATGGATGTAGAGGCTTCAAATCTTCAATAGAGGAAGAAGAACTCCATGGATGAAGCTTTTAGGTGCATGGGAGTCTTCCTCCTTGAGCCTTTGGTCCGGCAGCACCTCCTCTTGAATTGATCTTTTTTTTTCACAAGGGAGAGAGAGATTCTATTTATAGGGTTGAAATTCGGAATTAATTCCAAGGGAAATTAGGAAAACATATTTTAGTGGGATTTGGAATGAGATAAACATTAGGCAAGTGTCCCTTCAACATTGGAAAGTCATAGGAACCCTTTCCCAAGTGGAAAATGAGGTTAAATGAGGAAAGGAAGGGAAATTCGAAATTAATTCCAAGAGAAAATAAGAAAACATATTTTAGTTGGATTTGGAAGAGATAAACCTTAGGCAAGTGTCCCTTCAACCTTGGAAAGTCATAGGGACCCTTTCCCAAGTAGAAAAGGAGGTTAAATGAGGAAAGGAAGGGAAATTCAGAATTAATTCTAAGAGAAAATAAGAAAACATGTTTTAGTTGGATTTGGAAGAGATAAACCTTAGGCAAGTGTCCCTTCAACCTTGGAAAGTCATAGGAACCCTTTCTCAAGTAGAAAAGGAGGTTAAATGAGGAAAGGAAGGGAAATTTAGAATTAATTCCATAAAAAATTAGAAAACTTAGTTTTGGTAGGATGGAAAGGGGGATCCTTCCTCCAAGTGTCCTTTCAATACTAGGAAGCCATAGGAACCCTCTGGCAAGTGAAAAAGGAGTGTAAGTGAGGAAAGGAAGGGGTGCTGCTGGAGTTCGAAATTGAACGAGAATTGACGACCTTGGTCAAGGCGTTAATTGAAATCACGACTGGGACAAAGGCGTTAATTCACGGATTTAATTTTTGTAATAAAAACTTTTTGTATTTAAAAATGGTGAAGAGACGCCTGAGGGAGAGGCGTTATTTAAAAACACGACCCAAGGAGGGTCGTTAATTCTTATTTTTCTGTTTTGGAAATCAGAAAATTCCAGAAACTGACGCCTTTGCCTCTAGTCGTCCTTTCTTCAAAACGCGCCTCAGACCAGGCCGTTAATTAAAACACGCCCCACTTCAAGTCGTGAAATCTAAAAAAATAGAGAAAACTACCCAAAAAATCTAGAAAAATAGGGAAAAATAAGAAGAGGGAAAAAAAGGGAGAAATCCAAGAAAATTAGAGAAAATAACTCAAACAAAGTTAATTGGAGGGTCAAATTGGGACATTACAAGGTAATACGAGATGTACTCACAGTAACGTCAATTTTGGCGTGTCTACAGAGGGGTAATCAAAAGAAAAACAAGAGGAGGTCCCACAGTGATCGCTAATTTGTAGATCTATTTAAAATCCACTTAAGAGAATATCAAATAAGCATAGCGTAGGATGCTATATGAAGGGTGATCGCCAGAGACCGCGGGCCTCGAATGATATAATCAATAAATAAAGAAGGGATCGCGGAATACCTGAAAGAGTGGGGAGATTATGAGCCGACTTCCTTCTCTTCCAACCGGCCGGTCGATGGAGAGAGTCTCTCTTCTTGATTACCCTTGCAAACAAAGAAACAACACCAACAAATAAAATAGGGAATTAGAACCAAGGTGCAGTATCAAACTCAAATGAAATATAGACATGAAAACAAATATGAATGGAACACACCTGTTGGGTGTTGCCCTTTAAACCCCTATGCAAAGGGTGGGGATAAACATGATGATATGAGTAAATAATGGGTGTGTGCAAGTGTTGCACTGAGAGGAGGCTCAACGTGGTTGAGAAATTGGATGAACATATGAATATAATGAATGCATGCGCTAATGTAATGAAAGAAATAGAAAAGAGAAGCAGAGAGGAAGTAGAGGAGCCTGGGATATTTTTTGTTGGCGGTTGTGGCTTTTGAAGCCTTCGGGAGAGAGTCTCCGTGGGGATGAAGCTTTAAACGCGAGGAAACTCTTCCTTGAGCCAACGGCCGAGCAGCGTCTCCCCCTGTAAAAAAAATAGAATCTCCTTTTTTGATCAAGAGCCACAGGGCTCTATTTATAAGGAAGAGATGTGTGGGTTTAATCCAAGGAAAATTGGGATAACCCGGTTTTAGTAGGAGATAAATATTGGAAGGAATCCCCTATTCATGGAAAGTCATTACAGTCCTTTCCGAAGTGGAAAGGGGCTCAAAGTGGAGAAATAACAGGTTTCGGCACAGTTCGGAAACCTGGAAGAAATGACGACTCCTCACGCGGTCGTTATTTGAAATAACGACTTGCAAAGTGTCGTGAATCAAAAAAATAAAATAAAAGGCTAATAAGAAATAGCACCTCAGCCTGGGGCGTCAATTGAAATGACGCCCCCGTGAGGGGCGCTATTTCAATTTCTTCAAAAAAAGGTCATTTTCATTTTTCATTATTATTTTCTCATTTTTTGATGGATGTGCATCTAACTGTACTGATTTCGATTCCTATTTTTTCGTATTTTTCTGACACCCGGAAGGGCACCAAAACACCCCTGAAAGAGTCATAGAAATATAATATAAAAAATTCTCAAATGGAATGGACGCCTCCTGACGAAGACATCATTTTTTTAATATTTTTTTAAAAATCAAATGACGCCCCCTCTTATGTCGTTAATTCTTAGAAAATCTGTAAAAATGGAGAAAAATACTCAGAAACTCCAGAAAAATAGGGAAAGATAAGAAAAAAGGGAAAAAAGGGAAAAATCAAGAAAAATGGGAAAAATCACTCAAATAAAGTTAACTTGAGGGTCGAATTGGAACATTATGATGCAATATGAGATGTACTCAGAGTAATGTCAATTTTAGCGTGTCTACCGTTGTTACCCTCTTTTTTTTATTCTTCTTTTTCTTTCTTTCTTTTGTGGTGGTGGTGACGACAAGGCAATTGTTGGTGGGAACAGTGGGGAAAGAACGGGAAAGGGTGGCAGTGGAGATCACTAGAGCAGGGGTTTTGGCAATTAGGGTTCCAGGTAGGGGAGTGACGGGTAGAGGAGGAGGGAGAAAGAAGGAGGATGGTGGTGCTGATTGGCGGTTATGGTTATACAGTTGTAGTTGCGATGGCGAAGACGTCTCAAGTTGTCCGGACAGGCCGTACTGGGCGTCGACGGGGTTGTGCGGGCACCTTATAGTGGAGAATGCAATAGGATGCCGATGGTGGTAGCAGATAGTGGCGTAGGGTGCAGTGGGGTGCTTTATCGGTGGTTGCAATGACATAGATCAGATCTTCAACTCTGTAGAATAAGTTGAGACTACTCTGATACCAATTTAATATAGAACGGATAGAGATGAGGGTGTAGACTTCTCGCCCTCTCTTTCACGAGGACCACCATGGGGTTTGGGATAGAGGTTGGAATGTAGGCTTCTCGCTCTCCCTGTTGCGGGGACCACCATGGGGCCACATCTCAAGGATCCAACATCTCTTTCACATAGAAGAGGGAGAAAATTCTCAAAATTCATGACTCTAATTTTTCATTAATTTGAAAAGAGGATTACAAGCATATTTAAAGTGGCACCATAACCTTAACAAGACTCTTTTTCGGATCTAAATACCCCTAAATAAAAGTAATAAAAAAGTACTATCTAGGCCATACATGGGGTCCATTAACTATAGCCCAAATAAAGATAATTTTTTTTGAACTCTAGGATGTGTTTGGTAACTAAATCGGCCATAGATTATGGTCTAGAAATCTCCACTCCTCAAAAATCTCACCAAGTATATCCTTATCACATCAGAATTATTCAAAAGCTAGATTACAAATTTTCGAAGAGATAAAAAGAAAGGAGAACACTTTTCATAATCTCCAAAACTTGATCTCCACCAAAAAATTTTCACTCTAAAAGATTATAAAAAAAATTAATAATCCATTGAGTTGTCAAATGATGCTTAAAGCTAAGGTCTCGTTTGAAAACTCAATGGGATCAAGACTTACATAAAAGTCCAAATATATGAGAAAAAAACGACTCAATTGCTCCGTATCAGGAATTGGTTGCACGAGGGCTCTCGTCAACAAGTTATTTCACACTTTGTATCAGTTCTATGACTGTTTTTTTGAGGGGACAAGGGGTGTCGTCCGGAGGTGGGTGAACGTGCAGTTCTTTTAGAAGCACAAAGTTACGACGATTGACATAGGATCATCTGTAGCCTCCGTACCCCCATCAAAATAATATGTTTTATTAATGAGATGATGAGTTGTTAATTTTAGCATGGTTCGTAGATTAGTACCATATCAACGTTAGTTAGTCGGCTAATATCATATTTAGAGAAATCTGAATTGTTAGATTGCCAGTACAATATAGGCCCGCCTTTGAAAGGAGAGGCCAAAGAAAACCTAAAAATGAGTTTGACCGACACAAACAAATAAAATATAGTATCGTATCGTCCCAATAAAAAATTGATCACCTCGATCCAATGGTACAAAATGAGTATGTTAAAGTTGTACCTCGATCGATAAAATTAATGCTATCCTATTATGTTACAAGTACCAATCTTTTGTAGTTAAACACATGGTTCACACACTCATACAGATCTACTCGGATCTATTGGAATCCGAGACATGATATGGTTGACTTAGGGCGAGTCACTCCTCTCTACTTCTCTACCCTTCTCTGCGACATTCCAGGTGTTCTCCGGCGATGATCCAATGGCAGCGGCGAGGATCTGACGGCGGCAGCGAGGATTCGACGGTGGCAGACGAGATCCAGTGATGGCGATGAGGATCTGGCAGGGAGGGGCATTGCCAGCTGTCATGGGGGGCTGCTAGGGGTGGGGCGGGGGCGTCGTGGGCTACCAGGGGGTGGGGGGTGCCCGGGTGGGGGAAGAAAAGGCTGCCGGGGTGAGAGGGTGTTGGGGTGGGGAAGAAAGGGCTATCGAGATGGGGTGGGTGATGGGAATCAACACCGGACACTAAATTTTTATTTTGTATTTGCGTCCTTTTAGTTTGCATTTATATCCTTGGGAAGTAGGTTTGCAATTGTAAGGATTTATAAGCCGATTTGTCATTCCTTAAGAATCTTTGGGTTTTTGTGTAAAAGTTCAGTAGGACCAGCAAGGGGCCCCCATCTCCTTCCCTGTTGGTCCACCTAAGTCATAGGTCCCATGTGGGGCCAGTCAAAGGTCCAAGGTGAGCTTCTAGATGGATTGGTCATTCAAGGGGACAATGTGTAAAAAAAGTCCAATATTCTAACCCTTAAAGTCTAAGATGTCATCCCCATTTATATTTGTTTAATAGGTTTTATATTTTTATTTTAATTGAGTCAAAACACATGGCGAATTAAATGTGAACTCCCCCTTTTACCCCTCCCCTAATTGAGATCTGAGGTTAGTTTAGGTTTACACTTTCTATATATACCTTGTATTTTGTGATTTACTTAGCATTAATGAGAGAAAATTTCATTTGTGCTTAATTGGCCCAAGGGCACCCCTCTCTCCCCCTCTAGAGCTGTGAGAGCTCTCCCTTCAGATGTGTGATGTATCTCCACCACCACCTCCCTGAGTGCGACGCTCAGCTCCGCCGCCGTTCGTGCCGCCATCACGCCGCCACCGCCATCGCCGGAGTTCTATCCAAATCATGATAGAACCTCAATCCCGTAATTTTATCTTTTTCTCTTGTTGTCTGATCGAGCCCAATTGAGTGCTTGTTCTCCCTGTCTCCCCTAATCTCCAGTTCAAATTTCGTGCCATTTGGCGTTCATTTGGTATTTTTCCCATATTTTTGTTCTTCCCCTCAATAATCTCACTATTTGCAGATTTGCGGGACAGTGTCCCTTTGTCATATTTTCCCACCCCCTTAGCCCTCTCCAGAAAATCCCCAAAAATTACCAAGTGTGCCTAACATCCACCCCTTCCCCCAATAATTTTCCCATCACCCATAAAATTCTCCTACCCATCGGTTAAAAATTGTCTTCAGGAAGATCCCTTTCTGTCCTGATAGTCTGTAATCAGATCCACAAGAAAATCCGTAGTTTGCAGAGATTTTCATTTCTAATCCCTTCTCTGGATCGACTGGAAAAAAATATATGTTGTATATCTATGAGTCCTCTTTCCAACGGTACTAGCCATGTCTCGATCTGCCTCCGGATCTGAGCACAGAAATTCCGATCGTGGAGGCGCACAAATCTGTTCTGTGAATAGACCAGCAGAGGCAATAGCAAAATAAATCTTGCAAAATTATCAAATTTCAATTTCAGGAACCGCCACTTCAGGGAGTCGACCAGGGACGTCCTGCCATCGTCCCAGACAAGCGCCGCCATCAGAAGATCTCAGGAAGATGACGTTCCTTTGGAGGCCATTGCTTGCTGTCTTGCGAACCAAACCCGAGTTGAGCTAAGTTGGAGTAGTTAAGCTGAGTTGGAGTAGTGCCGAGTCGGACCAGCAGCCCTTCTTCGATCCGAGACCCCTTCCGACTTGCTACCCGTCAACCCAAGATCGGTCCTCCCGGGCCTACTTGTACCCCTTTACCTCCCTGCGTGGAGTGGGTAATATAATTCACTGTTGTAATTAACTTTTTATCATTGTATCGGGAGTTACCGTACTTGGCCGAGAAGTCTTCCCCACCTTCCGAGCGTGGAGGTACACTCGCCACCCTCCTCGTAGGCACTTTACTTTTCTCGTATTTATTTGTATATGCCGCTACGAGTGATAGGTTCCTAACTCGTTATATTTTTATATTACCTCTGCGAGAGAGAGAGAGAGAGAGACCCGTCCCGTTACTCATTCCGAGTACACGCGGAAGAGCTGACTACCCGACTCACAGCCGATTTCTCAACCGCGCACAGTCCCACGCATCCCTCGCTTAGGGACGATCGCGAGCTTGTCTAGAGTCCAAGAATCGTATATCAACTTGGAGTCGAGTCCGCGTGTCCGTCCTGCATCAAATTGGTATCAGAGTGCTAGTTGAGTCTAGGGTAATATTTGGTTCAAAACATAAAAAAAGAGTCATTTAAGTCGAGTCTAAGTTTAAGTCAGTCCCAGGTTGCATCACATACCTTTATTCAGTATATAGAAAGGTGTTGTCCGAACGACAGGTTACGCCTATCGGGAAGGCCGCACACTTGCGAGAGAGGATCTTCGGATCCCACAACTCCGCCAAGTACCAGATCTTGGTTGTGTCTAGGTTCATAGTAGAGTCGGCATTCCAACCTTGCATTGTCGTTTTAGTGTCTTGTCTCTTGGTGTCAGCATGTCCATCGTGTAGTTCCCAAATGTCCAATGGACTCCAAGTCGCCCAGGTGATATGACCATTGGCCCACCCATAGGCTTGGCAACCACCCTCTCCACTTCCGTAGGCCCGAATCCCCGAACTTTTATGGCTCCAAAGTCCCGAGCAACTACCTACATTGGGAAGCCGCTATGGATAAATATTTTGATTGTTACCCCATGTCCGAGGCTCGGCAATGCTCTTTCGCCAAAGAGCGGCTTCTACACGAGGCCGCCGAAAAGTGGGACCACAATGAACGCTTGCGAGAAGTTAGGAGGTAATGGCTCATCGAGTCATGGCATGAGATGAAGGGCGAACTTAGGAAGGTCTACCTACCCGGCCCGGTCACCTCCAATCAAGTGGGTCATAGTCGGAGGCAAGGAGCCCCGTACTTAAATGAGCCCCGACCCAAGCCTAGGCCGGTTGATTACAGGCGAGTCCATCGCGATACCCCTACTCCAACATCGTTGCCGAACTTGTGCAAATGATTTCGGATCGGGTGAGTAGGAGGTGTGCTTATTTTGAGTCGCTGGTCTCCCCTTGCCCACCTCCGAGGCAGGTGGTAGCCATACTCAAGCCGAGGGAGGTCATGGCCGGTAGTCCCAACCCGGCCCCACCTACGGAGTCCCACGGGCCTCTTCCCCACCTAGTGGACAGCCCCCCCCCCCCCCACCCCAGCCTGGGAGCCATTCCCCTAGTGCTCCTTTGCCACCCATTTCCGATCCTCACCCGGAGCCATTTCATTTGGAACCACCTCAGCTCGAGCCACCCGTGTTTCTAACGGGAACACTTTTCATCGCCAAGCCACTACTTAGCTGGCTGAAGAATGGCTTAGTCCCACCTCCCTTCCCATCCATGGACCCCACACTACCTCTAGTGCCAATCAACTCATTTCACACCACTTTTCGGTCTAGTCACTATGTGGATACATTGGATGACCTTCTTATAGGGTTAGACCGGCAGTTGACGCACTTGTTGGCCTCAGGCTTCGACCGACCCACCGGTCGTAGTTTCACCCATCCTGCCTTAGGGTCCATTACCTCCGTGTACACCGTGGGTCATGTCACCACGGAGGTTCTTATACTCCTCCCGTTACCGGCCGAGCCCGACTTCATTCCTTTTATCCCGAGGGAGGAGTCATATCTTTTATACACTGTCCCATCTACCACGATGGATGGAGGTGACCATCACCTTCATGAATTTCAAACATGAGACAATGTAATGGAGGAACCGAGGGGTCACACATTCTTTGACCCATTCGACCCCTTCTCTAGTGGACCTCATGACCCACCACTTCCCTTATACCTTATCGGGGAAGTCCACTTTCACACCCCTTCCCCACGGGCCGATCCATATACACCGATCAAGCCCGTTCATTGGCAAGGTGATTTTGGTTCTCCTAGCCCTCCCACACCCAAGTCCCATGGGAAGTCAATGCATGACTGGGTCATACTCGGACGTCTAGGAGTTCCCCATGCCACCAACCTCTGGTTACGTAACATGCATGCATGGCTGATTAGTGTGTATTTTTATCATTTAATTCATGAGTATA
Source organism: Amorphophallus konjac (assembly GCA_022559845.1). Lineage (NCBI taxonomy): Eukaryota > Viridiplantae > Streptophyta > Magnoliopsida > Alismatales > Araceae > Amorphophallus > Amorphophallus konjac. Next base: position 19,619,679 of record CM040126.1, on the reverse strand, counting down.
TGCATTTTTATGAGCTTAATTGATATTAAATATACACTTCTCACACTTATTATTGATTTTGTATCAAACGTTTAATTTTCTGAAATTAAATAAATTTTTATGATAATTTTTACGTATTTATGCAGGCACGCAGTTTGAGAAAAACTCCAAGAAAAAGAAAATAAAAGAAAATAAAAATTATATTTTGAATGGGCCAAAAGCCCAAGGATTTGTTCAAAAAGAAAAGAAAAATTTTTAGAATAAAAAATAACTTTATTTACTATTTTTTTGAATTTTCTAAACTATTTATAGACATATATATAGCTATATAGATATATATATTTATCTATAATATATATATATATTAAAAAAAATAAAAACTAAAAAAAACAAAAAAACAAAAGTTCAAACCCGCCCCGCCCCCTTCCCGCCTTCGCCCCGGGCGACGATGCGGCGGAGGGCGAAGCGGGGGGGGGGTGTCGTGGCGGCCCCGGGCGAAGGCAGGCGGGCGGGGCCCGGACACGCGGCAGGTGGAGGGGCTGTGCAGCACGCGGGCGCAGCGTGCGCCATGTGCACACGCGGCAGGCACGCAGGCGGGCGAGCGCACGGGGGTCCACCGGGTCGGCCGCCTAACCCGCGGCGGCGGTCGGCGCAACGTGCCGACAGAGAAGAAATGGGAGAATAAGAGAGAAAGAGAGAAGAAAAGGGGCTATAAAAATTCTAAAAAAAATCCAAAAAAAATCAGGAAAAATGACAAAAGGTTCAGCACATTCCAGCCTACCAAGTTGGGTCAAAAATTAGGTGCACTTGAATATTTTATATGAGCAAGAAGAGATTGTAAACCCTATATAAAGGGGGTATCACTTGTAATGAAAGGAGTTGGTTGTGAGAGTTAGAACTAGATGGAGTTAGGGAGAGAGCTAGCTATGGGCACTTGTAATGTAAGTTAGTTCCTTACATTTCTGAAGTTTTTGATTGTTGGAGTTGTGTTTTTCCAAGCTTTTGAAGTCAAATTTGTAAGTTGAATTTATTGCAATACAAGTTTCATTTTAGAATTCAGTCTTTTCATATCCTTATTTCTCATTATTGTGATCCTCATTTCAAATTCTTGTCTTCATAAAAGTTGTTCAGTTTTAAGTTTTCTTCAACTTCTATGTTCATCATTTCTTCCAATTCATCCAAATTCATAGAGTTAATACCCATTTTCTTAAGTGCTGTCCTGTGCATTCACTGTTCATCCGTGGTGATACCTTCTTCCATTCATTCATTTTGAAGTCTTTCTAGTCCTCAAATAACTCTGAGTTCTTCATAAGAGTTGTTCCTCTCTTGTATCTCTAAGTTTTATTCTTCTTGCACTTTGTCAAATTCCTCTTCTTTTGAGCTTTAGAATTAAGTTTTCTAGGTGCTGGTTTTCTGTCAATTACTGTTCATCCGAACCAATAGGTCCTAGTTTTTCAAGTGTTTCTTTATCTTTCTTTCATTTTCTGTTTCTGTGTTCTTCATAAAAGTTCTTCCTTTTTCAATTCTCTACAACTTTCATGTTTTCAACTTTTTCCAATTCCATTCAGATTTCAAGTTATTTCATTTCTTCCAACCCCCATTTCCACTTGAATTCTGTTTTGTTTTCACCTTAAAGTTTCAAACTTGTTATATGCAAACCCGTTCTTCTTAAGTGTTTCAAACATACCCGAAGCGGTGATTCTTCTTCAAATCCTCTCACGGCGTCGACTTCCTAGGCGGAACGATCATCATCAAAGACTCGGCGTGGAAACGACGACGTTCTTCACTCAATTGGCTAAATTTTCTTTACTTATCCCTTGTCATTTCAAGTTGTAATTTCATTTCCGTTAGTTGTAATCGCACTCAAAACCCAAAAATTGATTTTTCAAAACACAAGAATATTTTCCAACTAAGAAAAATAACCAAATTCCTTCCCCGTGGGATCGACCCGTACTTACCATTATACTCATGTTTTCAAATCCATAAGTGAGTGAGTGCGGTTATAAATATTTGAAATTTGTGTGGCACGGCAATTTTAACAACGACTGTCGAGGCGACACCAAATTTTTGGCGCCGTTGCCGGGGATGGAGATACTTTTCATAGTTGGATACTCTTGTGTTTACTTTGTATATTTGTATATTGATTTTTGCTTTCTTTACTTGTGCAGGAAAACGAAAAAAAATTTGAAAATCAAAGAAAGAGGAAGATCGAACCTAAAATTCCAAGGATATGAAACGTCGTTAAATAGCCCGGCAGCATTGCTAAAGGGCTGAAATCAAAAAACAGGTTCTATCTTTCCACTTTCTGAAAAATCTTTACAAAAATCTGAAAATTTCTTGAAAACTCTATAAAAATAAAAAACAATCAAAACAAAAGAAAAATTTTCATGCTGGTTAGTTAGGTTCATTAACTAAAAACAAAAATAAAAAAAAAATCTTCATTTGTACCAAATAAAATCTTCATTGCAAGAGTAGAAACTACACTTTCATGCTCTAGGTCATGCATCATTTAGCTTAGAATTTGTCTTTGTTTAATTTCTGCATTACATTTTGAAGATCGCGAGGGGCAAGGTACGTTCTACTGATCCCAGTCTAGCATTCATTTTTGCATAAAGAACCCCTTGTTTGAAATTGTGGTGTGCATTTCATTTCAAAATACTTTAAGGGCAACACCCCTAACAAGATAAGGTGGGGATTTCATCACCCTCCCTTAGCCCGAAAACCACAATTTCCTTGCATCTCGGCATGACCTAGGCCTTAATAAAAGCCAGTAGACGTTGGCCCTAGGATCACACTGTGATTCCTGTGATATTTAGGTTTATCCTCTTATGAAAACTGGTGTCTAAGGCAAGACGGTCTGATGGCAAACGCCTTAAGCGGGATTGTGGTTTTGTATAATAAGGTCCCTACGAAAGTAGGGGGAACCTCCCACTTCCCCACCCCTTACCTGGCCGGTGGACATACTGAGGGTGAATTTAAGTTCATTTTAATCACTTTGTGAAACCACATTTATAGGTCCAAGTCACATCTATGTCATTAGGGTCATTTGTGTGCTAACTTGTTTATCTTTGCATAAAAAAAACAATAAAATCAAAACATAAAAAAAATTTCATTGAAAAATCATCACTCTTTCTTGGGTCTTTTTCATTTCCACATCTAATTTTGTTCAGGCCCAATAATAGATTCTTTGATGTTTAACTATGCGGGCTATGTGAATTCCAACTCTTCATTTGCCCCTTATCATCAAACTCATTCACTCTTCCACAATGGGGTTCCTAATTCATCTTTCACCCAAGAGCCATATCAATGGTCATCGGAGTTTTCCACCTCTTTCTCTCACACAAATCCATATCCTAGGTGGGAAAACCAACAATCATCCTCTTGGGCACCCTATCAAGACCCCATTCAACGTCCTTCAAATCCACACTTTACAGATTGGGATTCATATTCCAATGATCCTTACAATCAAGTCCATTCTTATGATCAACCATATTATGGAGGGCAACCAATACACTCTCCTGATTTTCAGACTGAGTGCCCTTCAAATTACTATCCATCACAATCTGACTCTCAGCCCACTTATCTATCTCCTCTATGCACAGATTTACATAAGGAGGAGATGTTTGATAAATTGACACGGCTCTTCCAGACTCAACAACAAGCCTTTCAGGAACAACTGTAAAACTTTAAGGCCCAAGTGAGTAGGATTGCTGAAAACATCATAGAAACGGAAGTGGATCCAATGCCTAACAACTCCACAAGTCTTGAGGACCAACTTCTTGGATGTTATAATGATAAAAGTCTATATGCTCAACCTATGATCCCACAATCTACCACTCATATCACTATTGATTTTGAGGGAATCATGGAAGAGTCTTATGCGGAGGACGTAACGGAAGAGCAACCTGAGGAGCCTAAACCCCATTCCATTTGTGAAGAGGATTATGATGATCTTAAGTCGTCGGGGGGAGAAGAAGGGAATGATGAAAATCGTATTTGGGCCAAAACCTCTGATGACCATTATGACCCAGCCCAACAGACAAATCATTACTATTCATCTCTTCCACCCACACCTAATGCCTCTGATGATCAATTCATTCAGTTACTTCTCCATAGTCAATCCCTCCAATAACACATCAATAGGCTTACTGAGGAAGTCAAAACCATGGAGGGAGAGCAATTCTTTGATTCCTCTGGACCCAATCCGCATCAAGTCCTTCCCACTGACTATGATCACTCTATGATTCCCCAAGAGCATTACCCTTTGATTAATCTTAATTTAGAAGATGAAGGAATTATGGAGAGGAGATCTTGTCAAAACGATCTGAATGAGGAACCTAGACAATTTGAGGAGATTGAAGAATTTGATGACAATAAAATTCATGACGGTGATGAACTGATGAATGATCATATTCCCCCTCCTACAAAGGAATTTGAGGAGCCAGTGCTTGCTTGTCAACATGAGAGAAATGCAAGAGAGGTGGATGATCCTCAGTTAGGGGGAGAGGATGAATATATTGAGCCTCATCACAAGTCTCTCCCCGATCATGATGACCTTCTCTTTGAAGATGGGAATGGAGAAGAAGTGGAGATGGGACATGACTTTGATGAAATTATCTTTGAAGATGGGAAGGAAGAAGAAGTGAAGATGGATCTGAATAATGAAGTTGGGGTAAATGAGGAATTGAATGATTTGAATGTACCGCATGATACTTTCAATCTAGAGGAGAGGATAGAGCTTATGCCAATTCTTGACCACGGTGATTCTTTTGAAGTTCATCCAACCGACTGGTCTACTCTTGCTCTACATGATGATTCCATAGCCTCTAAGGAGGAACATTTCATAATTGATGACATGATTTTTCCCAATGTTCCTCCTCTATTCTCTGATTGGGGTGGTCCGTTTGTGATGCCTCCACCTAGATACATGCTTTGCCCTTGCGCTCACCAGTCACATTCGTTTTCTGTAGGGCATGATAAAGAAAATTTTGGCAATGATAAAATTCTTTGGTGGCTCATTTTAAAATCAACTTGTTGGTTGTTGAGCTACGGTGCGTCTGGCTGAAGACGTTAAATTTAGCACTTTTTGGGAGGCAGTCCAACGTTTTCACAGTTTGGTGTGCAAATAAATGGCTTCTTGGGAGGCCACCCACGGTTTTTGTGATTTGATGTTTTGTTTTAGTGTGTTTCTTTTACAGTTCTCAGGCCACAACGTAATGAAGCTCTCATCACTTCGCCCGACCCATCAGGTGGTATCCTTCCTTCCCAACCAAATTATTTTTTTCATGTCCTCTGACCTGTCTACTGCTTATGCCATTGAGGACAATGTCATTTAAGTTGGGGGGGGAGATAACTTTCAAATTTTTCAAAAATTTCAACAAATTTTTTTATTGTCATGTTAAACAACACTTTTCCCCGAGTTGAATTTTTTGATTCATGTCGCATGAAAAGTGATTCTGAATAGAAACAACTGGGAAAAGGATAATGGATAATTTATTTACTCTAGCCATGGAAAATTGATTTAAAGAATCTCTTTAAAATTCAGATGCACTTTCAAAAAAATAAATCACGATGCACGCTAATGAAACAAGAAGGACAAGCCTTCTGCTATTTTAGATATACTGTCTGATATTCTGCACTTTTGAAAAAGCAGAATTGTTATAAGCTTTCTGCCATAGAAAAGTATGAGAAAAAAATAAAGCACCATGAAAAATGCTCCGATTCTGAGTAACCGGGCCTACTTCACCTAAGACGTGTTGAGGTTCGCGTCAAAAGGAAAAGGGAACTTGGATCTGTGGAATCGGGCCTACTTCACCTAAGACGTGTTGAGGTTCGCGTAAAACAGTGAAGGGTAGTGCAGCATCATGTGTGTAAAGAAAAAAAAAGGGAAAAAAAAGAAAGTAGAAAAGAAAAAAATATATATATAGTGATCCCAAAAGGGACATATCAATAAGGCAGACAAAAAGCTATTGTGCATTGAACGCTCTAAGTAAGAAGTGCAGAATTGAAAGGCATTTGTTCAGAATAGCAAGTGGAGGATGCAATTGTCTTCACTATGGACTTAGCATTACACATGCACAAGTGCTACTGAATTTTGGTTAGATTCTTGATCATGTACCTGAATTTCCGACATAAGGCTAATCTGTGGTAATTACTCCAGAGTCCTAATCTTTAGTTAACTCTATAAAAGATGAACTGGAAATGAGGCCTGAATATCTTTAAACTCTTGTTAGTCCTAAATTTTTCATTATGTGCATTGCTAAGGGATTAGCAATGAGTAAGTTGGGGGGTGTGATTAGTGTGTATTTTTATCATTTAATTCATGAGTATATGCATTTTTATAAGCTTAATTGATATTAAATATACACTTCTCACACTTATTATTGATTTTGTATCAAACGTTTAATTTTCTGAAATTAAATAAATTTTTATGATAATTTTTACGTATTTATGCGGGCACGTAGTTCGAGGAAAACTCCAAGAAAAAGAAAATAAAAGAAAATAAAAATTATATTTTGAATGGGCCAAAAGCCCAAGGATTTGTTCAAAAAGAAAAGAAAAATTTTTAGAATAAAAAATAACTTTATTTACTATTTTTTTGAATTTTCTAAACTATTTATAGACATATATATAGCTATATAGATATATATATTTATCTATAATATATATATATTAAAAAAATAAAAACTAAAAAAAAACAAAAAAACAAAAGTTCAAACCCGCCCCGCCCCCTTCCCGCCTTCGCCCCGGGCGACGATGCGGCGGAGGGCGAAGCGGGGGGGGTGTCGTGGCGGCCCCGGGCGAAGGCAGGCGGGCGGGGCCCGGACACGCGGCAGGTGGAGGGGCTGTGCGGCACGCGGGCGCAGCGTGCGCCACGTGCACACGCGGCAGGCACGCAGGCGGGCGAGCGCACGGGGGTCCACCGGGTCGGCCGCCTAACCCGCGGCGGCGGTCGGCGCAACGTGCCGACAGAGAAGAAATGGGAGAATAAGAGAGAAAGAGAGAAGAAAAGGGGCTATAAAAATTTCAAAAAAAAATCAGGAAAAATGACAAAAGGTTCAGCACATTCCAGCCTACCAAGTTGGGTCAAAAATTAGGTGCACTTGAATATTTTATATGAGCAAGAAGAGATTGTAAACCCTATATAAAGGGGGTATCACTTGTAATGAAAGGAGTTGGTTGTGAGAGTTAGAACTAGATGGAGTTAGGGAGAGAGCTAGCTATGGGCACTTGTAATGTAAGTTAGTTCCTTATATTTCTTAAGTTTTTGATTGTTGGAGTTGTGTTTTTCCAAGCTTTTGAAGTCAAATTTGTAAGTTGAATTTATTGCAATACAAGTTTCATTTTAGAATTCAGTTTTTTCATAGCCTTATTTCTCATTATTGTGATCCTCATTTCAAATTCTTGTCTTCATAAAAGTTGTTCAGTTTTAAGTTTTCTTCAACTTCTATGTTCATCATTTCTTCCAATTCATCCAAATTCATAGAGTTAATACCCATTTTCTTAAGTGTTGTCCTGTGCATTCACTGTTCATCCGTGGTGATACCTTCTTCCATTCATTCATTTTGAAGTCTTTCTAGTCCTCAAATAACTCTGAGTTCTTCATAAGAGTTGTTCCTCTCTTGTATCTCTAAGTTTTATTCTTCTTGCACTTTATCAAATTCCTCTTCTTTTGAGCTTTAGAATTAAGTTTTCTAGGTGCTGGTTTTCTGTCAATTACTGTTCATCCGAACCAATAGGTCCTAGTTTTTCAAGTTTTTCCTTATCTTCCTTTCATTTTCTGTTTCTGTGTTCTTCATAAAAGTTCTTCCTTTTTCAATTCTCTACAACTTTTATGTTTTCAACTTTTTCCAATTCCATTCAGATTTCAAGTTATTTCATTTCTTCCAACCCCCATTTCCACTTGAATTCTGTTTTGTTTTCACCTTAAAGTTTCAAACTTGTTATATGCAAACCCGTTCTTCTTAAGTGTTTCAAACATACCCGAAGCGGTGATTCTTCTTCAAATCCTCTCACGGCGTCGACTTCCTAGGCGGAACGATCATCATCAAAGACTCGGCGTGGAAACGACGACGTTCTTCACTCAATTGGCTAAATTTTCTTTACTTATCCCTTGTCATTTCAAGTTGTAATTTCATTTCCGTTAGTTGTAATCGCACTCAAAACCCAAAAATTAGTTTTTCAAAACACAAGAATATTTTCCAACTAAGAAAAATAACCAAATTCCTTCCCCGTGGGATCGACCCGTACTTACCATTATACTCATGTTTTCAAATCCATAAGTGAGTGAGTGCGGTTATAAATATTTGAAATTTGTGTGGCACGGCAATTTTAACAACGACTGTCGAGGCGACACCAATGGCACACGTTCGGGTGTCCTGGTCCACCCTTGCATGTGTATGGGTCAGACTAACAATAGGTTTGTTTAGGGTCTTGTGTGTCTATGCATACATCGAGTCGAGTCGATCCTTGTACGCTCGCGTTGTCAGTCCCTTTCGAGTGCGAGATTTGTCGGATTTTGGGATCAGCTCTACCTCAACATATTGGATCTAGTCACATAAAGGGACCCAACGGTGATTCCTAGTGAGTCTTTGAACTGCCTCCCTCCTCTGAGAGTGACCCCACCCCGGAGTGTCCACCTCTAGCCTCATTCCCCAACAGCGAGTGCATATCGAATCTATACGGGATGAGCAGCTGTCGATTACTTGGAGTGGAGCGTACTCCGCGCTTCCAGGTTCGGTGACGGATCCGCCGAAACTACTCGAGCAGCCGCACCCCTTACTTGATGGGGTCGAGTTCTTCCCACCCGGAGAGAATTGATGGGAATCAACATCGGACACTGACTTTTTATTTTGTATTTGTGTCCTTTTAGTTTACATTTATATCCTTGGGAAGTAGGTTTGCAATTGTAAGGCTTTATAAGCCGATTTGTCATTCCTTAAGGATCTTTGGGTTTTTGTGTAAAAGTCCAGTAGGACCAGCAAGGGCCCCCTATCTCCTTTCCTGTTGGTCCATCTAAGTCATAGGTCTCATGTGGGGCCAGTCAAAGGTCTAAGGTGGGCTTCTAAATGGATTGACCATTCAAGGGGACAATGTGTAAAAAAAGTCCAATATTCCAACCCTTAAAGTCTAAGATGTCATCCCCATTTATATTTGTTTAATAGGTTGTTTCTTTTTTATTTTAACTGAGTCAAAAGACATGGAGAATTAAATGTTAACTCCCCCTTTTACCCCTCCCCTAATTTATATCTGAGGTTAGTTTAGGTCTTTTTACACTTTCTATATATACCTTGTATTTTGTGATTTACGTAGCATTAATGAGAGAAAAATTCATTTGTGCTCAATTGGCCCAAGGGCACCCATCTCTCCCCCTCTAGAGCTGTGAGAGCTCTCCCTTCAGATGTATGATGCATCTCCACCACCACCTCCCTGAGTGCGACCCTCAGCTCCGCCGCCGCCGCCGCCGTTCGTGTCACCATCGCGCCACCACCGCCATCGCCGGAGTTCTGTCCAAATCAGGATAGAACCTCAATCCCGTAATTTTATCTTTTTCTTTTGTCGTCTGATCAAGCCTAAACTTTGAGGGCTTATTTTCCCTATCTCCCCTAATCTCCATTTCAAATTTCGTGTCAGTTGACCTTCATTTGGTATTTTTCTCATATTTTTGTTCTTCCCCTCAGTAATCTGCCTGTTTGCAGATCTGTAGGATAGTGCCCCTTTGTCGTATTTTTCTCACCCCCTTAGCCCTCTCCAGAAAATCCCAAAACATTACCAAGTGTTCCTAATATCCACCCCTTCCACCAGTAATTTTCCCATCACACAGAAAATTCTCCTACCCATCGGTCAAAAATCGTCTTCAGGCAGATCCCTTTCTGTCCTGATAGTCTGTAATCAGATCCACAGGAAAACCCGTAATTTGCAGAGATTTTCATTTCTAATACCTTCTCTGGATCGACGGAAAAATAATATATGTTGTATATCTATGAGTCCTCTTTCCAACGATACTAGCCACGTCTCGATCTGCCTCCGGATCTGAGCACAGAAATTCTGATCGTGGAGGCGCACAAATCTATTCCGTGAACAGACCAGTAGAGGCAGCAGCAAAATAAATCTTACAAAATTATCAAATTTCAATTTCAGGAACCGCCACTTCATGGAGTCGACCAGGGACGTCCTGCCATCGTCCCAGCCAAGCGCCGCCTTCAGAAGATCTCAGGAGGACAACGTTCCTTTGGAGGCCATTGCTTGCTGTCTTGCGAACTAGAACCGAGTTGAGCTGAGTTGGAATAGTTAAGCTGAGTTGGAATAGTGCCGAGTCGGACCAGCAGCCCTTCTTCGGTCCGAGAGCCCTTCCGGCTTTCTACCAGTCAACCCAAGATCGGTCATCCCGGGCCCACTTGTAGCCCTTTACCTCCCTGCATGGAGTGGGCAATATAATTCACTATTGTAATTAACTTTTTACCATTGTATCGGGAGTTACCGTACTTGGCCGGGAAGTCTTCCCCACGCCCCGAGCGTGGAGTTACACTCGCCACCCTCCTCGTAGGTACTTTACTTTTCTCGTATTTATTTGTATATGTCGCTGCGAGTGATAGGTTCCTAGCTCGTTATATTTTTATATCACATCTGCGAGAGAGAGAGAGAGAGAGAGAGCGAGACCCGTCCCGTGACTCGTTCCGAGTACAAGCGGAAGAGCCGACTACCCGACTCACAGCCGGTTTCTCAACCGCACACGGTCCCACGCATCCCTCGCTTAGGGACGATCGCGAGTTTGGTTAGAATCCAAGGATCGCATATCAACTTAGAGTCGAGTCCGCGTGTCCGTCCCGCATCAGTGGGCCAAATCGAGTCGACTCCAGCCGCATGTGACTCAGACGTACCGTATCAGATTAGGGCGATCTCGATCTGACACAAATCACCGAATCAACGAACCATGACTCATATTGATTACATCATGCCGGATTCAACCCCGCCAAATGCATCCAGGGGACTCATTACCTAACTTAGCAAATATCTGACTTGATCAACTAGTCAGCGTGATTAACTAGTTAATTTACGTGCTGAACAACAACTAATTAATTATCTGACTAATCCATATAACTAGCATCTAACGCATCTGATTGTGGGACGAACCGATCCATTTCCTCGATCCTCATTGTAATTGATCAGACTTTGTTTAGAGTTTCATTATTTGCAGCCACCAGTCGATAATTAATCATGGGCCCCTCCCGTTCACACAATTTGCATCATATAATTTCACCCACACAACATCATCATTAATGGGAAGCCCCGTCCAATTAGCTGGCCCCCATCACTTCTCACTCCCAACTTGGCACACCACTGGTAGCAACCTGTGGTGGTCGCTGGATTTGACATAATAACGCGTGCATGTTGCGATGTTAACATCGGCCCCGTCGTCCCAGATCGGGTGGGCGGCTATCTCACACGGACCAGACCGGACCACAGTTGGCATAGGACCGGGCGAGGCGACCCCGGTCCGAGACATGCACGACTGCACGAGTTGAATCCGAGCCCGGAACGTGAAGAGGAGGAGCCGGCTGGCGTGCGGGCACGTGACGGGTGGTGTGGGGTGGCTGTCAAAACGACGTGGGACTTCCTTCTGATACAAAGTCCCATCTGGCGGCGACGTGGGGCCAACAGCGTCATTTAACAACAAACTAACATTAATAATGTATTTATATTTTTTAATCTAACACTTTTTGCATGATTATTTAATTTTATTTTTATTCATTTTTTTCGTTGGACATTTGCTAGGGTTTCAGATTCCATGACCCAGCTGCATCAACTGCATCCTCCTGCCTCCCCCTTTCGCAGCCGCCCTCTCCCCTCCCCATCCCACCCCACCCATCATGGAGCAGTAGGAGTTGCTCTCTGGCCATCGTCCTCCGGCCACGGGCATCCTCTGTTCTGGCATCACATAGGGTTTATTGAATTGGTTTATCTAATTTAAAATTTTCAGATATTCATTAATAAAGAGGGTTACATTATTATAAACATATCTTATTTTAACTTATTTTAATACGAGAATATTCTAATACGTGGATGCCCTCTCCCCTCCCCCTCTCACCCTATTGGTAATAAGGACGCACCCTCCATGTCACGGCCGTTGGGGCACTACTACAACCGCAACGTGGAAGGTGCCTCTAGTACCTCACTATTGCCAATAGGGAGAAGGGGGACATTCCAAAGGGATAGAGGGGACGGCAATGCATGCCACAGAGGAGGGTGCCAAACTGAGGTGGTGCCAAGCAAGAAGATGGCCAGAGGGACAGACGCTCACGGGTGGTTGTTGCAAGGCACTATTGTCGGTGGGTAGGAAGGGGGCCATTCTGAAGGATTTGGGAGGGCTTCGTCGTCACCGGTCGTGGAGGGGTTCGCTAGTGTCGGATGTGGAGAGATTCGTCGGCCACAACCACTGTCATCGGAGGAGACTAAGATGGAACCTTGGTTGGGTCTGGGCGCACCGACAAGGCTCCTATCCCGGGGTGGGAGAGAGGAGGGGTAAGGCTGCGAAAGGGGAAGGCGAGGGGATGCCTAGCCAAGAAAGCGCATTTTGCTGATGTGGCATGATCTTGGACATTGGTCATATTGCAGGTGACGTAACTCGGTTATGAAATCTAAACCCATTTGCTAGGAGGAGTCAAATGGTAAGTGATTCCCTTGCAGTCTCAGATGGATCAAGAACTCAATTCATTTATGATATTTTATTATATGTCTCTATAAATATCAAATAAATACCTCATTTAGATCTATTATCAAAAATATCTTTCAGATATCTTGAATACTTATGGTTATACCTTTACAGTTAACAACGGTCAACTAGAGACGAATATTTACTTGAATATGTTATAAAAAATATTAGGATACTTGAAATATCTAAAATATCTCAATTTAGAGACACATAGAGGGGAGAGAGATCAGGCCCTCCCATCTCCCCTTGCCCCCCCTCTCCGGCATACCTCCCATCCCTACCTGCCACCCTCTCCCCCTCTGGAGAGCATAGAGCCCCTCTCCCCCCCCCCCAACCCCTCCCATCCCCCTCTCCTGCTCCAAGGAGCAGTCCCCCCCCCCACCCCTCCTTACCCCCTCCCCCTCTCACAAGTAGGCCCCCTACCCCCACCCCTCTGCATCCTTCCCAGCCCCCCTCTCCCCCTCTTGCGAGTAGTGCCCCCCCAACTCCCTACGACTCTCTCCCCCTCCGGCAAGCATCCCCCTCCACACCCCACGCAGCCCCTCTCTGCCCCTCCAGCGAGCAACCCCACCCCTCGCCACTCTTGGGCACCCTCTCCCCCTCCGATGAATAGCCCCCACCCCGTCTTGCTTGCAGATGACAACAATGAACCCATGCACTCGTCAAACCCCGAACCCTGATCCCATGCACCGCACCTATGCTCTGTCGTGTTGGAGAGGAGGGAGGCCACCCTACAATCTACCGAGAGAGAGAGAGAGAGAGAGAGAGAGGATGCTAACTAGAGCATAAGTTAGTCACTCATGTTTTACGCTAGTTAAATAAACGTGGGTTATGGAGGATATAATCACAAGTATTCGAGATATTTGAAGGACATTTTTTTATCATGTGTCTAAATGAGAGGTTTACTTGATAAAACTGATATTTAGATAGGTATATTTTAAAAAAAATCATTCATTTATGGTTAAAAATGTTGTGGCCGTCAAACTTCTCCCAACGTCCACCCATATTTTGACGTCATCACCAACAACCTCATGATTTATGAACACCAAAGAGACATTGCATTACAAAGTGGGTTGTAGTGAGGGACAGTGGAGATTGTTGATGTTGTGTGTGTTACATTTAAATTTATTTGTCGTGAGATGGGGCGTCTGACAACACTTAAGATTATGAATTTTTTTCATAATCCTTTAGAGAGAGAAAAAATTGGTGGAGACCAACTTTTAGAGATTATGAAAAATGCTCCATTTTCTCCCTATCTCTCTCTAAGGCTGTGTTTGATAACTAAATGGGCCATAGATTATGGCCTTGAAGTCCCCACCCTCCAAAAATCTCACCAAATGTACTCTTGTCAGATCAGAATTATTTAAAAGTTAGATTATAATTTTTAGAGAGAGATAGGGAGAAAAGGGAGCACTTTTCATAATTTCCAAAAGTTAATCTCCACCAACTTTTTCTCACTCTAAAAGATTATGAAAAAAAGTCATAACACATTGAGTTATCAAACAAGGTCTAAAACTTATAATTCAACTTTTGGAATAATCTGATGTGACAAGGATGCATTTGGTGAGACTTTTGGGGGTGGAGATTTCAAAGTCATAATCCACCTCCCATTGTGTTCCCAAACGAGACCTAAGTAGAGTAACTAGAGCTACAGAGTGCAATGGTGATGCAAAGCGTCGAGGGAGGTGTCTTCGACGATGAATGAAAGACGTGCTTCAAGATTGATCATCTTGCATAAGAAGGAAGGTTGTCATGACCTGGTTATGGATACTCGAAAAATCTTACGATGTTTAGGCCTTGTTTGGTAACTCAATAGGTCATAGATTATGACCTTGGAATCTTCAGTTATCTAAAGCTCCATCAAATGTCTAAATATTATATCATATTATTTAAAAGTCATAATCTAACTTTTTAGAGAGAGATAGGATGAAAAGTCTCCATTTTTCATAATCTCTCAAAAGTTCTTTTTCATTATATTATTCTCACTCTAAAAGATTATGAAAAAAAGTCATAATCTCGTTAGATTTTCAAACTAGACCTAAGTCATAGTAAAATAGACCAGAGAGAGAGAGAGAGAGAGACTATTGTAGAGCTAGTGTCAAGAATTGCATATATTGAGAAGACCGTTGGAATCAATCTTATATAACCGAGAGGATTGAATAGCCTTGACGATTATCTTTTTGTGGAGATCCTGTAAGGATGTGGGAATAATTAAGGCAATACGTGTACGTGGATTCACTGCCATGGCGGTAGGGTGGGGTACAACTGATGAGTAACGTGAGGCGATCGTGGGATTTATTGCATCGGTGACGTACACACGATCTACCGAGGGACGAGCAATTGCGGTGAGCAAGGCCCTCATGATCTGTCGACGTCAGCATCTCCGTCATCATCCCCCCGATGTCATGATCCTTGAAAATTGAAAATCTGGCTGGCAATTAATCTTGAAAATTAGAGTAAAGTGGGACAAGTGGTGTAGAAAGTTGATCCGCACACGTAAGTAGACAACAATGGCCGGCAAAGAAAAGTCAAGGTGACAACACAACAAATGACGATTGCGACGGCTTCTTTGCCTACGAATCAACCAAAATCCGATCCATTGAAAACCGTGGAAGATCCACACTTGGATTGTGGAGTGTGGATACTCTCTGATTACAGCTAATGAAGTGTTTAATTTGCTCAGGTAAACACGTCACCTGTTACCAATTGCGAAATTACGTTAGCTATATGCACCAAAGCAATCTATTATTATCACAAAACTAGTACCGATTCACTTGTTTTAAAAATATTATAATTCAACTTGATCTTAATTAGGATTTTTCTTTAATTTTTCTCCCTCTCTCTTCTGGTATATTTTTTATATTTTAATAATAATATTGATATTTTTAGATTATAAGGGTCACTTTGATAACAGGTTAAGATAAATCATTCGAGATGGGTTCGGATGAATTTTCTCTTTTTAAATTTGATAATATACTCTTATCATGTGAATAACTCATTCCATGTGAAATGGTGGAATATGTTATTCTTATAATAAGGGTTTTAACTCTAATCGATTCCAAATAATTTAATACTACTATCAAATTAAATTAAAGATGAATAAATAGAATAACTCATCCTGTTCATCTCTTATCTTATTAAAATTATTTTAAAATATTAACACGGAAGAGATCGATTACTCTTCTTTTGCACTCTAAGAAGGCGTAGACTTCCAAACATGCTACGGCAATGCCATTCTTATGACCTCGACTCTCGTAAAGGTGACTCAAAATATTCCTCCGACGAGGAGTCGAGGTGTTTCCATTTGCTGGTACGAGTAAGCGAGTAAGTGAAATGTTATGATATGACATCAATATCAATCTGGGATGGTATATATTCTCTACCGTCTAAAGAAGTTAAAAAGCTACTCCAGTTGCTCTTTTACATCCAGAAATTTATATGAAAATTTGACGAAATATTATTGTTGAACCCCCTCCTCATGTATATGACTTATGATTTTTGATGATGATCAAATATTTTGTATGAACTGAAAATGAGCATAACTACACTCTGGAAATGAACACATCACTTGAAGACATGGTATTTGAGAAGGCTCAGGCACAACAACTCATTGTAAGTATTTTGGTCTCAATGTGCAAAATCTGAAAATAATTCAGACTTTGTTTTGACAGGACAAAACAATATGGCCAAAGCTCCTCAACGACTGAAGGACGATTGGTGAGATCGATCCTAACTCCACAATTACTTTGCTAGAACTTATTTCTAGATGTGCAGCATTAATGTTTTAATCCCCCAACTTGAACCCCCTGGACTTAGCTTATTATATCTTCATATTTAGGAAGTTCAGGAACAAGGGTCGACCCAAGGGTCGACCCATTGTTGCCGGGCAGGTTCCAGGTAGGTTCCCAATTAAATGGGTCGACCCCAAGGGTCGATCCTTTCTGCTCAATTTGTTTAGGCTCCAGCAAGGGTCGACCCCTGAAAACTCCAGATGTAATTTTTGTGGAGACAGCAACGGTTCTTGAAAGGGTCGACCCCAAGGGTCGACCCATGCTGCCAGGCCCTTCTGACCCCTCACGAGGGTCGACCCCAAGGGTCGACCCTTTCTGGTCTGGGCGGCGCCGTGAATATGGACTATTGGCATTTCGACCAAATGGTCCAACCACACTTGTGTGGATGTCCGTAATCCACTCCATAATAAGTGGATCTTGTCCCATGGCCACCCCTTGACCGCCCTAAGCATTGTTGAACATATCTGACTGATTTTGAAGATAACAAAACCTAAGACATCCTCTCCCATATATATCCTTTTTCAAGCAATGCTTCTTGTCTTAAACCTAATTTTTCACCCCATGACGTATGTGTGTTAATGAACCATTGCATGAGTCTCTCAAAATAAATCATCTTGTTTTTTGACCATAACACAAGCCATCTCTTTCATCAAGCAAATGGACAAATCAAGGGAGCTAACACTTGTTTTTTTTTTGCAGGACTGGACTCTGGCGGTCGACCTATGGACCTCTGGCGGTCGACCTAGATTAACAGAATTGAAATCTGTAATTTGAGAAAGCTGGCGGTCGACCGCCAGGAGCTAGCGGTCGACCTATTTTTCCAGCAGCCAGATGGCTACAGGACAGCCACTGGCGGTCGACCGCTGGCCTTTGTAGGTCGACCGCCAGCCTCGAGCTGCCTACAAATGTTGACTTTTTGTCACTTCGAGAGTTGGTCTTTCTCTTGGTTTTATTTAATCCCTAAGCAACCTAACTCTCCAGATTTTGTGGATCTGGTCTGAGGGGAGTCCTTGGACCCTTGAGAATTCTATAAAACTAATACAAGAGGGTTTGGAAAACCCTAATGAAGAGAAAGGATCAAGAGGCTACCAAGAGAGGGAAGGAGGAAGCTTGCACTGTAGACGTGAACAGTGCTCCGAGAAGATTTCTTCATTCATCTTCCTCCTTACAAAGGTAAAGATCTAGCTGCATCTGGAGGAACTCAAGGCTGCATCAAGTGGAACTCAAGGATGCATCAAGTGGAACTCAAGCTGCATCCACAGAATCCTTCATCAACTAAGGGGGAGCACCAATCAATCTCTTGTTTATGTTTTCTTTTATTTTCACACTTCTCTCAGCTTCTAGTGTGTTGTGGTTGTAATTCTAAAACTGTTGTGTGTGTATAAGGATCTTCCCGGATCCATGTGTGAGTGAGTTTGCAGTCAAGGATGATTGCTTTTGTGTGTGTGTGGTCGATCTTGTAACACCTTACAAGATAGTGTGTGGTTCCTCACTGTCGGTGAGGGGTGGACGTAGGTTGCCTTTGTGGCATCCGAACCACCTTAAATTGCTATCTCCTTGTGGTTTGTGCCTTATCTTCTTTCCCCCTTCTGCTATTTCTTTGGATCCTGTGCGTTTGTATTTCTCTGTTGTTTCGTGTGGATCATAGTCCTTGAATCCTTTGGTATATCAAAAGCTGGATTCAGACCGACAAAGTCATTCTTGCCGAAAAGATAACAGCTTGCGAGAGTAAATCTTCGGATTTGATTAACTCCGCCGAGTACCAAGGGTTTGTGTATTTGTTATTTTGTGAGTTTCATTCTGATCTAGTTACGACCATCCTGTGCTTTTCTTTTTTTTTTAATCTTGTGTCCTCTTTTGTTTTAATTTGCTATCACCCAATTCACCCCCCCCCCTTTTGGGTGTCATTTAACATCGGGACTTCAATTGGTATCAGAGCTAAGGCTCTTTTTCTTTCAGATCTAACGATCTAGAGCAAGATCCGGTTAAATGGCAAACAAGGGTATGATCCCCGAGGGCCACTCCATTAGTCGTCCTCCCTACTTTGACGGTTCAAACTACTCGTACTGGAAAAACAGAATGCATATTTTTCTAAGAGCTCAAGAGTACGAAGTTTGGAGAGTTGTGGACAAGGGTCCATACAAACTAGGGGATGATGAAGACAAATGGACACCTGAGGAAATCAAGAAGTGCACCGCTAATTATAATGCCTTGAATATCATGCAATGTGCTATACATCCTAATGAATTCTCTCGTGTTTCTATGTGCAGCTCGGCCAAGGAAATGTGGGATAAGCTGCGACTCATATATGAGGGAACTTCACAAGTCAAGGAGACCAAGGCAAATCTCCTAGTTACAGACTATGAGCTTTTCAAGATGAAACCTGATGAAATCATCTCCGAGATGTTTGCAAGGTTAACAGAGATCACGAATGGTCTTAAGAGTCTCGGGAAAGAGTACTCAAACTCTGACCTTGTTAGGAAAGTGTTAAGGTCCCTACCGTCAGCCTGGCACACAAAGGCCACGGTAATTGAAGACTCAAAAAACCTGTCCACTCTCACCTTAGATGAACTCATAGGGTCACTCATGACCTATGAGATAAATATTAAGAGGATAGCTGATGAAGACATCAAAAGGAAGAAGGTTATTGGACTGAAAGCTCATCACTCCGATAATGAATCTCAAGAAAGTGAATCAAGTGACGGGAGCAATGAAGAGGAAGAGTTGGCAATGATAACTCACCAAGTAAGAAGATTTCTAAGGAAAAAGAGAAATTTTCAAGGTAATCTTAGGAAAGGGCCAAGAAAGTTCACACAAACCAAAGGCGAGTCAAGCAAGCCAAGCAGCATCATATGCTACGAGTGCAAAAAGCCCGGCCACATGAGAGGTGAATGTCCAGATTTGAAAAAGAAATTCAAGAAGGACAATTTCAAGAAACCCAAGGCCATGGTCGCCACATGGAGCGACGATGAAGATGAACCATCTGATGAAGAGATTCAAGAACTTGTTGAAAGTTTGTGCCTCATGGCACATGAAGATGAATCTACGCAGGTAAACTCTGATCCTAATTTCATTTCTAATGAACAGTGGAAATCTGAATACGAAAAACTGTACGCAAAATATAAGAAGATCAAATCTGAAAACAAAATTCTCAAACAGAAACTTGATGATCTGTCACATAAAGATATATTTGTCAAGTTTGAAAAACTGGAACAGGAATGGTTTGAGGCCACAGAAGAAAGAGAAAATCTGCTACAAATAATCTCAGATTGTGATAAAGCCAAAGAAGAATTATCCTGCAAAGTAACTGAAGTGGAGAAAGCATGTGAGAAAATGAAAACTGAAAAACAGACTCTGAAATTAACTAACTCAGAACTTGAAAAGAAAACTGTGAGCTTGGAAAAAGAAGTAGCTGATCTTCAGTCCACATTATCTAAATTTGTTAAGGGCAAGCAAAATCTAAATAACTTGTTGGGAGTAAAAGTCAATTTTCAAAGAGAAGGACTCGGATACACTCCCCAAAATAAAAAATCTTTTGAGCATAAGATCACCACATCTTTTGTCCATGAAAAAAATCAAAACCATGCTTCATCTTCCAAGCATGAACTCAAGCATTCTCAACCCAAATCACGGCAGTTTGCACCGGTCAATTGTTATCATTGTGGTAAATTTGGGCATGCTGTCATAAGTTGTTGGTTCAAACCAAATCCACCAAGAAATCATGCCCTCTGGACCAAGAGGAGATATACCAAGAACTGGACTAACCTCAACGGACCCAAACTAGTTTGGGTACCAAAAATAATCGCATGAGAATTTTTCTTCTTGCAGATATGTCTTGAAGCCAGGGGGAGCAAATGGTATCTAGACAGCGGATGCTCAAGGCATATGACAGGGGACAAGAAGGTGTTCTCCAAGCTGCAACAAAAGGAAGGAGGCTTAGTGGCTTTTGGCGGGAAGGACAAAGGTAAAATAATCGGAGTTGGAAACATAGGTAAAAATTCTGAAACCCTGATTGAAGATGTTCTTCTGGTGAAAGGTTTGAATCATAATCTGTTGAGCATAAGTCAATTATGTGATAAGGGCTTCAAGATTGTTTTTGATGTGACTCATTGTTTTGTCATGTGTAACAATTCAAGTGAAATCAAATTCATTGGTAAAAGGAGCAACAATGTATACACCATTGATCTTGATGATGTTTCAATTGACAATATGTGTTTGGTGGCTAACAACCATGTGAATGCATGGCTATGGCACCGCAGACTAGGTCATGCTAGTTTTGGAGTAATCTCTAAGTTGTCTAGACATGACTTGGTGATAGGTCTGCCTAAATTGAAATTTGAAAACGACAATATCTGTGAAGCTTGCACAAAAGGCAAACAAACACGAATCTCATTCAAAAACAAAGACATTGTTTCATCCGCTAGGCCTCTGGAACTATTGCATCTTGATCTTTTTGGTCCTACTAGAACATCTAGCCTAGGAGGAAAATCCTATGGTTTTGTGATTGTTGATGATTTCTCCAGGTTCACGTGGGTGCTATTTTTAGCTAATAAAGGTGATGCCGTGACGGAATTTCAAGTGTTTTGCAGAAGAATTCAGAATGAAAAAGGTTACCTCATCACCACAATCCAAAGTGATCATGGTGGTGAATTTGAAAATCACGATTTCAGCATGTTCTGTGAAGAGCAGGGGTACAAACACAACTTTTCCTCACCAAGGACGCCCCAGCAAAATGGAGTAGTAGAGAGAAAGAATAGAATATTAATAGACATGGCCCGGACCATGCTCAGTGAGAATTCATTACCCAAGTATTTTTGGGCTGAAGCGGTAAGCACAGCATGCTACATCATCAACAGAGCAATGGTAAGGCCCATTCTGAAGAAGACTCCATATGAGCTCTACAAGGGTAAGAAGCCAAACATATCTTATCTTAAACCCTTTGGATGCCCTTGCTATATCCTAAATAATGGTAAGTCTAATCTGGGTAAGTTTGACAAAAATAGTGATAAAGGAATTTTTCTAGGTTATGCACTCAATTCTAGAGCTTACCGATTATTCAATAAAAGAACCTTAGTTGTTGAAGAAAGCCCTCATGTTATTTTTGATGAATCCGATTCAAAATTAACTAATCAAAACTCTTATGTATTGGATGCAGATAAAGACCCTGAAAACTCAAACGTTAAAGCCAAGGATGAGCCTTTGACGACAACCTCAAGCAAAAATGATGAAGATGAGGATCCTACAATTGAGACACTACAAGAACCACAAGTGTAGCATCCTGATCTGCCCAGCTCTTCCACATTTCTAAAGGAACATCCAACTGCAAACATCATAGGTAATCTGGAGGATGGGGTGAAAACAAGGTCCTCTCTAAAGCAAGTTGAACAGGAGGACCTGATGGCTTTACTTTCACAAGTAGAGCCCAAGGATATTCATGAAGCTCTTCAAGATGAATCCTGGATTCAGGCAATGCATGAAGAGCTGCATCAGTTTGAGAGAAACGAGGTATGGACTCTCGTGCCGCGTCCTAAGAACCATCCTACTATTGGAACCCGTTGGGTTTTCAGAAATAAGCTAAATGATGCGGGTCTGATTGTAAGGAACAAGGCTCGGCTTGTGGCCAAGGGGTATAGCCAGGAAATGGGAATTGATTTTGATGAGTCCTTTGCACCAGTTGCTAGACTTGAAGCAGTCCGGATCTTACTATCCTACGCTTGCTCCTTGAACTTTAAACTATTTCAAATGGATGTTAAATCTGCATTTCTTAACGGCTATATCAAGGAGGATGTCTTTGTAGAGCAGCCGCCGGGTTTTGAAGACTCCAAACATCCACGACACGTGTACAAACTCCAAAAGGCCTTGTACGGACTAAAACAAGCTCCAAGGGCATGGTATGAACGGCTTACTTCCTTTCTTGCTGAAAATGGGTTCAAGAGAGGTAAGGTTGACCAAACACTTTTCACAAGGCAATCAGGTAAGGATATTCTGGTGGTTCAAGTGTATGTGGATGATATTATTTTTGGAGCCTCTGATAATGCCTTATGCGAGGATTTTGCAAAGACCATGCAAGGAGAATTCGAGATGAGCTTAATGGGGGAGCTGAATTTCTTTCTTGGATTGCAGGTGAAACAAACCTCAGAAGGAATTTTCATAAATCAAGCCAAGTATACTATGGAATTGCTGAAGAAATACGGGATGGCGGAAGCAAAACCCATATCAACTCCCATGGCCACTACCACCAAACTGGATAAGTATGAAAATGGTAAAACAGTAGATCCCACACTGTTTCGAGGTATGATCGGATCACTACTGTATCTTACAGCATGCCGCCCTGACATTCAATTCAGTGTATGTCTTTGTGCTCGTTTCCAGTCATGCCCTAAAGAATCTCACTTATCAGCTGTTAAACGCATTTTCAGATATCTCATTGGCACCATTGATTTTGGCTTGTGGTTTCCCATTGGTAGTTCTTTTGAGTTAATTACTTATACCGATGCGGATTACGCCGGATGCATTGTAGATCGTAAAAGTACAAGTGGGTACTGTCAGTTTCTTGGTGGATGCCTCGTTTCATGGGCCTCTAAGAAACAACATCCAGTAGCTCTCTCAACGGCCGAGGCTGAATATGTAGCCGCCGGAAGCTGTGGAGCCCAAGTACTTTGGATCAAAACTCAATTGCTTGATTTGAATGTTGAGGTGGATTGTGTGCCAATCTTTTGTGATAATACGAGTGCAATTAATCTCTCCAAAAATCCTGTTCAACACTCCAGAACCAAACACATTGACATTCGGCATCATTTTCTGAGAGATCATGTAGGCAAAGGGGTCTTTGAGTTCAAGTTCATTGATTCTCTTAACCAACTGGCCGACATCTTCACAAAACCCCTTAATCAGGATCAATTCAATAAAATCAGGAGAGAACTTGGCATGTGTCAGGGTGAGGGCATACGCACTTAAGTCTGCATTAGATTTTTTTTTGTAGATCATGTGAGATGCATGCATTGTGTGTGTTTCGTTTTTATTGCGTATGACTACCTAGCATGTGTGCCTGTACATATGTATATACACTTCCTCCTTGACTTTTTTTCTACAACTGAATATTCCTTTGAAATAAATGTGGACCAGTGATCTAGTGCTCTTAGCAGTCTCCATTCAAGGATTTCCGTAGTCGACTCATGCTTGATATCATTCGTGGTTTAGCAAAAGAAAAAAAAAAGGATTTAGAAACAAAAAAAGGAAGGAAAAGAATTTAAAAAAAATATGTGTTGAGTGATCTAAGAAAATGGGGGTGTTCTAGGGTCATGGAGCCCACTTCCACCTCCGGTAGTGGTTAGCAGGGGATCTACTTCTCTCGGGTTTTTATTTTTGGGGGGCTTGGGTCCCAGCGGTCGACCGCTGGTCTCGTGCCGGTCGACCGCCGGCGGCGAACCGGCCCGATTCACCGCGTCCGAACCCTACTTAAAGGGGGTTCTCTTCCCCCCTTTCTCATTCTATCACCTTTCCTTCTCTCTCCCTTACTCCACCTCCACCCTAGCACATCTCTCTCCCACTTTTCAAGCCCTAAAAACCCCCCACCGTTCTACCCTAGCACGATCCGGTCGTTTGGGTTCCATTTCGGAACGACTCCTCGACGGCATTCGTGCACTCGTGCCAACCCTCCTTGAAGCTCCAGAGCGTGAGGGTGGTGTTCTCCGTTCTTCCTGGTGTCTCGCTCTCCATCCCAAGGTAGAGGTTCTACTTCTCAAGAGAATACATTATTCAACGTGTTTCCTAGTCTAAATGGCACCTAGAAGGAGTGCTCGGCGTCTTCTCCAAGAGGAACCCAGTGCTCCATGGCGTGGAGCTCTGGCTGCACCTCCACCCCAAGCTCCTGCACGCAGGTTACCTCCGAGGTCTATCATCGAGCTTCATCTTGTTGATTTTCAAGAGTTGAATGAAATCCTCCCCGACATCTATACAGTTTTTTCAATGCAACCGGGGTGGCTTGACTTTGTCACTAGATACAATCGGTTCTATCCCTATTTAGTACAGCAGTTCTATGGGAATTTGGAAGACAGAAATGGAAGTTTATATACAATGGTTCAAGGCATTGAGATCCGCATTAATGCAGAATTATTCCTTAATGCACTAGGTGTTTCTTCACATGGGGCAGATATGCTGTTTGGTCATGGTGAGGTTGAGGCTAGTTTCATTGCCATGACGGGCTGTGATTTTGTTCGTGGTGTAAGTGATCTCATTGAGCTGAATGCCAACCACTTTCCTGCACTACAACGGGTTCTTCACCACATGTTCACTACGCTTATTTATCCCAAGAGTGGCAGCCGAGATGAAGTGACCGAAGTACACCGTTTCTTGTTCTATCATGTTATGAATGGGGAATTGGTTAATATGGGATGGCTCATGACTCAGTTGATCTCTCGCTGTCGTACACATCTACGGCGATCCCTGCCTTATGCCTCTCAGCTTACTGGAGTGTTTACCTTTGTCGGGGTCCCTTTAGAGAATGAGCAGCTTGTTCTCGTCCGTCATGATGATATTTACAATGAGCATAAACTTTTCTCTGATATGGGATATTACCGAGATGCAAATGGTGAAATTCTTCGTGATGTCCCAGTGTATGGGGAAGAAATTGGCAGTGAAGAAGAACATGAGCCGAACCCACAGCGTGATCACCACAATGCACCTCCACCAGTTCAGCCTGCCGACGTGCCTCCTCCAGCGGATCTCCCTCCTCCACCGCAGCATTTTCATGGGGAGTCTTCCACTCAGGGTGCTGGGCATTCCACTTTGGGGGGCTATGAGGCTCTTGACAGGCGCCTTTTAGGCATGGAAACTCGGCTTGACTCCTCCCTTGGGCGTTTGGATACTTTTATGGATACCATGACTGGACGCATGGACACCTTCACTCTTGCTCTGGATGACCTTTCTATCCACGTAGCCACCCTCTTTGCCAGCCATGAAGATAACCGTGAGGCCTTTCGCACCACCAACCACACCCTTCTTTCACTCCGTAACCAGCTCCGTCATTATGATGAGATTCTCCATTCCCTTGAGGACCGTCTTCCTCCTGCTCCTGCTCCTGCTACTGCTGGTTCCCCCCATGGTGATGGTCCACCGGATGATGTTCCTGGCGAGGACGCTGCGGATCCCCCTGCTGTGTAGCCTTTTTGTTTTGAGTCTCTAGTGTCACTCTTGTCCACTTTTTGTATCCCCTTCCTCTCCTTTTTGCTGATGACAAAGGGGGAGAAGTAGCTATTAGGTTATATACATATGCTATGTGTGTTTTGGTGTCTGCCTGCTTGAATGCATTTGTGGTCGCATTCCTTAGTATAGTTTGAGCATATTGTCTGCATTTGTGTGGTCGCATTTCTTAGCGTATCCTTAGTATGTCAAGCTCATTTCTCCTTCCGCATTCTGTGTACCATGTATGAATCTAATGACTTTTGAATGGTAGAATGCACTCTTTGTCGTTACAAGATTGGCTCCTTTTTCTCTCTCATCTCTTATCAATGTGGCAAATACGTTTTGAATGGTTGATATGGATTCGTTGGCTTGCCTGTGTTGGCAGTGATTTGTTTTGTGATATGAGCATTTCGAATGTCTTAAATCCTGAGCTTAGAAGATTCAATCTGATGATATTTCCACGTATCTCATACGTAATTGCCGAAGCTTCTAATATATATTGTTTTTGGCACTTTTGTGGAAATGCAACTCTCATGCCTAGGTTTTGTCATCATCAAAAAGGGGGAGATTGTTGAATATATCTGACTGATTTTGAAGATAACAAAACCTAAGACATCCTCTCCCATATATATCCTTTTTCAAGCAATGCTTCTTGTCTTAAACCTAATTTTTCACCCCATGACGTATGTGTGTTAATGAACCATTGCATGAGTCTCTCAAAATAAATCATCTTGTTTTTTGACCATAACACAAGCCATCTCTTTCATCAAGCAAATGGACAAATCAAGGGAGCTAACACTTGTTTTTTTTTTGCAGGACTGGACTCTGGCGGTCGACCTATGGACCTCTGGCGGTCGACCTAGATTAACAGAATTGAAATCTGTAATTTGAGAAAGCTGGCGGTCGACCGCCAGGAGCTAGCGGTCGACCTATTTTTCCAGCAGCCAGATGGCTACAGGACAGCCACTGGCGGTCGACCGCTGGCCTTTGTAGGTCGACCGCCAGCCTCGAGCTGCCTACAAATGTTGACTTTTTGTCACTTCGAGAGTTGGTCTTTCTCTTGGTTTTATTTAATCCCTAAGCAACCTAACTCTCCAGATTTTGTGGATTTGGTCTGAGGGGAGTCCTTGGACCCTTGAGAATTCTATAAAACTAATACAAGAGGGTTTGGAAAACCCTAATGAAGAGAAAGGATCAAGAGGCTACCAAGAGAGGGAAGGAGGAAGCTTGCACTGTAGACGTGAACAGTGCTCCGAGAAGATTTCTTCATTCATCTTCCTCCTTACAAAGGTAAAGATCTAGCTGCATCTGGAGGAACTCAAGGCTGCATCAAGTGGAACTCAAGGATGCATCAAGTGGAACTCAAGCTGCATCCACAGAATCCTTCATCAACTAAGGGGGAGCACCAATCAATCTCTTGTTTCTGTTTTCTTTTATTTTCACACTTCTCTCAACTTCTAGTGTGTTGTGGTTGTAATTCTAAAACCGTTGTGTGTGTATAAGGATCTTCCCGGATCCATGTGTGAGTGAGTTTGCAGTCAAGGATGATTGCTTTTGTGTGTGTGTGGTCGATCTTGTAACACCTTACAAGATAGTGTGTGGTTCCTCACTGTCGGTGAGGGGTGGACGTAGGTTGCCTTTGTGGCATCCGAACCACCTTAAATTGCTGTCTCCTTGTGGTTTGTGCCTTATCTTCTTTCCCCCTTCTGCTATTTCTTTGGATCCTGTGCGTTTGTATTTCTCTGTTGTTTCGTGTGGATCATAGTCCTTGAATCCTTTGGTATATCAAAAGCTGGATTCAGACCGACAAAGTCATTCTTGCCGAAAAGATAACAGCTTGCGAGAGTAAATCTTCGGATTTGATTAACTCCGCCGAGTACCAAGGGTTTGTGTATTTGTTATTTTGTGAGTTTCATTCTGATCTAGTTACGACCATCCTGTGCTTTTCTTTTTTTTTTAATCTTGTGTCCTCTTTTGTTTTAATTTGCTATCACCCAATTCACCCCCCCCCCTTTTGGGTGTCATTTAACCTTGGGACTTCAAGCATATATATAATCCTATTGAGATGAAAACCCTAAGTGTAATTCGTATCTTCCTGATTTTGGGTTTTTGCTCTAACCTTTGTGAGTGCAGGTCGCAACCAGCAGCCACAGCCCTTCTTCCACCTTGCTGTGTGCGTGAAAGTGAAGGAAAGAAGAGGGATTCAAGCTTCTAAATCGACATCCTGCTGGTTGGCTGCGTGGAGTTCAAGATTGTATCACATCCGAGCACAATCGTCAAGAACGATCATCGGGCTGCACCAAGTGTTCGACGAAATTTGCTGAAGTGATAGGGGGAGCTCCGATCAGGATAAATCATTTTCTAAACTTCTCATTCTGAATCATTCTGCTTGATCTTGAATATTTGTGTAATCATAACTTCAGATTCTTGTGTGTGGTGTTCGTGTTCGGAAACACGAACGTGCGTGTGTGTATGTGCGCATGTGCGCGTTTGGCTACCAGATTGGAAGTCGTGTGTGTATGTGTGTGTGTGTTTGCTTTTCTAAACAGCGTGTGTGTGTGTGATTCACTCGTTAGTGAAGCTTTAATCCTCAAGTGTGAGGGGTGGACGTAGGGGACACGGCTGTGTAACCGAACCACCTAAAAAATCCGTGTGTCTCATGTGCTGTGGATTTTTCGATTCTTGTCGAGTGGGCTTCACGGTGAGTTGAGAGATCACTACACCAGCTATTCAAACACATTCCGCATGCATTCACGAGTGTGATCTTATTCGTGCGAGTATTAGTGGTTGTTTGTTTAATCAATATTGTTTTCTTAAGAAAAGCAAAATTTTATTAGCCAATCAATTCACCCCTCCCCTCTTGATTGCCACATTTGGGACTCAACAATTGGTATCAGAGCCTTGGTCTCTATTTAATCTTGAACACACGGTCGTCAGAGCTAGATCCCACTGAATGGCAAACAAAGGGATGATGCCCGAAGGGCATTCTATTCAAAGACCTCCGTTCTTTGATGGATCAAACTACCTCTACTGGAAAAATAGAATGTATGTTTTCCTACGTGCCCAGGATTACGATGTTTGGCGTGTCATAAGTAGGGGTCCATATGTATTATCTGAAAATGAGAATGAGTGGGATGAAGAAGATATTAGGAAGTGTTCAGCGAATTTTAAAGCTATGAATATAATTCAATGTGCTGTTCATCCTAATGAATACTCACATATTTCTACGTGTTCCTCTGCACAGGAGATGTGGAATAAGCTGCGGCTTATATATGAAGGAACATCGGAAGTCAAGGAAACAAAGGCCAACCTCTTAGTTCGGGACTATGAGCTGTTCGCAATGAAGCCAGAAGAATCAATTTCTGATATGTTTGCAAGGCTAACAGAAATTACCAATGGACTAAAGGGACTTGGCAAGGAGTATTCCAACAAGGAACTCGTCAGAAAAGTCCTAAGATCCCTTTCTCCACAGTGGCACACAAAGGCCACTGTAATTGAAGACTCCAAGGATCTAAGTACTTTAACTCTGGATGAGTTAATTGGCTCGTCGATGACTTACGAGATAAACATCAAAAGGAGCGAGGAGGATTACAAGAAAAAGAAAGCTGTCACCACAATGGCCCTAAAGGTGAATCCACACGATTCAGAGGGTAGTGAAAATGATTCAATTGGCAACACTGAAGATGAGGAATTAGTTGCCATGATCACACAAAGAGCAAGACGGTTTGTGAAACGAACCAGAAATTTTGGTGGTCAGTTCAGAAAAGGACCGAGAAGGCAAGGACCAAACAGAGGAGAAAGTAGCAAGAAAGAAGAAGTGATTTACTATGAATGTAAGAAATCCGGCCATATGCGGGGTGAGTGCCCCGATCTCATCAAGAAGGTGAAGAAAGGCAAGTTCAGGAAGCCCAAGGCCATGATGGCCACATGGAGTGATGAAGATCAGGAGGAATCCAGAAATGAAGATGGACTAGATGAGCTAGTCCAGAATCTATGTCTCATGGCTAATGACGACGAAGGAGATAAGGTAGATTCTGAAACTGAAACTCTTTTTTGTGAATAATGGCAAATTGCATATGAATCTTTATATGAAAAATGTAAAAGATTCAAATCTGAAAATAGAAATTTGAAAAAGAAAATTGATCATTTTGTGCATACTAAAAAATCATGTGAAGAGTGCCATACTTTAAAATCAGAAAATGAAAACATGAAGCATGAAAATGAAATTCTTGCATCCAAAATTGAACTGTTTGAAGAAGAGATTTCATGCATGAGAGAAGAACAATCTACATTTCTGAAAATTCATGAAGAATTGAAAAATGATATGGAACAAGAAAAACTTGAAAGCATTACTTGCAATGAAGCCAAAATAAAGGCTGAAGAACAAAGCCAATCTCAAATGGCTCAAATAAAAGAGCTAAAGGATACTCTTGCCATCCTTGAAAAATCAAAAGTTTAAACAACCCATTGGGCCCCCATAAGTTCAACATCCTCCAAACCCAAGAAACACATGCATAACTCCTTTTCAAATGTTGGTAGAAGGAGAAAAAGAGATAGAGCCATCACTTGTTTCTATTGTGGAAAAATAGGTCACGACATGTATGATTGTAGAATTATGAAATATGATGAAGAAAACTCTGCTGGATTCAGAAATAGATCATATATGCATCATGCCTCTAACCATCATGGACCCAAGCTTGCTTGGGTACCAAAATCTCCATAAGCACTTTGGTTGAATTGCATGTCTACTCGAGAGCTCAAAGGAACAAATGGTATTTGGGCAGTGGTTGCTCTCGGCATATGACGGGAAACAAGGAATGGTTTGTGGACCTGTATGAAAAGGATGGTGGGACGGTGGCATTCGGTGGTAAGGACAAAGGTAAAATCATCGGAGAAGGTAAGATAGGTAAGAATCAAAATCATACCATTGAAAATGTATTGCTTGTGAAAGGTTTGCATCATAATCTTTTAAGCATAAGCCAACTTTGTAATAAAGGATGCAATGTGATTTTTGATTCTAACCACTGCACTATTTTGAATAGAAATACTCATGAGATAAAGTTCATTGGTTTCAGGAATAACAATGTCTATATGATAGACTTGAATGATGACTCTCATGAGAATTTATGTTTAGTTGCAAGGAACAATGATGATGTTTGGCTCTGGCATCGCCGGCTTGGGCATGCTAGTTTCAATGTTTTGCTGAAATTATCTAGAAATGATTTGGTTATTGGACTGCCCAAGTTGAAGGCCGTCGATGATGGAGTGTGTGGGGCGTGCAGCATGGGCAAACAAACAAGGACATCATTCAAGTCCAAACAAGATGTGACCACATCAAGGCCTCTTGAACTCATCCACATTGATCTCTTCGGACCAAGCAGAACTCACAGCTTGGGTGGTAAATTATATGGATTTATGATTATTCAAGATTATTCAAGATTCTGTTGGGTTTATTTCCTTTCTCATAAAAATGATGCCCTGATAGAATTTGAAACATTTTACAGATTTGCTCAAAATGATAAAGGGTATTCCATCAAAACTGTGCGGAGCGATCACGGCCGAGAATTTGATAACCATGAGTTTAGCATTTTTTGCAGGGCTCAAGGCTATATGCATGACTTCTCCGCACCAAGAACTCCGGAACAAAATGGAGTTGTGGAAAGGAAGAACAGAATGCTAATTGAGATGGCAAGAACCATGCTGAATGAGAATAAACTACCGAGGTACTTTTGGGCCGAAGCAGTGAACACGGCCTGCTACATCATAAACCGAGCCATGGTAAAACCATTGTTGAAGAAAACTCCGTATGAGCTATACCGAGGTAAGAAGCCAAACATTTCTTACTTGAGACCGTTTGGCTCAACATGCTACATTCATAACAATGGTAAGAAGGACTTGGCTAAATTTGATCCCAAAAGTGACAAAGGCATATTGCTTGGGTACTCTCTCAATTCAAGGGCATTTCGAGTGTATAACTTGAGAACTCTTGTAGTTGAAGAAAGTCCACATGTTATTATTGATGAATCATCTCCATCTAGAATTGATGAAAAATCTGTTTTGCAGGATGATGAGTTGAAAGCTGACAATATCGAGAAGAAAGAAGAAAAATCAGAAAAACAAGAAGCGGAAGAACCAAAAGAAGACGATGCAAATCAGGAAACTCAACTTGAACAGGAGCTACCAATGCAATGAACATTTGCAAAGGACCATCCGCCGGAGAATGTATTGGGAAATGTACAAGAAGGGATAAGAACACGAGCCTCCTTCAGGGAAGTTAAAACTCATGATTTATTAGCCTTGCTCTCTCAATCTGAACCTCACTCCATTGAAGAGGCCTTGAAAGATGAGTCATGGATCATGGCCATGCAAGAAGAACTACATCAGTTCCAAAGGAACAAAGTGTGGTTCCTCGTACCATGTCCTAAGAATCACTCCGTGATCGGAACCAAATGGGTGTTTCGAAATAAAACAAACGATCAAGGAGTGGTAATTAGGAACAAGGCCAGGCTTGTAGCCAAGGGCTATAGCCAAGAATTAGGAGTTGACTTCGATGAGTCTTTTGCTCCAGTAGCAAGACTCGAGACAGTGAGAGTTCTTTTATCATTTGCTTGTTCTAACAACATTAAACTGTTTCAAATGGATGTAAAGAGTGTATTTTTGAATGGCTATATTCAGGAGGACGTGTACGTGGAGCAACCACCGGGGTTTGAAGATACCAAACAACCAGACCATGTGTACAAGCTGGACAAAGCACTCTACGGTCTGAAACAAGCACTCCGTGCATGGTATGAACGGTTAAGTGAATTCCTCATTCAATATGAATTCAAACGAGGTAATGTTGATCAAACCCTCTTTACAAAATTGAATGGTAAGAAAATCTTAATTGTTCAAGTTTACGTTGATGACATTATTTTTGGCTCCACTAAAGATGCTCTCAGCAAAGACTTCGCCAAATTAATGCAAAGTGAGTTTGAAATGAGTCTTATGGGAGAGCTGACTTTCTTCTTGGGATTGCAGGTGAACCAGACGGTTGATGGGATGTTCATACATCAAAGGAAGTATGCAATGGAGTTGCTGAAAAAGTTCAATTTGACAACCACAAAACCACAACCAACTCCAATGTCTACTTCAATAAAAATTGACCAAGATGAAACAGGTAAAACTATGGACCAAAAACTTTTCAGAAGCATGATAGGTTCTTTGTTGTATTTAACTGCCAGTAGGCCTGACATACAGTTTGCTGTTTGTATGTGTGCTAGATTTTAGTCAAACCTAAAAGAATCACACATGTCGGCTGTTAAACGAATTTTCAGATATGTTGCTGGTTCAGTTTTGGACTATGGTTTCCGCGTAATTCAAGTCTTGATTTGATTGCTTAATTTGACGCTGATTATGCGGGTTGCAAAGTGGATCGGAAAAGCACCAGTGGGT
Organism: Amorphophallus konjac; assembly: GCA_022559845.1. NCBI lineage: Eukaryota > Viridiplantae > Streptophyta > Magnoliopsida > Alismatales > Araceae > Amorphophallus > Amorphophallus konjac. Next base: position 19,586,583 of record CM040126.1, on the reverse strand, counting down.
ATTGTTAGTTTCTTGGGGGCTGTGTGGTCTCATGGGCCTCCAAGAAACAAAATTCCGTGACATTATCTACTGCCAAAGCCGAATATGTGGCTGTCGGTAGTTGTGTAGCCCAGGTGTTATGAATCCAACAGCAATTGATTGATTATGGCATTTCTTTTAAAAACACCTCAATTATCTGTGACAACACCTCTGCCCTAAACTTGTCCAAAAACCCTGTTCATCACTCTCGAACCAAGCATATTGAAATTCGACATCATTTCATTAGAGATCAGAAATCAGTTTCATTGAAACCAATCGTCAAATTATCGACATTTTCACCAAACCTCTAACTGAAGATAAGTTCACTACATTTAGAAGAGAACTAGGGGTTTGTAGGATAGAAGAGTATGATTCATAACCATGTGCATCATGTGTATACAGGTCACTTCATTACATGTGATTGCATTAGTTCCATGCACATTGTAATTCCCTTGTCATGCATATGCATCATGTTGTGTGAAACATAAAAGAAAAAAAATCAAAATGTGTGAAAAATCACTTTGGTGTGCTTTTGCGTTTTTACTATGTATATTATATTCATCCATGTTCATTGTTATTTGTATGGCCAAAATCACCTTGGATACAATTACTTTGCCAACAAATGAGCTAATTTGTTCAAAATCAGAAATCCGGTTAAATGGACACTAAACGTCTTATATATTCTTATTATCTTTTTCACAAACATCTCCCCAATTGATTTCAACCCACAATTTATTCAAATTCCTTGATTTCATAAATTTTTACAATTGGGGACTCGAGCCAGACACTCCTTGACACTCTCTTCACGTTCTTATTTCATAATGCTGAAAACCAGAAAATAGGTCGACCCATGGGGTCGACCCTCACGAATCCAGCAAATGGGTCGACCCCAAGGGTCGACCCTCGCGCATCCGGTTCGGCCCAGGGGTAAGAGAACCAACGGGTCGACCCAAACTGGCGGGGCGGCTCACCCGCACCCAAGCCGTTCCAACAAGGGTTCCAACCCTAAGTTGGAACCCTCCCATGGCTATAAAACATCTCTTGCCCCCCTCCTAGCTTTGCCACCACCCTTTGCAAGCCCTAAACAACCCTTCCTTGGCATCCAAGACATCAAGCCCTAGCCACGGTTTTCCAGGTGGCATCCGCGCGAAATCTTCTCCTTATGGTTTAAAGCGTCATCTTTTGATCTTCACTCCCTTGAGGTAAGCTTCTGATGTTTGTGGAGGATCATAGATTCACACTTCTCGCATTCCTCTTTGGTCGAACCTTCAAGATCTATACCCCATCGATGGGTTCTTCCGATTTGTGTTTTAGATGGCCCCGAAGAAGCGTACTTCTCGCAAAGGTGAGGCATCGAGCTCCAGGCAAGGGCGTCGATCTCACACCGCCGCGCCTCAGCCTGCAAGCAAAGTCTTGGATCGGACTGTTCTACGTCCACGGGCGGTAAACTTTGGAAATCTTAGTCACTATCTACGTGGATTAGTTGATCTATTATGCAGCCAGCCGAACTTGCATATTTTCATGTCTGCACATCGCCGCATTTACCCCAATCTGGTACACCAATTTTATAGCAATTTGGGTATTTCAGGTGATGTTCCGATTACAACGGTTAATGGACAGGAAATTATTTTATCACCACACTTGTTGGGACTTGCCCTTGACCTACCAAATGAAGGGTATGCATTTGGTGATGTAGAAGTTTCGGATGCCACTGTCTACAGCTTTATGACTTCTGAAGAAATAGGTGACCGGTCGGTCGCCGGATTAAATGCCAACCAGTTCCCTCCTATGCAACGTATATTGCACCGAATGATTACAACAATGTTATTACCACGTGGAGGAGGCCATGACAAGGTTACGGAGAAACATATGTTTATGTTTTACTACTTATTCAGTGGAATTCCCATTAAATTTCCACAACTTATTCTTGATCACATTTGTTCAAGCATTATGCACAAGCACCGCACTCTGCCATATGTTGCGGCCTTGACAACCATCTTTTCTTATATGAATATTGATTTGTCAAAAGAAGCATTTCAAACTATCCATGACGCGGACATCTACACCTATCAATCTATTTGTCACCACATGGGGTTTGAAGAGAAAGATGGTGTGTTAGTTCGTCAAATGAAAAGGGCAGTACCAACTGACAGTTCTGAAGATACTGAGGATGACAATGAAGATCAGGCTGAAGATGCTCATGTTCCTATAGCAGAAATGCCTTCTGAGGAGGCACAACTAATCATGGACCATTTGGATTCCATTGATGACCGGTTAGACACGTATGGGGAGACTATGGAGGCTATGCAACAAGAGCTTTCTGATCTGAAACTCTCTCACCAGGAGCACTCTCAGTTTGTCACCGACGCCTTGGCCAACCAAGCCCATATGTTTGATGAAATCTTAGCATATATAAGGCGTCCTCCTAGTTCCTCCACTCCGGATGACGGTGATGACTAAACAGCATTGCTCCTCTAGTTTGGCGTTTTGCTAATCCTGTTTCACCCCCTCCTTTTTGATGATGTCAAAGGGGAAGAACTCTTGGCCTATATGTGCCCCGGCTACTATATGTTAGTGTGTGATGTGTGCTTGCATGCATGTGTGCTTTTATCATGTTTCTTGTTCATTAGTCCTGTTGCATTTCCTTTTAGTTTTCATGCATTGCATCTTGTTATTTGCATTACAGACCTTGTTCCTTTTCCACTAATTGTCGGCAAGAAAACTTTGGGAATATGCCACATGATGATCAATCTTATATTTGGATTTCTGTTTGACCATGTCCTTGAACTGATGAATTGATTCATGTATATGGAATGGTGGATGCTTTACAATGTGGTTTCTATCATTTTGTCATCATCAAAAAGGGAGAGATTGTTGAACCCCCTCCTCCTGTATATGACTTATGGTTTTTGATGATGATCAAATGTTTTGTATGAACTGAAAATGAGCATAACTATGCTCTGGAAATGAACACATCACTTGAAGACATGGTATTTGAGAAGGCTCAAGCACAACAACTCATTGTAAGTATTTTGGTCTCAATGTGCAAAATGTGGAAATAATTCAGACTTTATTTTGACAGGACAAAACAATATGGCCAAAGCTCCTCAACGACTGAAGGACGATTGGTGAGATCGATCCTAACTCCACAATTACTTTGCTAGAACTTATTTCTAGATGTGGAGCATTAATGTTTTAATCCCCCAACTTGAACCCCCTGGACTTAGCTTATTATATCTTCATATTTAGGAAGTTCAAGAAAAAGGGTCGACCCATTGTTGTCGGGCAGGTTCCAGGTAGGTTCCCAATTAAATGGGTCGACCCCAAGGGTCGACCCCTGCTTGTGGAATTAATTTCCAGAACCGGTTTCACCATGGGTCGACCCCAAGGGTCGACCCTTTCCGCTCAACTTGTTTAGGCTCCAGCAAGGGTCGACCCCAAGGGTCGACCCCTGAAAACTCCATATGTAATTTTTGTGGAGACAGCAACGGTTCTTGATAGGGTCGACCCATGCTGCCAGGCCCTTCTGGCCCCTCACGAGGGTCAACCCCAAGGGTCGACCCTTTCTGGTCTGGGCGGCGCCGTGAATATGGACTATTGGCATTTCGACCAAATGGTCCAACCACACTTGTGTGGCTGTCCGTAATCCACTCCATAATAAGTGGATCTTGTCCCATGGCCACCCCTTGACCGCCCTAAGCATATATATAATCCTATTGAGATGAAAACCCTAAGTGTAATTTGTATCTTCCTAATTTTGGGTTTTTGCTCTAACCTTTGTGAGTGCAGGTCGCAACCAGCAGCCACAGCCCTTCTTCCACCTTGCTGTGTGCGTGAAAGTGAAGGAAAGAAGAGGGATTCAATGATGCGGGACGGGACCACGGACACGACAAGCTCGCGATCGTCCCTTAACGAGGGAAGCGTCGGATGTGCGCGGTTGAGAAACCGGCAAGAGCTAGGGTGGTCGGCTCGCACTTTCGTGCCCGGATCGGGTCACGGGACGGCTTCGCTCTCTCTCGCAGCAGTGATATTATAAATTGAAGGCGAGCTAGGTATCCCTACACATGATCTCTAGCAGCGGCATATAAAGCATATAAAGAATTAAGCTAATGCCAAGTGTAAGGGTGAAGGCGATACCTCCACGCTCTCGGCGTGGCGAAGATGGCACCCGGCCGAAGCTCGTACTCCCGGGAACTTAGTACATTATGTTTACAGCAGTACAAATAAGCCCACTCCACGCAGGGAGGTAAAGGGCGACACAAGTGGGCCCGGGAGGACCAAGTTCGGGTTGACGGGCGGTTTCGGGCAATGCTTCGGCTTCACGCGTACTCGTGCTAGTGGGGGCCCACGTATTGACCGGAGGGGTCGTGTGGGGCCTGATGACTCCTCTGCTGTGGAGACACCTGGAAAGCGTTCCCCTGGGATGGCGAGCTGCTGGAACGACCGCCGGACGCCGGGCGGCCCTCGGACGACGCTCGCGGGAACTCGGCCACGAATCTGAAAATTCTATTTGCAGGCGCGCGACTCGGAGTAAACTGCTGCTGCGATCAGCCCCGTCATCGGAATGCGACGAGGTTAGCGCCGTTGGAAAGCTGACTCAGAATACCTCGACGTAGGGGTCTTCAAAAAAAATAATCAGATCTGTATTTCTGATCATGCATTTTACAAGCTTGCTGGAATCTGGCCAGAACTGTAGGGGCAGGTTCTGACTTCTCTGAAGATCGACGTTGACCAGGGAGAAGACCTCCGAATCTGGAAATGATTTCGTCAGCAAAGTTGAAGGTCTATGAGAGAGGAATCGGGGACTATTTTTGGTTTTCTGATTGGAGACGAAATGGATTTTCTGGGATTTCTTTACTAGACCTGGGTCGGATCTGGGAAACTGTGGGCAGACTGTTCTTGGGAACTTGGACGAAATTTGAAAAATACTTGGAGGGTGAACCAAAAATTAATAAAATTCCTGGTGGTAGAGGGATGTGGACAGAGATCTCAGTAAATTTGTCCGACCCAAAAAAAATCAAAAGGTGGTTCGAATGGGGTAAACTCAGAGCTAATGAATAGTAAACAGAACCAGGACAGATCTGGAACTTGGACTTGGACGAAAATCAAAAAATAGCTAAAGGATGAATTTGGATGTGATTTTTTTTGTGGGGATAAGGGTTCTAGAGGGGAACCAACCCTGAAATTTTGAGTTTCAGAAGACGAAGGGAGTGATAGCAGGAATTTAGAGAAGAAGGGTCTGTCCTGGGTGGACAGAACACCAAAACCGTTGGCGACGACGCGTCGGCGGCGAGACGATGGCGGCGGCGATCACCGGAGTTGCTTCAGATGCTGGAGGGGATCAAGGGGGAGGGGACTACACTCTAGAAAGGGGGCTAGAGGTGGAGGAACCAGGGAGAGAGAGGGGAGGGGCTCAAGATCCAATTGGGGGCAAATGCCTTTTTTTCCTTCATTAATTCATGCAATATGAAAAATACAAGTATATATATGCAAGGGGTCTAACCTATTCTAAGCCCTTGGATCAAGGGTTGATCAATGAAGGGTTGAGATGTGGTTTGACAACCACATTAAACCCCATTAAACTACTAGGTTCGCCCCCCCCTTTAAGAAGGCAATTAGCATTTGTCTTCTTTAATTAATTCTAGGTCCAAGTCCAAGGTTGGACCATGGACCAGCCACCTTGGACCCAGGAGTCCAGGTGGACCAATAAGGATGAGGGAGGGGGCCCCTGCAGGGCCTACATGCACATTTACAAAGAAACCCAATGACCTTTTGCAAATAAACCCACTAAGACCTACTATTGTGTACCCATATATCACAAGGGCGTACATACAAATACAAAAGGACGTAGATGCAAACACAAAGTGAGCGGGCTGACGTTGATGTCCCCATCAATTCTCCCCGGGTGGGAGGAACTCGACCCCGTCGAGTAGGGGTATGGCTGCTCCGGTACTCCGGCGGATCTGTCACCGTGCTAAGTAGCGCGGGTATGCTCCACTCCAAGTGATCGGCACCTGCTCATTCCATATATACTCGATATGCGCACTGCGATGGCTAAAGGTGGTCACTCCGAAGGGGCACTCTCAAAAGGAAGGAAACAGCTCGAAGACTCACTAGGAATCACCGCTGAGTCCCTATAGGTGACTGATCCGGGTATAGAAGTAAAACTGATCCCATACTCATCGAGTGAGTCGACTCGCTTCACACTCATAAGAGAACGACACGAGCTTGCACAAGACACAAGCAGACTCACCATGCACTGACACATGAATGAAAATCACACAAACAATCGACTCAAAATCACCACACAAACAAACCACACAAAGAAAACACACCGACTCAACTATGACCCTAGACACACCTAATGTTAGTCCGACCCGTACATGGGTGATGGCGGACCAGGACACCCGAATGTGTGCCATGCATGCATCTGACGTAACCGGTGGTTGACATCATGCGGAAATCCTAGACCTCCTAAGGTGGGCCATGCATGCATATGGGATGTGGATGTGGGAGGGCCAAGAGTATCTCCCCTAGATGATGGTGTATCTTGTAAGGGTACGGGCTTGGTGGGCATAGACGACCCGGCCTGTGGGGAAGGGGTGTGGTAGCGGACTCCCTCGAGGAAGTGAAGTGAATGTGGAGGGTCTAAGGATCCACTAGGGAGTGGGTCAAAGGGATCAAAGAAGGTATGACCCCTTATGGTGGGTTCCCACAAGTCACGGTCCCACGTGTAGAAGTTTTGAAGGTGTGGATAGTCACCTTCTTGAATTGTGACGGGTGGGACGGGGATCATAGGCAAGAAGTATGATTCCTCCCTCGGACAAAAGGGTATGAATTCGGGCTCGTCCGGTAGCGGGAGAAGTAGAAGAACCTCCGTGGTGACACAACCCACGGTGCACTCAGAGGTAATGGACCCGAAGGCCGGATGGGTGAAGCTAAGACTAGCGGGTTGGTCAAAGCCTCGGGCCAAAAGATGCGTCAACTCCCATTGTGAATCTAATCCCATGACAAGATCATCGAACGTATCAACATGGTGACGAGATCGAAATGTGGTATGGAATGAGTTGACCGGCACTAGTGGTAGTGTGGGGTCCATGGACGGGAAGGGATGTGGGACCAAGCCATCCTTGAGCCATCTAAGAAGTGGCTCGGCTATGTAAAGTGTTCCCGTAAGAAACACGGGTGGCTCGGGCTTTGGTAGTTCCCACTTTGATGGTTTCGAATGAAGACCGGAGGTAGATAACAATGGAGCATCCATGGGTGGTGGAGTAGCTTGTGTCCTTTCCCACCAATCCGAAATCATTTTCTTTATTTCCTCTAAGGAGCGGGTTGGAGGAGGGACCTTGGGGTGGACTAGCTCCTTAACTCTCGGCTCGGGTGTGGGCCTCGGCTCGGTTATAAGCGGGACTTCCACTCGGTTGGAGGTGCTTGAGTGGGTTGGGATGGGAGTGCCAAGGGGAGGTTGGTTGGTGGTGCATGGGTGGGCCACTAGATTGGGGTCACTTTGGTGGGCTTGGACGGCGGTGAAGGGGTGGGATTGGGTAGAGGTGTGGCCCACTTGATTGTGGGTGAGTTGGTGGGGTTGGTGAGTGGAATGACCTCCGTGGTTGGAGGTAGGTGGGCGGGGAACGTAGGCCCTCCTAAGCACTCTCTTCATTTCCCACCATGACTTGATGGGCCTTAGATTCCTATCCTCCCTCCAATATTTGATGTCCCTCCAAGTTGCAGCGGCTTCCCCAAAAAGTCACATTTTGGCAACATCGACTTGCATGGGCCCGTACATGATGTACACCTCGAAGTAATCATCCATAATGGCTTCCCATTCTAGATAGACACTCGGGTCATCGAACCCGTAGAAATCCCGGGTTTCGGGTCTCGTGGGGTGGTTCGGGTGGTCCTTCCATTTGAGATAGTATCGCCATCATCCGGGAGTTTGGGACTCCATGGGACACGGGAAACTAGTGGATGGCCATGCCGACACTCGGATCAAAACACTAGACACGACACTAAGTAATGCAAAGTTGGAATGCACTAACTAATGCACACTAAGGACCCTAGACGTAAACCAAGACTCGGTACGGGGCGGAGACAATCGACCCGAAGGTCACTCGCACAAGTGTGCGGCCTTCCCGATAGGCGTAACCTAACGGTCGGACAACACCTTTTTATATACCGAGTAAAGGGATGTATGCGACCCAAAAATGACTCTTTTTGTTGTTTTAAAAATGTGATGATCCTAAACACGACTTAGACCGACTAATGACTACATGACACTCTCTCTTTTTTTTTTGAATGCAAACACCCTAGACTCAACTCGCTTTGATACCAAATTGATGCGGGACGGGACCACGGACACGACAAGCTCGCGATCGTCCCTTAACGAGGGAAGCGTCGGATGTGCGCGGTTGAGAAACCGGCAAGAGCTAGGGTGGTCGGCTCGCACTTTCGTGCCCGGATCGGGTCACGGGACGGCTTCGCTCTCTCTCGCAGCAGTGATATTATAAATTGAAGGCGAGCTAGGTATCCCTACACATGCTCTCTAGCAGCGGCATATAAAGCATATAAAGAATTAAGCTAATGCCAAGTGTAAGGGTGAAGGCGATACCTCCACGCTCTCGGCGTGGCGAAGATGGCACCCGGCCGAAGCTCGTACTCCCGGGAACTTAGTACATTATGTTTACAGCAGTACAAATAAGCCCACTCCACGCAGGGAGGTAAAGGGCGACACAAGTGGGCCCGGGAGGACCAAGTTCGGGTTGACGGGCGGTTTCGGGCAATGCTTCGGCTTCACGCGTACTCGTGCTAGTGGGGGCCCACGTATTGATCGGAGGGGTCGTGTGGGGCCTGATGACTCCCCTGCCGTGGAGACACCTGGAAAGCGTTCCCCTGGGATGGCGAGCTGCTGGAACGACCGCCGGACGTCGGGCGGCCCTCGGACGACGCTCGCGGGAACTCGGCCACGAATCTGAAAATTCTGTTTGCAAGTGCGCGACTCGGAGAAAACTGCTGCTGCGATCAGCCCCGTAGTCGGAATGCGACGAGGTTAGCGCCGTTGGAAAGCTGACTCAGAATACCTCGACGTAGGGGTCTTCAAAAAAAATAATCAGATCTGTATTTCTGATCATGCATTTTACAAGCTTGCTGGAATGTGGCCAGAACTGCAGGGGCAGGTTCTGACTTCTCTGAAGATCGACGTTGACCGGGGAGAAGACCTCCGAATCTGGAAATGATTTCTTCAGAAAAGTTGAAGGTCTATGAGAGAGGAATCGGGGACTATTTTTGGTTTTCTGATTGGAGAAGAAATGGATTTTCTGGGATTTCTTTACTAGACCTGGGTCGGATCTGGGAAACTGTGGGCAGACTGTTCTTGGGAACTTGGACGAAATTTGAAAAATACTTGGAGGGTGAACCAAAAATTAATAAAATGCCTGGTGGTAGAGGGATGTGGACAGAGATCTCAGTAAATTTGGGCGACCCAAAAAAAATCAAAAGGTGGTTCGAATGGGGTAAACTCAGAGCTGATGAACAGTAAACAGAACCAGGACAGATCTGGAACTTGGACTTGGACGAAAATCAAAAAATAGCTAAAGGATGAATTTGGACGTAATTTTTTTTGTGGGGATAAGGGTTCTAGAGGGGAACCAACCCTGAAATTTTGAGTTTCAGAAGACGAAGGGAGTGATAGCAGGAATTCGGAGAAGAAGGGTCTGTCCTGGGTGGACAGAACACCAAAACCGTTGGCGACGACGCGTCGGCGGCGAGACGATGGCGGCGGCGATCACCGGAGTTGCTTCAGATGCTGGAGGGGATCAAGGGGGAGGGGACTACACTCTAGAAAGGGGGCTAGAGGTGGAGGAACCAGGGAGAGAGAGGGGAGGGGCTCAAGATCCAATTGGGGGCAAATGCCTTTTTTTCCTTCATTAATTCATGCAATATGAAAAATACAAGTATATATATATGCAAGGGGTCTAACCTATTCTAAGCCCTTGGATCAAGGGTTGATCAATGAAGGGTTGAGATGTGGTTTGACAACCACATTAAACCCCATTAAACTACTAGGTTCGCCCCCCCCTTTAAGAAGGCAATTAGCATTTGTCTTCTTTAATTAATTCTAGGTCCAAGTCCAAGGTTGGACCATGGACCAGCCACCTTGGACCCAGGAGTCCAGGTGGACCAATAAGGATGAGGGAGGGGGCCCCTGCAGGGCCTACATGCACATTTGCAAAGAAACCCAATGGCCTTTTGCAAATAAACCCACTAAGACCAACTATTGTGTACCCATATATCACAAGGGCGTACATACAAATACAAAAGGACGTAGATGCAAACACAAAGTGAGCAGGCTGACGTTGATGTCTCCATCATTCAAGCCTCCAAATCGACATCCTGCTGGTTAGCTGCGTGGAGTTCAAGATCGTATCACATCCGAGCACAATCGTCAAGAACGATCATCGGGCTGCACCAAGTGTTCGACGAAATTCGCTGAAGTGATAGGGGGAGCTCCGATCAGGATAAATCATTTTCTAAACTTCTCATTCTGAATCATTCTGCTTGATCTTGAATATTTGTGTAATCATAACTTCAGATTCTTGTGTGTGGTGTTCGTGTTCGGAAACACGAACGTGCGTGTGTGTATGTGCGCATGTGCGCGTTTGGCTACCAGATTGGAAGTCGTGTATGTATGTGTGTGTGTGTTTGCTATTCTAAACAGCGTGTGTGTGTGTGATTCACTCGTTAGTGAAGCTTTAATCCTCAAGTGTGAGGGGTGGACGTAGGGGACACGGCTGTGTAACCGAACCACCTAAAAAATCCGTGTGTCTCATGTGTTGTGGATTTTCCGATTCTTGTCGAGTGGGCTTCACGGTGAGTTGAGAGATCACTACACCAGCTATTCAAACACATTCCGCACGCATTCACGAGTGTGATCCTGTTCGTGCGAGTATTAGTGGTTGTTTGTTTAATCTGCATTGTTTTCTTAAGAAAAGCAAAATTTTATTAGCCAATCAATTCACCCCTCCCCTCTTGATTGCCACATTTGGGACTCAACAGTTATGATTGCGGGATGCCAAATTTTTGTAATGTCATACTAAATATTCGAGGAAGATAACTCTAGATAGAAGGGAGTATGTTTTTTTTAGAAAGAGAAATTTTATAGAAAGAAAGAAATCGTAGGGCTAAAAGCCTCGTACAAGATGAGTGACGTTATCTATATGAAGGGTAGGACCTTTAAGACAATGTGCAGGCCAGTTCGAGAAGAAAAGAAAAATTAAATTGAAGAACTATACGGCAGCAAATAGAAAATCTAAGCTGTGGAGAATATTCTTTAATAATTATTGAGGAGGGAGAAATTCGTCAGGCCCAACGAGACCCAGTAACACTAGACCCAGTACAACCCGATGTCACCAGTCCCATAGCTATCATCGTCAGTCGACCAAGAGTCCAAAAAAGTAACTCAATCTAGACCCACTCAGGATTGACTGGCTTACATGTATGATTCTAGCACGCGTACGTCCCGGACGTCATGAGATTTGCCAACGGACGAGTGTTGAGATCATAGTTATGAGACTTATCCCGACGAACATAGGATCACGCCTACATAGTCGAGATGGCCGCCATGATGTCTTTTCACAGAGAACGAGCGAGTGGTCAACGGACGATCCCCACGATCGATCGAGCAGGGCATCACTCCACTAATCACGCCCTCGCTAAGTCCGGAAAGAGACGACGTCGGTACAACCGGGATAAATAGGTCCTAGACAAACCTAGATGGACATACATAGTGTGATATACAGACAGTGAGAGTGACACGATGACATACACATACACACAGAGAGGGACAGAGAGCTAGATCTCCAGTGCCTCCAGACCCCAGCTACGCCTCTGAGCACTTGACGTCAAGTTAAGCACTGGCTCTTCCTCCACAACTCTCATCTCCCTCTCTCCCTAACCTCTCATTTTACTTTCACACATGTCTCTGACTTAAGCATCAAAGAGTTGTCCCTTGGAGTCACACGTACCCAGGGTTCCTTTTGATGTGTTGTTAAGTGTTTGTAGGTTTTCTTCGGGATAGCCAGATGCTCTTTCCCTCTAAACAAATGTTAAAAGTGTAGTACGAGGCTAATGCAACACTTTGTAGCCTCTACAATTACAAAGAGGAACGATCCCAAGAAAATTAATATACGTCGAAGCAGGTATCAGGGATAAAAGCCTGGGCGACGAGAGTAACGATCTTCTTCATCATCATCTTCTTCTTGATCAGACTCTTCCGGTAGATAATCGCCGACCCATACCTTGCGGGCAACAAGGAAAGCTTCATTGTTCAACAAAATTTGAGTTTGAGCCTCTAGAGGGATAAACGATAGAGTACTAACATTTAAAACAACAATGGGGATGCTAGCTGGACCCCTTAACATTTGACTCTATAAATTTTACAAAAAAGTTGCTGAAGTTGAGTCCACAACCAGGCAATCAGTAGTGAGGAGGACCCATCCTGTCGGTCCAATAGCACTCGGTCTCCAGCCCGCTATAGGAGCCCAACTCTCTAGGCCCACCAGGCTACCTAGGCAGCACGCCCCATGTTGCTCTGTCACAGACGCTGAACAGAAGCCGTACCCACGTGCTCCCTCTCTGACGGTGGCCACTGCTACGTACAACGTCCCACTCCAACGATGATATTGGGACGCCGCCCGCGTCACTCCTCCTGTCGGCACATGCACGCTCCCTGTCTGGCGAGCTCTGTCTCATTAATGGTCGGCGCCCCTGTCTCATTAATGGTGGAGCTACCATCTCAGTAGAAACGGTAAGTTAGTGCCCATGCCCCCTGCTCTATTAGGCATGCAACCCAACGGTCACGGCAACCCAACGGTCAACCCTCCCGGCGATGCTATAAAAGGACCCTAGCACAACAGCCAAGAGGTAAGGAAAAAATAAGTTGAGAACCTCCCATCGAGCCCTATTGTTCTTCCTCTTGCTCTCCACTCGCTCCTCAATTGCCTAACTTGACCATCGGAGGGTTGACTCCAGGGAAAACTCCCATGGCTCCTTCTGACCTCTTCCCTATTGTTACAGGTCTTTCTCCTTGTGAGGCTCGAGCGTGGTATTGTTTTACAAATTGCTGGGGGTGTTGATCAAGAAGTGGATAACCATTTTCAACCGCTATAAGTAGTAGCAGCTCGAGGGTGACTATTGCGAGGAGGGCTTGGAGAACGAGCCCAGAAGATCGGTAAGTAGATTCGAACACCACCTTTGTGACTCAGACGAGAAATGAACTTCTGACGGCTTGAAGATACTGAAGAAGAGTTAGTCGTTGGAGAAGAGGATAGTGAATCTGAGTGGGCCTCTTTCTCCTCCAATTGGGGGTGGGATGAATGGCCCACTGGGTCTTGAAGTGAAGCAAGCTTGGTATGGCCCATTGCGCCATCTACCATTACACCCTCATTGTGAAGCTTGGGGACAGGCGAGTCGCCATTTTCAAGAGAGTCATCACCGGGAGAATTAGCATCCGTAGCTGTGCCAGTGCTAGGAAGGACACAATAGCCATGGGAATTGGGGGTAAACACTACGCTGCCGTTGGAGGAGCCAAGGGTTGCCGCTGTATAATTGACTGGAACAGATTCCGTTGGAGCAGATGTTGTTGGAGCTGAAGCAAGAACTGTTGGAGCCAAGATCAAGGGGGGATCGGGGGAAAATCCGTTGTAGTCGAAGCATGAGCGAGATCCATGCGAGGGCTTGCAACGGCAACTATAGCTGATGAATCCAGATCCTCTATCGCGGAATCCATAGAGACTAGTTGGGAAGAAGAATGACGAGACACACCGCCATCGTCAATCTTGTGATACCCTGTATGTTTAGGGTTGGAGGAATCCTTGATCACCGTCGTCACCACCGGAGGACTGCCTGTCGTTACCGCAATACCCTGAAAAGGGTTGGAGGAATCCTCGATCTCCGTAGTCTCACCGAAGGGAGTATGTTTCAATAACGCTATCCTAAGTATTAATTAATTAAAACAGTACTCTTGGATCACTGATTTTTACTTAAATCAGCTTTTACAACTAGTATCACACTCAAAATAGTGTTGAGTTGAAAACTAAGTTAAATTTTAATTTAATTTTAAGGATATATATTGTTATTTTCTTTAATTAGCTTCCAAAAGGTTCCAATGTATGTTGGTCTATTCGTGATAAAGGGCATTTCTTCAACTGTTAGGATTTGGATGACCTCTTCAAAAGCTATCACCGTCTATCTTTAGAAGGAAAATTCATCCTTGATTATCGCCTTTATCTCTCTTACATTTTCTTCCGAATCATCTTATCTTTGGATAGTAAAACAAGAAAACATATTTTATTAAAAATATTATTATTCTATCATAAATTATAATCATTAAAAATATTTCAAATTATCACTAAATGGGTTGTTTGTAAAAAGTATTTTTTACATATATACTCTTATAAATACCCATATTTACATATAAACAACTCCTTTCGACCTATTACCCTAGATGCCCTTGATATATTGAGAATACTTGTGATTATATCCCTGTGATTTCTAAGTCATCTACACCCAACAACCATTCCAAGAATATGTCATTAAAAATTTTAGGGCACTAGAAATATTGAAAATATCCATATCTTCCTTCTCCCTCCTCTTTAAACTTAGGCCAACCAGTGGCAGTAGCAACTCAATTGGTGGTAGCAACAGCGGGGTGGGGGAGGGTTGTTGTGGCCTAACTGGCTGAACTCTCAGGACATCAGTTTGATGTTGTCACCAATGAGTCATCTAGAGAGAGAGCGCCTGCGATCGCCCCCAATTCTCCATCCCTGAGACCACCCCCTTTCTGGCATTGACCCGACGATCCCCCCCCTCCCCCCCCCCCATCTCTGAGAGCACCCCCTAGCACCCCACAACCCCTCCTCTCCCTCATCGGCCATGGTGACCCCCCGACAGGTTGATGATGATGGAGGTCGTGGGCCGAAATGCAGCTAGAAGTCCAAAAAGACCAACAAGAGTTCTTGAGATTACATTGATTTGCTTATTTATTTTTAGTTAATTAAATAATATTTGACTTTCATGAGTTGCATGTATTTTTATTATATGTTTGGACCTTTATGTAATTTTTCATTTGTATTATAAGTTGTGGTGCTTAACTTAATTGGGGGAGGCAATAATTAGAGAAAAAATTGGTTACCCCACTAAGGAGGGAAAAATCCATACGGCCCATATAATATATACAGCCTATGAACGTCAGACCCATGTCGGCCCAAGGTCCGCACAACATATAACTGACCCCCGACAGTCGACGGCCCATGTCAGGCGGCCTAATAAAGTCAGACATCGCATTTGCTAGCCCACGAAGGGCATCGACCCAGGCATATCGGATGCCAGATGACCCTCCGACGACCGAACGTTACTCCCGCCATCATCGACCTCCACTCCAGTAAAAACGAGCACACCCCACGGGTGCCGTAAGACTCGCCTGAAGATCGTCTTGTCCCGGATGAAAGGGCGCACAACGGGAAACCCTCCACGATCGCGGGGAGACGTTATCCCATGACTCACGCCCTTCCCTATTAAGGGATAGATCTCCACCACCGGGACAGCTGCTATAAATGGACCTTCGATCAGGACACAGACACACACAGAGACACGCAGGCAGACTGATAGAAACAGACGTCTGCCCACACCAACAGAGAGAGCCATTGACAGAGAAGAGTCTCGATTCGATTCCGAGTATGTCATTGGCCCAGCGAGCACTCTCCAAATACCCGCTGAGCGTAGCGAGCACCTCCGGTAATCCCATTCCCTCTCTAGGCTTGATCACTCTGCTCTCATCATCCTCTCTCTTCTCCATCCCCTGTCGATCATCACATAACTCGATCCTTACTTAAGAATCAGAGGGTTGTCCCTTGGGGTAACGCTTCCAGTGTTTACAGACTTCCACGGACGATCTCCTCCAATAAATAAATATTAAAAGTGTGATACTTGATTTGAGAGATCATTTTATCACCTCTACACCCACTATAATCCCCTCCTGATACGATGCCAAACCCCCCTTCTTCCTTGTGCATGTCGTGAGGCCGATCTCCCCTCTCTTCTTCTTCTTTTTCTTATTTCCTTCTCCCTCTTCTTCTTCCGCCGCGCGTTCGTCTCACACTGCATTGGCACCCTGTGACGAAGATGCTCGACATGGTAGGCCAGGCCCACCGGCGCCAACCTTCGAGACCACCTTCTCTTTCCTCCCATCCACTGCACCCCACCTCGAACAGGCAACCACGCCCCGTCACCTCTATAGCAGCCCACAGTGGGCGCCAGTCATCGTCGGAGGCCACAACCGACGTTGTTCCCACACATCCCTCGACGAGCCCAACAGTCGTCGCCGCGGGACTTCGGCCATCTCCGCACCTTGGGCCAGCGCCCAACCCCACCGGCTCACCACCTGTTGCTATTGGCTCCGACCGTAGACGCCCTGTAGCCGCCCCATGGCCACCGTTGCTGGCCTCCGCCCACTGTTGCCTCGCCTGCCCTGTTGTTGGTCTTCTCGCTGGCCGCCGCTCCCCTATCGTCACCGTCGGCCCCTTGGCAGTGACCACTGCCGCTACCAGATCGTGCTGTGCTCCCGACCAGCCTTCTTCTCCAGTGCCACGGCGTCGCCAATCTTCAAGCACAGCAGTCACTGCTCATAGCAAGCCCAATAGGGGCCTCGTTCTAAGACTAGCCTAGTTGCCCTGCCATGCTCGGTCTACCACTGCTGCAGTTCATGTACACCTCCAGCCAGCTATTTGGATCATTGGCCACATCAACTGGCAGTCACCAAACCCCGATATTTACTATGACTCTAATTTGTTTTTAATTTGATTTGCCGTGAGCGCATCCTAAATAGACATCTATACCGTTCAAAGTCCATATTCCCTCATTTTGAATTGAGATTGATTCACATGCCTGATGGGAGAAAGAAAGTCATGCGTTAGAGGGTTAATTGAACCACGTCTTATCGATTCTGAACTCGTGACGTGAGTGTTTAAACCATGATCTTTATGGTGATAAATTGTATTGAGAATTATTGTATATTAATTAAATATATATTTTTATGGCATATGTCAATATACATATAGTCGTCTTAACTTGTCCTTTATCGGATGGTGTCGGCGAGAAGTAGGGCACGAAGGCATCGATGACAACAGGCACAACAACTGAGAGGGGAGAGAGAGAGAGAGAGAGACCCCCTTGCCCCCTCTCTTGCCCCATCTTGCTGATCCCCCTCTCTCTAGCTCGTTGGCCCAGTGACCCCCACCCCGGTAACCCCCCTCTCCCATCATTGTGGAGACCACCCCCTATGGCCCCTCTCTCCCCTACCCGACGGCCCAACGAATGACACCCACTTACACAAACCACTGAATATATATATGCGGACACAACATTAGGCTAGGTCCCATTCATCCAACCTAGCTATCACGAATAATAATGTGAGGAACTGGTGATCCAGTATGAAACGAGGAAAGAAATCTCACAGGGTCTCGAAACAGGAGCATCAAAGCGCATAAATACGAGGGATTGTGATGCTACAGGTACTCAAATGGACTGCCACCTCCTTCCACTGCTCTTCATTGCCGATTGTGATAAAAGCTTGTAAAAATAGTCTTTCTCGTGAATGAAATAATAAGATACAGTGATGTATGATAACATGTGAGAAGTTACGTCAGTGACACTGTTCACCTCAGTCCTACCGGTCATTAGCCAACTCTCTCTCACACACACACAAGCATGCGATGGAGTTGCTAAACACTTCAGCCGTTGATGTCTTTACCTTGGACGCACAGTTTCCTCATTCCCAACTTAATTTGAAGGTCGCTACCATGTTTGATCTGCCACCCGTAGATAAGAATGAGCGATGGGATTTGTAGTACTGTAGCTTCCTCCATTTTCTAAAGGAGAACGGTGAAACTAGGCATGCATGCATGTAGTAAACCCAGTTCAGACACAACTGTATCTTTTGCAGACCAACGCCGTACGCCCAGAAGACTCGTGAAGGGGCCTCCCCTGATCCGGCGCGTTGCTCTTGTCGTCTCGTCCAAGGTAGCTAATGCGAGTCAATAGATTCGTGCCCTTGGGGAACTCCACCGGCGAACATCTGCCGCAGCGCTGCTGCTGCTGCTGCTGCTTGGAGAGCAATTTGTCACCATCATCATTTGCCAACTTCCTTTGCTCCCCTCTCAACCCACAGTCAGTGTACTCTTAAAAGTGCTAGGTCATTTTACAATACAATATATATATATATATATATATATATTGTAATGCTACAAGGAAAACCTATAAATTAATACACAAATTCTAGTTGATGAAGAGGATAGAAGGGGAAGTGTTCCAGGGAGAGATCCGTTAGACCCAGGCTCAGCAAGCGAAGATAAAGCTTGATCTCCATACTAAAGTGTCCTCCTTTTCTCTCTTTTCCTCATTCTCCGTATACCTCTTAATTAATTTCACTCCCGTTTTTGCTGTACACAATTAATTAATCATTAATTTGAATTGTTGCAGCGAGTCCTACCCTAACTAAAAAAGAGGCTGCAGTTTCATACGGCTTGACACTATTCAAAAACTTAAAACCAAGGTAATCACACTCTGCCTTATGACGCAGGCCTAATTAGCTAGTACGATAACTGTGGCTCTGGTCGCACCGAGTACGAGTGGACTCACTTGAGACGCCAAATGCGATGCATGCTTCTTCCACCTCTAGGCAACTGGCTATGCTGCTGCTGCTCGCCCATCAAGTCCTCAAGGGGTCGGTGTGCAACGGGAAGATGGGGGTCGGCATGCAGGGTATCACCGTGCATGCACCCCAGAGCAATTAGTAATAAAGAAAAGTGTGCCCAAGCCATACCCTGCATTTGCTACGGCAGGCTATGATTGGGTGTTGCAGTCGGCAGGCGATGCCACCCCAACACCCGTCAACCGTCTGCAGCAGTCTGTGTCCGCTGCTGCAGAGGTGATGCAGGCTGCCCCTGTTCCACTCGGCGTCGACAGTGCATCGCTTTCAACACCGTCTACATGCGGGAGAAATTCTGTGCGTACCCCACCGTCTTAATTGTCCCTTCGAGGACGCCCGCAACGTCTGAAGTCTGAACGAGTCGTGGAGGCTCGGTTATCCTTGTTCCGTTGGTGAGTCAGAGTCCAGTTGACGTCAAAGGTGAGGGATTTAGCAGTCAGAGATCAATCTGCACCTGTCCGTTGGTGAGTCAGGCTCTATTTGTCCGAGCAACTTTAGACATTAGACGTTACACCACAACAATCTGCCTCAAAACTGATGCACCCAGAAGAAATGGGGATCCGTGTTTCATAACGCTTTAGTCAGGTTAGGGGAAAAAAACGAGACAGAGAGAGAGAGAGAGGGGGGGGTGATCTCTTATCCTGATCTGAGGAGTCTACTTTAATCGCTATAAAGAATTAGTCTGATTTCTCGTGACAGCCTTAATTAATTACCAGCAATTTTTAAGTCAGAGACAAGTTGTGTCTTTTTTTGCTTTTCAGGCGAGCGTGATCAGAAACATAGTGATTTTACTGTGAAACTTTATTTGCCCTTCGTTTGTCCGTATCCCGTAAGTAGAATCTCGTCTTATGGGGATGTTCCTCCCCAACAGTGCTTCTAGCTTTGAATTGGGTTCGCTCACATTCCACCGAGGAAAAGCAAATCTGAAACCAAGTCAAGTCGGCTTTCTAACTTCAAACTTGACCGCGTCTGAGTTGGAACAGACACCGTCCAGATACTTTTCCCACCGAACCACACATCAAATCCAAGCTAAAATTGATGTTTTAACCTAATCTAGCCAAAGTCTAACCTTAATAATTCTGTACATGCACTATGCAACGTTTTTTGTTTTGTATATAACGACAAGTTTAATTAGAAAGACACCTGAATCCCCCGACTCTTATCTCTTAAAAAGACGCGTGCGACTGGACTGGACCCGTTCTTCTTGGAAGTCCTAATTAATGGGTTTCAGTGGGCCAGACCAAATTTTAGTTTCAGCCCTATGTGTTATGATCATACTTGTCCTTAGCAATTACTGAGGTTAAATTTTGGGCCAAGAACCGAATTGGCATCTGAAGCAACTCTAGGCAAAGCCATATTGCGGTGGCATGCACGGCAGCAGGACTCCACAGAGTACTGTAAGCTCCCAATTTTGGGTAGCCGTGTGGAACAAGTAATTAAGTTTAGTTATATAATTAATGTTGATAGTAGAAGATCAATGTGGTCACACTCCCCCCCATTTGTTTCTATCATGTGGTAATATTGTCATCTAGCTAGAGAGTCGCTTACTTCTCACATCATACCCTACCAACACCGAATTCAACATAAAATCTCTCTTCCTTTCACATTTGGGCATGCAATCAGATATTGTATTTGCCTGATTTAGCACGGCACCAGTAAAATGTATGGGTTATCACAATCACAACTACACAACATGCTTAGAAAACTATTGTCCAACCAAATTAACAAAAAGAGTTATTTCATTTGGGTGTGTGTGTGTGTCAAAGGTGCTAACATCATATGAATGACTTATGCTCCTAGATTGGCCAGAGAGCATGTATATTATAAGAGGTAAGTTCTCTCCTCCTCCTCATCCTACAAGACAACATGAAACCTTCTCGTAGAAATCACAATGCATTCAGTTCCTTTTTTATTTCTTTTTATTTATACAAAACGCAATGGTGCTCTCTCTCTCTCTCTCTCTCTTTCTCTCTCTCTCCAACAATTTTGTTTTCAAGGGTTCCACGCATACGAATTATAAAGATATTTTTTTCCCATTTGCAGTTCAAGTAGGATAGACCCTTATGTCATTTGACCCCAAGTCTGTTAGAGAATGTATTCAGTTTGGTTAATGATGCTTCTAATACACTTTTTTAATTCGAATTTTATTAAAAGAAGTAGAAACAATCGACGGGGGAGGGGGACATCCCACCTTACCTCCATGAAATAAACAAAAAAGACTACCCACCCTAGATACCATTAAGCATGAATCTAGGTTTTACATCATTCACCGGTACCTTTCGAGCTTCCCAATCCCTTGAAGTCTCAGAGTCTTCGTTCCCGTATCTTTAAGGTGAGCATATTTCTCTTTAGATTTCACCCTTTTCCTGCCTTGACCTTGAGGGTCGACATTAACCGCGGCTGGATGTTGGTTAGGTACCACCTCTGACCAATCATCCTCATATTATGCATACTTTTGATTAAAATGTTGACCCAGTGACCCAAATTGTAAGTATTGATCGTCTAGATCTTATGCCTCTTCCTCTATTAAGTTCTTTCCAAAGAATCCAAAGACGTGGAACATCTCAGAAAGACTTGCGTTTGAACACCTAGACTATCTGCATGGATCTATGGAGGCTGCCCAACAAGGACCTTATAAAGCAACAAGTCATCAGCAATTAAGTCTTCAAGATCCTCATTGTTGAGCCATTCTTCAGAAGGAGACGGTCACAGGAAATGGGCTTTGCTGGATCGAAGGGCCAGACCCACAATCTGCAGTTTGGGCCGGAGGAAGGGTGGCACGAGCCTGGGCTGGCTCTGGGCGAGGGCTTGCTTACCCTCGCGTCGATCCCGCCATCTTCTCAGAAGGAAGGGGTGATCCCTGGGGAAGCGAGGCAAAGGAGAGCGCCACCTGTGGACTTAGTCATATTAGCCTCAGGGGAGCGAGCTTGCTAAAGCCGGGGATGGAGTTGCCATTGAAGGAGTGCCACACCCAGGACTTGGGGAGCCGGACTTCCCGTGGTTGAAGCGCCTCTCACCATCGCCTCGCTGTACAGCGTGGAGCTCGGGCCACCTTCAATTCTGTGGAGGTCCACCAGCAAATTAAGCCAAGCTCCTTACCCACGACAGGGCATTGTTCCGCATGGGCGGGCAACAGCTGGTCCTCTTGCGAAGCGCCCAGAGGAGGGGAAGCCCTGTCACGCTGCAAGGAAGCTCTTGCCCTGTTGTTCGACGCCGGAGATCTCGTCAATACCGTGTTTGCCAACTCAGAGGATGCAATAGCCAGGGGAAGATTGGGGTGCAGGTGGATCCGCTGTCAAGGCGTGCAGATGATATTATACATGATTCTTGAAATAATAACACGAGAGAAACACTTGCAAGGGGAACACATCTCCTACCATATATTGATCTAACCAGGACCGATGGGGCAAGGTGGCACCTGTACTGCAACGACCTGATCTTTAGGTGTAGAGTAATGTTTAATGCACACTCTGACTCTAATTACGCATCTGGATGTGCACCGGGTAAACTTAATTTTTTTAAAAAAAATACGACTTGCAATTCAAGTCATTCTGATTTGTGATACAATACACAACATCATCTCATGATCCAAAAAAATCTTAAATAAAAAGGGTCGATTCAAGATAAATTGATCCCAACATTACTCATCGAATCTAATTTTTGTAAAAGATATTTTTGTACCATCAGATGAGGGTGTGTCTTACATCACAAATGAAAGAATTTTAATCTTACATCATAAAAAAAATTTTAAAAATAAATTTACTTAATACACACCCTAAATGAAAAATAACTCGAATGTGTACACCTTCCCTCCCCTCTCCGCTAGAGTCGGATTCTCCCCTTGGGCCTCTTCCGAGAGATACGCAGGTCTCTTCTTGGGGCCTCTTCCTCTTCCTCTGGTTGTTTCTATGGGCTTAAATTACAAGTAGATATCGACGTCAACAATTCCCTAAGCAAAAACGCTCACATAATTGCTATTCCCCACGATGAATATACATGATTCAGAACCTTCAGCTTAAAACATGAGTTAGCCAATAGATAGCTAAAGCGTTGTGTCTCTGTCGGGCACATCGTCCCCGAACATCATAATCACGTAAAAATCTCTTTACGTTCTTATATGTGATTGTTTCTCTTATCTCTCTAGATCCCACGGTTTCATGAGAGCCGCATTTTCGTCCCAACAACTGGTATTAAAGTCGTTCAAAAAGAGTAGTGAGAACGATGGCGACAGAAGAAGAAATAGTTAGAATCGGGAAGTTCAATGACAAAAGATTTTGATTTTTACGAGATGCACGCAGATCAAAGATTATCTATATCACAAGAAATTGCATGAACTGTTGAAAGTGGAGACGTTAGAATCGATGGAGGAAGAGTGTACAGAACATGCATACACTGATGTTGTTCGACTGACGCTAATCTAAAACGTCACCTTTAACATCATGAACTAGAAGACAATGGCAAGTCTCACGAAGGTGCGCTATCAAATATTTACCAAAAATCCTGTGTGTGTCTGTGTCTGCTTGCTCGTGTGAATCTCCCACGGTAGGTGTCTAAAAGTTTCAGTGGAACTCCGATGATAGCCGCGACCAGCACAGATCGGGGCTGGGAACAATATCCCAACAAAAGTTTCCCTCTAATTAAGATAATGATCAAAGGTTGGAAAGCTAAGGACGTTAAGGTCTCTAGGTCGTCCTAATGATAAAGACTCCATCTAATTGATAGCTTCATCACCGGCCTCATGAAATAGACTCTTCGTCACCGACCCGATAGGGAATAGACGCCATTATAGTCTAGCTGTTAGCTTCACCATATCAAATATCCGAATGCTTTATATATGAACGCTAGCTCGTAATTATTAGCTTCCCCTTACAGTGATTGCATGCGGAGAGCAACATGGAGGAAGGCGTACTGTCAGGCGTGGAACTTCATATATATATATATATATATATATATTTGAAGGTAGGTGGAAAAGCGAATCATCTATATATGTCAGACTCATTAGCGTTAGCATATGTATGTTGCCTAAGCTAAATCATGCAGCGGAAGTGTGATGGGCCATAACCCATAGGTCTTATGATCGCAACCTGACTCTGATACCAAATGATAGAAATTGAATTGGATCAGAGTGCACAACGGAATATAATGGCATCCCACAGTAAAAGAGATCAAAGCGACAAGAGATCTTACGGAGCGACATCTTGGGATGTCAAAAAGTCTGACGAATAGTACACCGCATCGAGGTCATCCTCGTGTACGAAGTAGGAAGATAGGGTTTCCTCCCATTTCTGTAGGACGACACTCTTTTAGGGAGAGAGAGTAAGAGCAATGGGGACTCTTCCGAGAATCTCCTCACAGACTGCAGCAGGACAGGGACCTAATTCCCAAGGTGGTTGCGTGTGGTAACCTTTTTCTCCATTAGAAAAAGAGTCATTTTTATATATGTCTCATGACATGTGAATCTATTGGAGAGGAGATAACTGTTAGGGAGGACGTGGGTGTGTGAGGATGTACACTTTGACACATCCCTCCACTTTTGTCCAAAACGTGGGCCACCCACTCCCATAAGACACAGTCAACATGTTGACCACTCATTAACCTAATTGATAGGCGTAGTCATACAATATGATTCACACTATGCCTTAATTATAATGATAACAACAAACTCAAGATCTGGTGACAACGTACACGATTCTTAATTTTTTTAACGAGGTTGATTTAATCAACTATATATTTATCTACTCCCCCTGATCAAGACTCATCATTAGTTATATAAATAGGCGGTACTAATTAATTATGTCAGTTCTTAGAGAGATTGACATGAGCCAATTGTGATGCTTTTCATATGAAGAGGGGTCAATTAAACTGGCCTCCTTCTTGTCGGCACAACACAAGATGCTCGTCACGCACGCGTGAGCATTAGTCTATGAGGGAATGATGGGATCCATGATCACTCTCTCTGGTACTAGCGAAGAATATCATGAAAGATCGTGAATAGCGAGTAGGAAATTGTATACGGAATTTCAAGTAATAACATGATAACAAGGTTCCAAGATAATTTCAAGTATTGAATATTGAACATGTAAAGAATATCATGAAAGAATTTGACCATTTCATGCAAGTCAAATATATCATGTAATTTCAAGCAATTTCAAGTAACAAGTAAACAAGTATAATAACAAAGTGTGGAATGTCATAAATAATCTAGCAAGTCATGCACTTCGGTGTAATACCACACCGTGGTTAATCAACTCCCATGGGCACAAGTACTTTCGGGCGCTCCTCCCAGCACCAGACCGGGCCCCATTAATGCTAGGCATTGGGTCGGTGGATCATAAGATCCCAAGTATGTTTAGACATCCACTTAACACTATGGCCAATGAATTTCAAGAATAAGCTCATTTGTAAAAAGTACAGATCTGGCAAAAATCTCAGAAGTAACAAGAGGAGTGAATAATAATTTTAAGGCATCATGTTTAACGACATTAAATCGTGGAATTCAAGAAAGAACGGTAACTAGGAAGATAATTCAAGTAATTAGAGTTTAATAGAATTAATTTAATTCCAGGGTTTAATCGTGTGTACATTTGGTTTACAAGTATTTAGACATATTTTCATGAAGTTTTTGTACATTAGAGATGCATTAATTTTAGCTAAAACGGTGATTTATTATTATAAAAATCAGAATTTTGTTATAAAAATAGATTTTTATGCCGAAAATAATTCTAACTTGCTGAAAATAATTTTAACATGCTGAAAATGATTTTCTATGTTACTTTACTGATAAGATGATAAAAATAAATTTTTCATGCTGGATTTAATTTTTAACATGCTGGAAATTCATATTTAACATGTTAAAATTAATACTTAACATCCTAAAATAATTCTCATACATTATCTTACTAATAAGATGATAAAGATAAATTTACCATGCTGATTACAGAAATTCTCTGATAACAACATAAATTTTATCATGCTGAAAATTATTTTTCTATATTTATTTACTAATTATTTGATAGAAAAATAGAATTATCATACTGAAAAATAGTTTTAATATACTGAAAAATAATTCTAACATGCTAAAAATAATTCTAACATGCTAGAAATAATTTTATCATGCTGGAAGTAATTTTCATGCATCAATTTACTAATTATTTAATAGGAAAAATTAGGTTTAGCATACAAAAAAAGTTTAAATAGATTTTAACATGCTCAAAATAGTTTTTATATCTCAGTATGTTTAAAATAATTTTATCATGTTAGAAGTCATTTTTAACATGCTGGAAATATTTTTCATACATTAATTTATTAATATGGTTAAAAATAGATTTTTACATGTAAAAAAAATAAATTTATCATAAAAAAAATAAATTTTAACATGTTGTAAGAATTAAAACATGCTAATATCATATTTCCTTACTTTTGGTGACTAAATGTATATAATTAATGTGGATTTTCAAATGTGATAATTTCTATTGTATAGTGACTAACCTTTAGTCCCACATTGGAAGTTTTGAAAACTTTCATGGTTTTACATGTTGGAGAGCTCACCCTTGGGTCAGGACCCAAGGGACATAGGATGTGGGCTTGAGTTGTGTGTCGAATTAAATGGATACGAAAATCTTAGTATATTTATTTATTTATTTGTACCCACTGCGCCAGGTGAGGTGAGGTGAGGTGTCGACTATGGTAGGAAAAGTGTCGACCCATGGGGTCGACATTTGTTTGCGAGATGAAAGTGTCGACTTGCGGTTTTGTTCTTAAAACAGAACGACCGTGAAAAAGTGTCGACCTGGGAGGTCGACACTTGTCATCCGTGAAAAAGTGTCGACGAGGTCGACACTTTTCACTAAGTTTCATTTTTTTTACAAAAAACTCGATCCCGAGTGTCGACCCCTTGGGTCGACACTTTTTATGCTACTTTCGATTTTCTTCACTAAAATGGCTATAACTCACTCATTTCTCAATGAAATTTAATGAATAAGGTATCAATTGAAAGAGCATTGAAAAAGGAACAATCTAGTATGCTTTAATTAGAATTTAGCCTGAGAGATACCTACCTTTTTACGGATCTAAGGAAGATAAAAAAATCCCCAAGTAAGATGAAACCCTTGATTTCTCCCAAATCTTCTTTCAAATCTCCTTCAATCTTCACACCATCATAGCTTAAGCCTCTAAGGATGGTTTGTGGGTTGATTGAAGTTCTATTTATAGCCAAAACTTGACCGATTTTGTCAAGATTCCTCACCTAATTTTACCTAACCCATTAAGTCCGAATTTAGAAGACAATTCAATTTCTCTTCTTAATCTAGCTCATTTTTGGTGTGAAAATAATGTAATTTCGGCTGGTCTAAAGTTGTATGTTAGGTAAGGGTTGATTCTTGAGTCAATCTTCTAGAAATGAGGTTATTTTAATCCCTTAAATACCATATTAAACATGTGTTACGAATTTTGGTCTAATTATCCTTTAATAAATTCTTTAATTCATTAATCCAACCTATTATGGATTATCCAATGGGCCAATTGTAATCTTAGTCCATTATATGGACTTTTATTGGGCTTCCTATGATTTATCTAAGGGTTAAAGTATTTATTTTTCAATTTACCTTAAGTAAATTCAAGTAAATGTATTTATATAGTTTATTATATATAGTAAAAATATAATTTAATTATTTCATAAACATTTTAATTATAGAAAAAAATTTAAAAAAAAATATTTCTCATCTTTATTTATCGAGTTTCTACATGAATTGATTTAATTCCATGGTTTAATCTTGTGTGCATTTGGTTTACAAGTATTTAGACATATTTTCAGAAAATTTTTGTACATTAGAGATGCATTAGTTTTAGCCAAAACAGTGATTTATTATTATAAAAATCAAAATTTTATTATAAAAATAAATTTTGATGCTGAAAATAATTCTAACTTGCTGAAAATGATTTCTATATGTTACTTTACTGATAAGATGATAAAAATAAATTTAAGTGAGAGGAGTTCGAGTACTGTAGCCGTGAACAGTACTCCGGGAAGAAGTTCTTCATCAAATCCTCAAGTGATTCAAGCTACTTGAAGGGGAGATCAAGCCCAAGCCAAGAGAAGATAAAGCTACATCCTTCATCCTCTTCATCATCTCAAGGGTGATCTAAACTGCATCCTCAAACCTCTTCATCAACTCAAGAAGATCAAAAGGAAGATCCAAGCTATATCCATAGTCTTCCTCATCAACTAGAAGAGATTCAAGGAAGATCATCTCTCAAGGAAGAAGACACCATCGAAGCATCAGATTCAAGCTCCTGCAACTCAGACAAGATCTTTCTACTTTGAGCATATTCTATATCTTGTTTGAGTGATTTCATATTTGTTCTCTTTTCATTTCTTTCAAACAATTGAAACTGAAGATCATCCCTACCGGTGGTTAGTAGGAAGGTAATCGGTGGTCTTTCCGATTTACGGTTCAGTGCGTGGCACTAGTGGAGCCTCACTGGATTTGGTGAGGGGTGGACGTGGGACTGGGGATTCAGTCCGAACCACCTTAAAATCCTTTGTGTTGTGGTTTGTTTATGTGATTGCTTCGTTCTAGATGCATGCTTAGGTTCAATCTCTATATTGCGTAATCATCTTGCTAAGCAAATCGTTGTGTCCTTCGTTAAGTTAGTTATATTCCGCTGTAATTTATTTTATCTAGCTATATAGAGGGTTACATTGTGAAAAGAGGGGCAGATCTATTCACCCCTCCCCTCTAGATCTGATGTCCACTACTCAACAGGCCATAGTGTTAAGTGGATGTCTAAACATACTTGGGATCTTATGATCTACCGACCCAATGCCTGACATTAATGGGGTCCGATCTGGTCCTGGGAGGAGCGCCCGAAAGTACTTGTGCCCATGGGAGTTGATTGACCACGGTGTGACATTGCACCGAAATGCATGACTTGCTAGATTATTGATGACATTCCACACTTCATTATTATATTTGTTTACTTGTTACTTGAAATTGCTTGAAATTACATGATATATTTGACTTGCATGAAATGGCCAAATTCTTTCATGATATTCTTTACATGTTCAATATTCAATACTTGAAAGTATCTTGGAACCTTGTTATCATGTTATTATTTAAAATTTCGTATACAATTTCCTACTCGCTATTCATGATCTTAAACACTTCCCGATTTACTTGGAAAAATATCCGAAATAATAAATACTTAAATATTACCTGATTATAGATATATAAAATCCTACTGAGCTTTTAGCTCACCCTATGTTTTGGTTAATTGTTGTAGGAAATGAAATTGGACAAGGGAATAGACAAGAGTGAAAGAGTGTTTTTCTTTTCTCTATGATTTATGTAGATCATTAGTGTTTTTACAAGAATGATATACTTTGGGATTGGAAGTTGTAATTTACCTTTATGGCTTATGAATTAGTGATGTAAACTTCATTTTGATGGAATAAAAGTATCATTTTTCCCATTCATTTATATCTTTAGAAATAAAATTGTACATGTTCTGATCGACACGCTTGTTTACGACTCGCTCACGCCCTCGATATTCCGCGTCGGGACGTAACAGAGAGGGGGGACTCGGTGGGAGAGAGGGGGGGCAGAGTAGCAAGGAGAGGGGGAGGAGGGGATCACCGTCGGTGGGAGGGCGGTGGGGTGGCAGAGTAGTAGGGAGAGGGGGAGGGGAGGCTCATCGACAGTGGGAGGGGGGTGGAGTAGGAGGTGGATGGGGGGCTCACCGGCGGTGGGAGGGGGGTCGGGGGAGCAACAGGGAGAGGGGTGGGGTGGTGGCCGGCCGGAGGTGGGATGGTGGAGTAATAGAGTTCTCCCTCTCTCTCTATGTAATGATATTTTGAGTATTTCACGTACCTTAATAGTGGTAGATGACATATTCTACGGAATATTTGTCTCCCGTCGACGGCAGTCAATTGTAGTGGCATAACCGTAACATTTCACTTATTTAGAGGGTATTCATGATAATATGACTAAACGAGAGATATATTTGATAACAAAACAATAGAGAGATATATATGCAAAAAAAAACCCTATAAAATTTGAGTGATTAGACTCTATCTTGTATCTATAAAGGCAATTAACCTAAGTCTCCCCTACGACTCCACCCTCTCTTCTCCATGGTATGTCAGATTACGATGCTTTACTTGCTTTCTGACGTGTCTAGGGATGTGAGGGTGTGAGAGAAAAGAGACTTGTATAATTAAATATATAAGGAATGAGCTAAATATCTGGCGTTAAAAGTGGATGTCGACAGCGGTCTTGAAATAAAAATTTTGTCAAATACACTTTGAATTCACATGTTTAATTGTTAGATGCCTATTTTCAGGTGGATTCATGATTCATCCTGCTCCCCTCAAAAATGATCTTTAATTCCTGTGGCTGCATGCCTATTTTCACTGGGTTTTGATTCGATTTCTTATACTTCGAAATCGAAATGAACTGACTATAAGTAACCTCTTTCCATTTTTCATAATCAGACGAACCCAAATTATTGTGAACAGCGACCAACCCCCGTTGAAAGTAATAAAAATCTTCAAATCTGCCTGTGCTGATCTTGCTCAATGCAACAGAAGCTAACGGACCAGCCCACTGGGTCTTCATCTGTCCAATGCTTATTGGATCCGAGTCTGTTTTAATAGCAACCAGGCGACGGCCCAATTGACTGCAGGATTGAGCCATCATCTTTAACAAGCTTCGCGAGTGTTTATCTGAGAAAGTCTTGTTGCACACTCAAAATTATTTCACACTTTGGGGTGCAGTAAGTTTTCTTTTTATTTTTAAAAGAATGCGATGAAGTGGACCCCCACCTCATCTATCTGTCTGTACGGTCCGTCCTCCCCATCGGATGGTCTAAAAAATACTAATAAAAAAGAGAACGCACTGTGTGACTTAATTTTTGTTTAATTTTATAGACATTTTTTATATTTTGTAAAACCGTCCAATGAGAGGACAGGCCATACCGACGGATAGGTGAGGTGAACCCTACCTCATAATATTTTTCAAAAAATATTATTACACACTCAATATGTGTAATAAATTTAGGTGTGCAACAAGTCAAAATGTATTTATATTCTTTTAAATAATACTAATTACAAACCATGATATCTAATTGCGCGTGATGATCTTGTAAATAGACTGGCAATCAATCCACTTGACATCATCAAATATTACTCTTACCACCTTAGGCATGTTACATATAAAAAAGGAACCCACTAAACCCAATTCCTCTTCCTCTTTTCATCTTGTAGAGGCGAGACAATGGTCTCTCGAATCCTGTACCACACTTTTAATATTTATTTATTGGGAAAGATCGTCTGGCCACCCGTGCAACCCTACAAACACCATAAAAACGACATCAAAAGGAGCCATGGGTGCTTCCCCAGGGGACAACCCTACGATACCTAAGTCAGAACCTTGTTGAAGGGGAATCAAGGGGAATCGAAGAAGAGAGAGAGAGATGAGAGTCGATTGGTCGAGCCTGGAGTGGGGGTCGGGCCTCCGGGAGAGTGCTCACCAAGTATGGCGGGTGCTCGGAAGACGTCCGCGAAGCCGGAGGTGTAATGTCCCAGATTTTTCGGACATTTTTCGGATCTA
Source organism: Amorphophallus konjac (assembly GCA_022559845.1). Lineage (NCBI taxonomy): Eukaryota > Viridiplantae > Streptophyta > Magnoliopsida > Alismatales > Araceae > Amorphophallus > Amorphophallus konjac. The sequence goes on along the minus strand of CM040126.1, from coordinate 19,555,197 downwards.
GATCAGTGGGTTTCGGATCACTTTTGACTGTCCCGAAGCGCATTTTATAGTTTACGCGTGTTTTTCCCTTACGAGCCTTCGGAACCCTGTACATGGTGAACCGTTGCATTCTCCTACTCTGGAATGGTACCAGTGCGTCGAGCGTGTTCCGAGGATCGAGGAAATGATTTTTTCCAATTTTTCATATTTTTCATATTTTTCATATTTTCTATATATAACCCTTTCTTTTCTTCTTCTTTCTTCTTCTTTTTCTTCCCCGTGAGCCGGCCGACCGTTGCCTCCTCTCTTCCCATGCGCGACCCGAGGCGTCTCCTTACTTCTCTGGCTGTGGACGGCGAGCTGCGGTGGCAGCGTGGCGACGGCGGCGGTGGCGTGGTGATCGTGGCGGTGCCACTCTCGCGGGAGGGCGTGGAGATCGGGGCTTTGAACGTGATTTCGAGATCGGCGGCAATCCGGCAGATTTCATGCTTCCTTGAGGTAGGGGGATAGATCCTTGCACTGTTTCCCGTTTTCCCCGTGGTTTGTAGGCCGAGGAGAGACTGAGAGGGACGTATTTGAGCTGGGAGGGTGAAAATGCATGTTTGGGGTTTGAGTGTCGGATCTCTCGTTTCTCGAGGTTTCCGACCGATCTATAGGTGTAGAATCATGCTAGGAAGGTTGGGGATGGATTCCCCTTTGTTTCCGTATCATCGGGGGATGATCAGGGCGTGGAATGGATTTTTGGGCTGTTCCCGCTATTCTTGTGCTCGGGTTGGGGTTGCGGTCCTTCCAGAGACCGCTAGGCCCCCTTTAGCGGCCCTCAGGGGACTGCTAGGCGTTCTTTTGTGTCAGTTGGGCTTAGCGGCCCCCGGGGGACCGCTAGGCCTGGTGTAGCGGTCTCGCGACTGACCGCTACCCATTGGGTAGCGGCCAGCCAATGACCATTTGTCTCGTTTGGTCAGAGCACCCTCGGGGTGCGTGTTTTTGACTGTTGGGAGTCACGTGCAGCGTAGCGGTCAGGGCATGACCATTTCTTGGTCCCTTGAGGTCCAATGATGTAACGCCCCGGATTTTTCGGATTTTTATCGGATCAGGATCCGTGGGTCTCGTATCGCCTTTTTCGCGAGTTCCGGAGCGTGTCCGAGTGAGCTTTGGACTTTTATATTGGATTTTCGGACCCATTGGTGGCGTGTTTGTGAATTTCCTTGGGTTCGTGGCGTTGTGAGGTGCACGTCGGTAATTTTCTGAAATTTTTAGAGCGCTTTTGTGGGTCCCGGATTGAGTCTTGCGATTTACGCGTGTTTTTACCGGTCGGACCTTCGGAACCCCGTGTAGAGTAAACCGTTGCGTTCTTCGACTCAGGGACATTATCACTACGTTGTGCGTTTTTCGAGGATTAGGGAGGTGATTTTTTCTATTTTTTGGTATTTTTTGAAATTTTTGGATTTTCCTATATAAACCCTCCTTAACCCCCTCTCTCTCCCCATTCTCTCTTTCTCACTCTCTCTGATCTCTTTCTCTCCCCCTCTCCCTCGGGCGGTCGACGGTGGCGGAGGGGGGCGAGGCAGCGATGGTGGGAGGTCAAGGAACGCGAGGACGGGTCGAGGATCGAGGCGGTGGAGGCGCGGCGAGCTCGGACGTGCGGTCGGGTGCCCGACGAGGGTTTCGTGGGCATTTTCACGTGGATCGGCATCCACGGCGCGTCGAATCTTCAGTGGAGGTAAAGAGATGGACCCTCAGGTCGTGTACTTCATTTCTTGCGAGTTTTGTAGGCCGTAGTGAGCCGAGCGAGCTTATTTGGGCGTTTTGGGGAAAATCCATATTTTTGGGGAGTGATCCGGATCTTGGGTCACTACAGTTGGTATCAAAGCGTGGTTGTAGATGTACATGGGAATTTGAGATATTGCAGTGATCAGAGTCCGTAAGGTCCAATACAGTCGGCAGCTGGCTTAGGGTTTTGTGTTTGTTTTCCGCTTTGTTTCTCGCTTGTGAGCTTGTGTGCGCGGTGTTGGCGTTGTGAAGGTGGTTTTTGTTTTGTTGGAGTGCCGGTGTGGGGCCTAAGGGAGGTGATAGAGAGATTTCTTCCCGATGGATGGTGGTCCCGATCGTGCTGCGTTGGGCAGAGGTTGCCGGCAGGTATGTTGCTGTGGTGCTACGTTCGAGAGATCTGCATCGAGGTCAGGTGGCTGGAAAGGATTGTTCGTGATTAAGTGGCCATGAGCGTGCTCTGAGAGAGCTGTTATAGAGTCTGGCCGCTCCAGCTTGAGGTTTACCTAGCCCCTGATATGCTAAGATTGTGGTTTGAGGTATCGGAGTAGGTGCACTGGTCGAGAATTATGCTCGAGTGAGCGGAGGATCTTCTGTTGAGCTGCTGATTTGTCGAGCCCGATGTTCTTGTCATGCTCTGTGACGTCAGAAATGACGTGTCGGTCCCAGTTATTTTTTCTGATTTCGAGGCAGGATTGGATAGAGATATCCCAATAAGTTCTTGCTCATGCACTTCTGCGTGTGAATGGGTGGTGTTTGCCCTAGATTTGGCTCAAGATGAGAAGGTTCCACGGTGAGTTTCGGGACTCGAGGATGACCGTCGACGGTTGTTGATTATGGCTCATGTTGCGGCTCTTGGTGTGGCGTGTTGCAGTTCGAGGAATTGCAGCGGTGGTGCATCGAGAGATGCTGTGATCATCGTCCGACGGAACACTTGGCGAGTGTTATCGGAGGAGCTGATCTGACGGAGGTGATGGTTTTCTTGGTGCTGGAAGGTGTGATTCCCAGCGTGTGCGAGATTCGAGGTCAGGTTGAGCGTGGAGTTTTCTTTCCGTTGGTCGGAGGTGTGATTGGGTTCTCCTTTGGTTGGAGAGGATCACGTTTTGGCTAAGGTTCGTCATCTTGCATCGTGTGCCCGGATTGGTTGGCCTTCTCATGTGTATGCCATGAAGTCCGTGCGAGATGAGTCCTGTGTTTTGGGTGGTTGCCTATGAGAAGTCATGCCCATTTCCCTGGTGTGTACGGGTGCGTTGGCACTGTTCCGGAAGGACGAGTGCCGACTGGGCGGTGTTCTTGAGAATTTGTGGTCGGTGTTATGGTTCCCGATGTGTTGAAGATCGGAGCCTGTGGAGTTGCAGAGGATTGTCGGGATGGAGGATCCCGAGTTGGCGTTGTGGTGGCTGTGCGTGTGGATTAGAGTGCGCGGACGTAGCGTTGGTTGCTGCGGGTAGATTTCTGAGGAAGTGTAGAGCAGCGGAGGATTAGTTTCTCGGTGTGAGACGTGTTGTTGCCGTTCCATTGCTTGAGATATTATGGTTCGTGGCACTGGCAGGTGTTGAATTGAGAAAATATGCGGGCGAGGTTGCCACATGAGTACCCTATTCTTGCGTTGGAGGTTGCGTTTGCGGATGAGATCGTGTTTTGGAGAAGTGATCTCTGAGAGATTATGGGTCTCGGTTGGTGGCCGTGAGTGGCTGGTAAGGTTGACCGAGTGGTCGACCATGGTGAGATGTGCCTTGTCTGGGGGTTTGTGTGCATTGGTCGCGACCTCATCGACCTGCTTGCTGTAGTAGTAGGCAGCACTTGTCGATTCTGGAGAAGTGTGTCGTGGATTGTAAGAAGTTGTGTCCCGTGGCTCTATGGTAAGAGCGGAACCGGGATCGACAGGCGTCCATTTGGAGCGATTGAGATGAGATAGGATTTGATGAGACAAGATGGTGGTCGATGCCTGTCCGTGGAGGTCTATGAAGAGACGTTGGCGTTGGACATGGTGATCCCTGGTCTGCGACCAGCAAGGGAGGATTCCCCATAAGTCTGAGTCGAGTGACGTGAGGACCGAGGAGAGATCTTGTGATGTGGTTTCGCCGTGCTCCCCTGAGAGGGTAGAGTTGGCGTGAGGCTCGAGGTCTGGATATGGCGTTGGTCTGTACGCGAGTCAACGGATGGCCTGTCATGAGTTGGATCGTGCCTGCTGGGCCGGTGGAGGTTTCCCGTTGACGAATGTATGGTGACCAATGGATGGTCTTTCACAGACAGAAGATGCTGGTGGTTGCGCATCGGGAATGGCAAGAGCCGTGTGCAAGCGAGGGCTTTGGTGGCCGTTTCCATGATGTGCCTTTTCCGGATGGGATCTGGGCTTTGTCGAAGTTGTCTTTTGACAGAATTGGTCTGGTGCTGTTGTGAGCGGTTGCCTTGCCATGTGTGAGCTGGTGGAAGCTCAGTGTTGGTCATCCTTGGGGTAGGGCGTGAGATTAGTCAGCTGGTTGTGAAGTTGGTGTTTAGTTGGTTCGTCGACCATAAGCTGATCAGTGGTTGTCTCTCGTAACAAGGACTGCGTCTCCTAGGTGAGCGAGAGGGTGGCAGCGGTGCCGTGAATGGCTTTCCGAGGTGTCTGAGGTGATGCCAGGCTTGTGCTTTTTATGTTATGCCTACTCTGATGATCTGTGTGTGCGGTGTGCGGAGCGTGGCATTGTCCGTGATTAAGGTCTGGCCGTATCCCTCAGGATCTGTGTTTTCATGAGAATCGAGGCTTTCTATGCTGGGGCTCTGACAGCGTTGTTAGTTGGTTAAGGTGTTCTTCCCTTGTGACTTGGTGCTAGTCCTGAATTTCGAGGATGAAATTTCTTTAAGGGGGGAGGACTGTAATGTCCCGAATTTTTCGGATATTTATCGGATCAGGATTCGTGGGTCTCGGATCATTTTTCTGCGAGTTCCGGAGCGTGTCCGAGTGAGCTGCGGACTTTTATATTAGATTTTCGGACCCATTGGTGGCGTGTTTGTGAATTTCCTTGGGTCCGTGGCATTGTGAGGTGCACGTCGATAATTTTCTGGAATTTTCAGAACGCTTTTGTGGGTCCGAGATTGAGTCTTGCGGTTTACGCGTGTTTTTGTCGGTCGGACTTTTGGAACCCTGTGTACGGTGAACCGTTGCATTCTCCAACTCCGGGACGTTACCACTACGTTGTGCATTTTTCAAGGATCAAGGAGGTGATTTTTTCTTTTTTCGATATTTTTCAAAATTTTTGAATTTTTCTATATAAACCCCTCCTTAACCCCCTCTCTCTCCCCATTCTCTCTTTCTCACTTTCTCTCATCTCTTTCTCTCCCCCTCTCCCCCTGGGTGGCCGACGGTGGCGGAGGAGGGCGAGGCGACGATGGTGGGAGGTCGAGTGTAACGACACGAGAATCTGATTACCGGGAGAGACCCGATAACCCGAGACTCGAACCACCGCCCACGAGCCGGGATGGCTCGAAAGGGCTAAAAGGAGTGTGGAGGCACAAAGAAATAGGAAATAAAGCAGGACAATTCAAAAATTAACAGAAATAAATAAATAACTACTACTACAACAGAGTCCAGCCCAACAGAAAGTACAATCTAAAGCAGTAAAACGTACCATATGCCAAGTGAACACTCGGCCCGGCGAGCTGACAATTGAGAACCTCCGTGCCGCACCCTCGAACCTCGAGGAAGAACCGCCACACCTGAAAAGCAGGGAATGAGTCTTCAAAATAGAGACTCAGCATGGATCCCGCGGAACCCCAACCGGAAACGACGGCGGTAGCGGAAAGGAAAGCTACAACGATAGCAGGAACAGCGAACCGGTGGTCGGTCAAAACTCGGCATTACAGCTACTCCTACTGTACCAGAAACACACCCCAATCTAACGGTCAAGGCTACCGAACTACACTAGTATCACTTACCGAAGTAAAAACCCACGGTAATCACGCCGTAGAGGCCTATCTCCCAGGACACGGCCACCCTGGACACACTGTCCAAAGTGCAACCCCGACCATCCGGTCGCGGGTACCGCACAACAAGACGCAACCTCGGTAAAGCCACTAGCACTAGTCTCACGGCGCGAAAATCGACACACGCGCCACGGTGAAACAACCGAAACTCAACGGTCAACACGACCGAAAACCCGAAGGTCGAAGTCACGAAAACTAACAGTATGTCTCTCTCTATCTAGAACAGGAGTACCTCCCACTAGAAGCAAGGCCGAATGCGTCCACTGACCTCTTAGTCCGTGCCTCAGGTGTCTCCCTCCGGCCTAGCGGGAAACTGAGACACCGTACAAGTAACCAAAAACAAGTGACTAGATGGGGTCACGCTCGTCAGTGTGGGTCCAACCACCCCCAACCACATGTGTACACACAGGCCGTCCGCCCCTAGCCTAGCCTCTAACTAGTTTTCCCCTCAGTCAGACTCTGGCTGCTAGACGCGGGGCCTGACGGTAACCAGTCTAAAAATCATCCTCAGGGTAAGCCCGTACACCTACTCCCGGGTGAGACCAGAACCCGCGTACTGGTGGGCTACGACTAGTGGAGGGTCACTGAGAGAGTAGACTCTCAAGTCAACGGAAAACAAGTATTCTTCATCATGACTTGATTCACTGCATTTCATTGATGCAGGATCAAGTTTCTCCAAAGATGATGCAATTGCTCTGAAATTATTACTTTATAATTTTTGGAGGCGTATTCTCTAGCTAACTTTGATTTAGGTGAATATGCTTATGGTCAATACATGCTAAAAATTCTTAAAACAAACAAGTCCTTTTACAATTAACTTTCAGAAGCCTAGGACATGGTTGTGAACAAAAACCTTGATGAATGTTTTAACCCTATTACAAGTGCATGATGGGTGCATCTTAAAACAATTAGCAACAGAATTGAGGGTGATAAACATTAAACCATTTTCTTAACAGGGATTGAATAGAAATGACTTAACCAAAGATGTATTTAGGATGGAATCCTTCTCAACTCCCCCTGAATTAATGGCCGATGACAAACAATGGTTTAAAAGTGAGAGATTGGATAGAGAATATGAAGAATAATCTCCAATCAAGAAGTCAAAGTAAGCCAGGAAGGATGGATAGAAAGACTTTCCATGCATGCACAAGAAGGCAGAGAAGCTAGACGGCAGTGTCGACACTTCATCTGGAGGTGTCGACCTCCTGATGGAAAATAGAAACCAAACCTTTAACATCTTAATGGTAGTGTCGACACTTCACCAGAATGTGTTGACCTATTCAGTTGCATTATCTCAGCCAATATCTCTAACCTTGATCCTTCCTTTTCTGCTTCATTTCTCAAATCAATCTGCCAATTTCTGAAATATGATACTCTCAGATATTCTGATTTCAATCATTCAAAAGATTCCACTATCTTTTTGCCTGAGAGATGTGCTTATTTGATGCTAAAGCTTTAAATATGCCTATGCATTGAAGGTTAACATGCAATTCCTAATATGCAACTTTGACTCATGGTTCTTGGCGGAGGTCAGTCCTCACGCATGAGGAGAGTTTCCAAACAGGCATAACCTATTTTTCCACACTCGCCATTTGATATACCATTAAGTCAAAAGATGATATGCCATTCAAAACATTCAAGATGCAAACAAGATAGCATATTTACACAACCCCTCCTGAATGTAGCCATCATCAAAGAAACAATTCAATCATTAGACAAACCACTCCAAAATAAATTAGGGAATCTTGCAACCATCATAGCAATGACAAGAATTTTAAGCAGTAAAAACTGTAACTACAGCTCAAAACTGAGTTGATTGAGGTCTACATAGACCTAGCTCTCTTCTTAGGTGCAGTTTGGTACCGGGATAAATTTTGAGGAGAATAGGTGTAAGTCATTCTAGGATAATTTATGTCTAGTCTTATTCTCATATACGTTTGGTACACAATGGGTGAAATGGGGTTAGAAAAATGGGGATAAGTCATTCCAACAAAAGGTTGGAATGACTTATCTCCGTTTCTAACCCCAAAATCGGGGTTAACCTTATTTTCCTTAACCCGGGTTATCCCCGCCCATTTTAACGATACCAAACCTAGAACGGGGATAGAGCGGGGATATCCCCGCTCTAACCCCGTACCAAACGACCCCTTAAGGTTGAGAACCTATCATTGCTTAACGGCTTGGTGAAAATATCAGCAACATGATTTTCTGAATCAACAAAATGGAGCTCAAAGTGTTTCTTAGGGACTTCATCTCTGATAAAATGATGCCTAATTTCTATATGCTTAGTCCTAGAGTGCAGGATTGGATTTTTTGTAAGATTAATAGCACTGGTGTTATCACACAAGATTGGGACACATCCAAGATCTATTAGATAGTCTTGGAGTTGGTGTTTGATCTACAGCACTTGGGTGTCACAACTCCCTGCAGCGACATATTCTGCCTCTGCAGTAGAGAGGGCAACCGAGTGTTATTTTTTGGAGGCCCAAGAAATTAAACACCCACCAAAAAATTGGTAATAACCACTAGTGCTCTTACGATCCAGCTTGCATCCTACATAGTCTACATCAGAATATGAGATAAGTGAATGTTCACAAGATGCAAGATACCATAATCCTAAATCTTGAGTGCCAGTAACGTATCTAAAAATATGCTTGACGGTAGTCAAGTGAGATTCTCTAGGACTAGACTGAAATCTAGCACAAAGGTAAACACTAAACTGGATGTCTGGTCTAGATGCCGTTAAATAGAGTAATGATCCGATCATACCTCTATATTTCTTTGCATCCACAAGTATACCTTTTTTATCTGCATCCAGTGATGTGACAGTCCCCATAGGAGATCCAATTGATTTGCAGTTGGTCATGTCAAACCTCTCAGCAGCTCCTTCACATACTTGGCTTGACTGATGAAGCATCCTTCACTGCTTTGATTTATCTGCAAGCCAAGGAAGAATTGAAGCTCACCCATAAGGCTCATCTCAAACTCATTAGTCATGAGTTTAGCAAAATCTTCATACATTTGAGGCTTAGTGGACCCGAACACTATATCATCTATGTAAATATGAAATAACAAGATATCCTTACCTTGTCTCTTGGTTAATAGTGTATGGTCTACATTGCCTCTTGTGTACCCTTGTTCAGTGAGGAATGAGTTTAGCCTATCATACCACGCTCTGGGTGCCTGCTTCAGTTGTAACGCCCCGGGATCCGATTTCCAATTTATGGGTTTTTTTTCTTTCATCGGACCTCAAGCCATTACTTCGTACGTATCGCGGAAGCACAATATATAAACATGCGTACATTCGCATGAGAGAGAGAGAGAGAGAGAGAGAGAGAGAGAGAGAGAGAGAGAGAGAGAGAGAGAGAGAGAAACCACAGTTACAAAAATGTAAATATCATCCCAACCATTCATAATTTCCAAAGAAGAGTACATTACCATTGTTCCAAAATAAACCTGAGCCCATACATGCTCACTGTCCCATAGCTATACATATAAGAGAGACCTTCATCCATAGCATACCCAGTCAAACTAGGCACTGGCACTACTCCTCAGCTACAGCCTCCTCCTCAACCTCCTTCTCTATGTCTCCTGAAAACGTGTGTCACAAAATGGGTGAGTGTGACGCTTAGTAGGCAGCCTAAACAAACCGGGGTTAACTTGCATTTATATAACCGAATTATATACATAATTCAGATGTTAATAATAGCATAATCCATTCATTATAGTCTGCTGAAAATAACTCATAAGAGGAAAATACACATTCTTAAGCTGACATATAAGGTACCCATGCATGCGCTAAAACCACGGTAAATAAGTTTTTACACATTATCACATTATCATATTTTCACACTTTCACATATCACTTTTCCACGTTTTCGCATTTCACATTTTCACATTTCACATTTTCACATTTCATATTTCCACATTTTCACATTTTATTATTCTTGGAAACATACAGCTGCCACAATCATAGGAGGCCCACACACACACAACGAACGAAAGAGTACTGCGCAGACCCGAGAGCGAACTCCCACCAAGATTCTTGGTGGACTCGAGGCATTACGTAACACCACATCACAAAGGCCGCCCCCTCGGGGACCGAAGATCAAATCAATAGGATTTTAAACCAAGGCCGTCCCCCCACAGGGACCGAAGTCCTATCTCACAGAAGGTTGTTATTTCCATTCCGCGCTGGCGCACCCACACAGGGGCGTTACAAGGCTGTGACGTGCCAGCCTTGTTGCGTCACAGGCCTTGACCTCGAACGGTCAAAACCAACGACCGAAAGCCGACAGTCAGATCGTCCCTGACGGTCCAACCCAGGCGCATCACAGTGCCGTGGCGGTCTATCATGGGACCGTCACACACACAGACCACCTGTTGGCTAAATGGGCCCTGTGGCGCACCCACCCTGGGGCATCACAGTCTGTGACGGTCACTGGAAGGACTGTCACACCCGTCCGAGAACGGAACGATGGGAAACGACCCAAAAAACATCCCACACCCCCATACCTCTACGGGAGAGGGGGAAAACAAGGGGGAAGCCCCCAAATAGCCCCTAGTATGCATCTACGACCTCAGATCAGCCAAAAACGCAATGAAATGGTGGATCGGCTCACAACCCTAAAACATGGAGTTTTTCCCCAAATCGCCTCGATTAGCCCGCTCGGCTCACCACGGCCTACGAAACTCGCGGAAAAGAAAGAGCACTAGCTGGGGGTCCATCTCCCTACCTCCACCGAAGATTTCGCGCCCCGAGCTCGCCGATCCGCGAAGTAAACGCCGTTGAAGCCTCGCCGTTCCACGAACCCGCGGCCGAGCTTCACCACGCCTCCACCGCCTCGATCCTCATCCATCCTCGCCAGTGCCTCGCCCGCGCCATCCCCACCTCGCCCGCGCTCCACCCCGTCGACCGCCGGAGAGAGAGGGAGAGAGGAGAGAGCGTGAGAAGAGAGAGGGAGAGAAGAGAGAAATGAGAGGTGGGGAGAGAGAAAAAGGGAGGGGGGTTTATATAGAAAACTCAGAAATTCTAGAAAATATCGAAAAATAGAAAAATACACCCCCGCGATCCTCGAAACACGCTGATCACCATGGTAACGTCCCAGCGTCGGAGAACGCAACGGTTCACCCTATACGGGGTTCCGAAGGTCCGACAGATGGAAAACACGCGTAAAACCCAAAATGCAACCCGGGAGCCACAAAGGTGCTCCGAAAAATATAGAAAATTATCGGTATGCTCCTCACAACATCACGGACCCAAGGAAACTCACGGGCACAGCACCAATGGGTCCAACAATCCGGTAAAATAGTCCGAAGCTCGATCGGACTCAAATCTGAAACACACGGAAAGGTGATCTGAAACCCACGGATCCAGATCCAAAAAACCTGGGGCATTACGTCGAGGAACGCGAGGACGGGTCGAGGATCGAGGCAGTGGAGGCGCGACGAGCTCGGATGCACGGTCGGGTGCCCGACGAGGGTTTCGTGGGCGTTTTCGCGTGGATCGGCGTCCACGACGTGTCGAATCTTCAGTGGAGGAAACGAAATGGACCTTCAGCTCGTGTACTTCTTTTCCCGCGAGTTTTGTAGGCCGTGGTGAGCCGAGCGGACTTATTTGAGCATTTTTGGGAAAATTCATATTTTTGGGGAGTGATCCGGATCTTGGGTCGCTACAAATGAGGACCGTTTGGTTGGGGGTAGCGGCCTGGCGATAGACTGTTTTCCCCCCTGTGGCTCATCGCCTTGAAATCACGGCTTGACCGCTAGGCCCGTTTTACGGTCCAAGGAGGACCGCTAGGCTGAGGGCAGTCCCGGGTGGACCGCTGCTCTGTTTCCTTCCGTTCGGTGGTTTCCGTGAGTCAGAGTCTTACCTCCCGTGACACGTCCAGTAGTCGTAGCCTTCTTACAGCACGCGTGTGCTGACCCACCCGGGGGTAGGGGTGAGCACGGTTTGGTTTGGTTTGGTTTGAAGAGAATTTTTCTCAAACTAAACCGAACCGAATTAAGGCTTTAAACCCGAACCAAACCAAACCAAACTAGTTTGAAACCAAACCAAACCAAACCGAATTAATTTGGTTTGGTTCGGTTTGAACCATATTCATCTCCCATTTTATAAATTAGATTGGATTCAACCAACATTAGAGAAAGGTAGGGTAAAAGAATTTCTACCAAATAAAGTAAATATTAAAAAACAACATACAAAGTTGTAACTTGTAAGAACAAGCTCCATAATATTTTCACATAAGAAATTAAGAATTTCGATTACAGTAAAATAGAAGGTGATTTGAAACCTATTTCATAAAGTCGGAAACCCCATTAGAATGGTGGGAATTTGACTTTTTAAATTCAGATTTATAGTTACATATACATTTATATTAATTTGATAAAAATATTCTTAAATTTGGGTTATTCGGTTCGGTTTGGTTTTGTTCGGTTTCTTGAACTTCAAAACCAAACCAAACCAAATTTTTTAATACGGTTCGGTTTGAACCCAAACCAAAAATTTTTAAATTTCAACCCAAACCAAACCGAACCAAATCGTTCGGTTCGGTTTGGTTTTCGGGTTGAACCCGAATAATGCTCACCCCTACCCGGGGGTGGTGGAGCGGCTGACCAAAGAGAGACCGTTGTTAGGCTTGTTACCGTAGGGCCCCTTCGCGCAGCCTGAGTCCGGGCTTTGGGGAAGAACCAGCTAGAGGATATGACCTAGGGCGCATGGTCTATGTGTGCACACTTGGTTGGGGGCGTCGGACCCGCGCTGACGAGCACGACTCCAGCTAGTCCTTGTTCATTGTACTGTTTACTATTGTGTCTCTGTCTTCGCCTGGGGCGTCGCAGCGAGACACTTGAGGCGCAGACTAAGTCGTCAGGAGACGCATCCGGCTTTGCTTCTAGTGGGTGGTGCTCCTGTCTCCTGGCAGGTACGGACTTGCTTTTCCACCGGTTCGAGGTCGGTTGATTTGGTAAGGTTAGTTATAGAGAGATTTTCCATTTATTTATTATTGCTTGTTGCTTCCGCCGTGCTTGTTGTCTTGTTTCTCTCGTGCGAGGTGGGGGTCCGCGGGATCTCTATTGAGCCTATGAAATGAGGCTCACCCCTGTGTTTTCAGGTGAGGCGGGGTCGTCGAGAGGCGCGGCAGAGTTTCAGAGTGGTTCCAGTAGCCAGGGTTAGTCGCCAGTTGCCAGAGCCGGGATATGTCCCGTGTACTTGTACTTTTCTTTCTGTTGACTATACTTATATTGGACATGAGATACTTTAGACCTTGTAGCTGTTTAGTTATTATTTATCCATGACGTGTCGAATCTTCAGTGGAGGTAACGAAATGGACTCTCAGCTCGTGTACTTCTTTTCCCGCAAGTTTTGTAGGCCGTGGTGAGCCGAGCGGACTTATTTGAGCATTTTTGAGAAAATTCATATTTTTGGGGAGTGATCCGGATCTTGGGTCGCTACAAATGAGGACCGTTTGGTTGGGGGTAGCGGCCTGGCGATAGACTGTTTTCCCCCCTGTGGCTCATCGCCTTGAAATCACGGCTTGACCGCTAGGCTGAGCCTAGACCGCTAGGCCCGTTTTACGGTCCAGGGAGGACCGCTAGGCTGAGGGCAGTCCCGGGTGGACCGCTGCTCCGTTTCCTTCCGTTCGGTGGTTTCCGTGAGTCAGAGTCTTACCTCCCGTGACACGTCCAGTAGTCGTAGCCTTCTTACAGCACGCGTGTGCTGACCCACCCGGGGGTAGGGGTGAGCACGGTTTGATTTGGTTTGGTTTGAAGAGAATTTTTCTCAAACCAAACCGAACCGAATTAAGGCTTCAACCCGAACCAAACCAAACCAAACCAAACCAAACTAGTTTGAAACCAAACCAAACCAAACCGAATTAATTCGGTTTGGTTTGGTTTGAACCATATTCATCTCCCATTTTATAAATTAGATTGGATTCAACCAACATTAGAGAAAGGTAGGGTAAAAGAATTTCTACCAAATAAAGTAAATATTAAAAAAACAACATACAAAGTTGTAACTTGTAAGAACAAGCTCCATAATATTTTCACATAAGAAATTAAGAATTTCGATTACAGTAAAATAGAAGGTGATTTGAAACCTATTTCATAAAGTCGGAAACCCCATTAGAATGGTGGGAATTTGACTTTTTAAATTCGGATTTATAGTTACATATACATTTATATTAATTTGATAAAAATATTCTTAAATTTGGGTTATTCGGTTCGGTTTGGTTTTGTTCGGTTTCTTGAACTTCAAAACCAAACCAAACCAAATTTTTTAATACGGTTCGGTTTGAACCCAAACCAAAATTTTTTAAATTTCAACCCAAACCAAACCGAACCAAATCGTTCGGTTCGGTTTGGTTTTCGGGTTGAACCCGAATAATGCTCACCCCTACCCGGGGGTGGTGGAGCGGCTGACCCAAGAGAGACCATTGTTAGGCTTGTTACCGTAGGGCCCCTTCGCGCAGCCTGAGTCCGGGCTTTGGGGAAGAACCAGCTAGAGGATATGACCTAGGGCGCATGGTCTATGTGTGCACACTTGGTTGGGGGCGTCGGACCCGCGCTGACGAGCGCAACCCCAGCTAGTCCTTGTTCGTGGTACTGGTTACTATTGTGTCTCTGTCTTCGCCTGAGGCGTCGTAGCGAGACACTTGAGGCGCGGACTAAGTCGTCAGGAGACGCATCCGGCTTTGCTTCTAGTGGGTGGTGCTCCTGTCTCCTGGCAGGTACGGACTTGCTTTTCCACCGGTTCGAGGTCGGTTGATTTGGTAAGGTTAGTTATAGAGAGATTTTCCATTTATTTATTATTGCTTGTTGCTTCCGCCGTGCTTGTTGTCTTGTTTCTCTCGTGCGAGGTGGGGGTCCGCGGGATCTCTATTGAGCCTATGAAATGAGGCTAACCCCTGTGTTTTCAGGTGAGGCGGGGTCGTCGAGAGGCGCGGCAGAGTTTCAGCGTGGTTCCAGTAGCCAGGGTTAGTCGCCAGTTGTCAGAGCTGGGATATGTCCCGTGTACTTGTACTTTTCTTTTTGTTGACTGTACTTATATTAGACATGAGATACTTTAGACCTTGCAGCTGTTTAGTGATTATTTATCTTGCTTCCTGCATTTATTTTAGCTTCTCTTGTACCCTCACTCCACCCTTTAACCCTTCCGACTCTTCGGGCTCGTGGGTGGCGGGCCAAGGTCCGAGTCGCATCGGTTCCTTTTCGGTACTCGGATCCCGGGTCGTTACAGGAGAAGTGCTCGGAAGTAGGTCAGAGTCCCCCCCCCCAACGGTGGGAGGGCTTTCTGACAGTAGCAAAGCGTGGAGTAGCCTGACTCTCTATGCCCCTCTCTTGGTGTGTCTGTTCGTGTATGCGTGTCTCTCTGTGTGTCCCCAGTGGGTCTGGCAAGAGGTTCCTTTATAAGGGTTGTCCTGGCGATGAAGGCCGATCCCTTGGCAGGGAAGGGTATGAGTCGTGGGGGTAACGCCTCCCCGTGATCGTGGGGAGTTTCTCGTTGAGGATCCATTCCTCCGGAGTCGGGCGACCTTTTGGCGAGTCTTACGGCGCCTGTAAGGCGTACTCGCCTTTAGTGGAGTTGAGGCCGATGAGGATGGCGGGAGTAACAGTCAGTCGTTGGAAGGTCGTCCAGCGTTCGATATGCCTGGGTCGATGCCCGTTGTGGACTGGCGAATCTGATGTCTGGCCTTCTTGGGCCGCTTGTCATGGGCCGGGGCCGTCGGGGTTCCATCATGCGTGATGCGGATCTTGGGTTGACGTGAGCCTGGCGTCGATGGATCTTTCATGGGCCATGTCGATTTTACCCTCCTCACATCTCATTCTGTTACCTGGTTAGCAATGATCCTTTTCCCAAATAGATGAAGATTTTGATTATTAAAAGTAACCGAGGAATTAAGATGAGAGAAGGATCTTATTTTCTGTATACAAGAATATTGACAAAATGAATACGGAGATGTGGAATGGAAGTCAAAAGACTGAGTTCAAAAATATAACAAAAAAAATTATTTAGCGCATTACACGATAACTTAAAAGTTTACTAAAGAAATTAGTCTAAATAGGCCTCTTCTACGAAGACTAGCTCAAAATTTTCAAAAAAAGAAGAAGAAAAAACTGAGCCTTATACTTTTGATTAATCAGGTGTATTAATTAGAAGTTCAGTCTTTGCACTTTAAATAGTCTGTAATTTCTGCTAAATATCTTAGTAAAACTTTCTAAGGTCAACTCAATTGCATTTACTCCACCTAAACAAAGAAACACACATCTGAAATAAAAGAAATTTTCCATGACCCTACAGATACACAAAGATATGTAGAGAAACAGTTCAAAAAGAAAATAGAGCATGAAGTCAATCCTTACAAGACCTCTCTGCTAGAAAGTAGATCTTGCATCTATAGACATATTTCTCATCATACAATTTCTAGTTTAGGTAATGTCGTAGTCTTACCTGTTGTAGGAAGTAAATTTGAAAAGAAACAAAAAGAATTTAACTTTGTTCATATAGGTGTCTTAGCTGTAGGAATAGTTTTGTTAACTAGACAAGGAATAGGTGCATCAGTTCATACATACATCTTTGACAATAGATTTGTAAATCATGAGCAAGCACAGATAGCTATGGCCGAAACAAATTTAAATCCAGGCTATGCAGTAGTGGGATGTATCCCAAACTATACAATGCAAGTAGGAGAATTCATTCAGCATGTAAAGGTAGCAATCAATACAAAAAACTTTGATATGATTCCAGATAGCAAGAATTTAGCAATACTCATAGGATTCATAGGCAAAATGCATAACATGCATAACATAGGTTTCACTCTCAAAACAAAAGAGTTCATGGATAGTTTTGAGAATAGTTTTAGCCAGATGATAGTTGCTCAAAAGATCCCACTAGAAAAAGGAATCACATGGGAATTAGCTAATCTTAAAGAATCACAGCAAGTGTTAGAAACACCTCATAGGAGTAGTATCTATACTGATAGCGAAGGACGCAGTAGCATGCGTTTTAGTGACTATAGACTTACACATAGCACAGCATTGAAACTTGAGGATGAAGAACAAGAATTAGAATCTCATCTAGATACTATAAACATGTTAGACGAAAATAGAATCTTTAGATCATATGAAGATGTATACAATGACAAAGAACTTTTTGATAAATTAGATGCAATTTTTGACTTAGATGATGATCAAAGAACTTAGAACAAAGAAGATTTGTGAATACATTTAGATTTGATTGGACTGATACTGAAGTAGTCAATAGTCTTAGAACTTTTGATTTGTCACAGCTTTTTGAAGAATCGATACAAGTAATAGAAATTTCTGATCAATTAGACATGATAACTGAACATCAGGATATAATCACTCAGTTTTTAGATGGATGTGATAATTGTAGTTTAGAAGATAGCAATTCAACGTAGACAGTAGTGATTTCCATAGTATTGATAACAATTCTGATGATATCTCTATTAGCCTAGGTAGCTTAGAATTAAATTCTACATGTTTAGACTCGGATGATAACATTTCCTTAGATCTATCTTCTTTAAAGAGTTTGCAAGTAAATTATTTAGAAGAGATATATGCCATAGGAACAACAAAGGCTGAACCAACCACTAGTTCTCACCCATTAGGACCAGAATACACCTTCAAAAGAGACATTCCAAAATATGGTAGCACATTAAATCTAGATAGCATAGATATTATGGATTGGGAAAAAGAAATAGATGAATGGCAGAAAAACATAATTTTACTCTTCTTTAACATAGCTTATAACGATGAAGATATGCCCATAATGATACTAAATACACTTAGAGGATGGACCTATCAGGTAATGTTAAAATATGAAAAAGATAAAAATTCTAGTTGGGAAAGATGTAAACAAGAAAAGAAAGTAGAATCCATTGTAGATTTTATTCGAGCAGTCTTCTTAGGAGATACCTTAGCTACAGATGAAAGAGAACAAATTGCCTATTACAAACAAAAATTAGAAAACATAAAGTGTTGGGATTTGAATAAAATTTCTGATTATACTTGTACATATCTCTCTTACATGGGAAAAGCAAAGCTACATGATCCCAATATTATAGATGCATATATTATGAAGATAGCTGGGCCAATTGGCCGAAAATTCTATACAAAATGGTTAGAATACAAAAAGACGATGAATATTGTATCTATAGGACAAGCCATTACATTTGTTCGGAGAGAATGCATACAACTTTGTACAGAATATAAATTAGAAAAACATGCTAAGAGATTGATGAAACATAGTAGAGAGAAAGAAAAATATTTTTGTAAAAAGTTTAGCTTATACGATAAAGAAGAATTTGGTAAAGAAACATACAAGACAAAGAAAAAGAAAAAGAAGTTCAATAAGAAATATTACAAGAAATACAAACTCAGGGATAGTACCATCTATAAAGACGGTAACACATTCGGCAAGAAAAGCCCTTCATGGTTGCAAAATAAATCTAGACGTCATTTTAGGAAAAATTGGGACTCTAGAAAAAAGTTCACTAGGACACAAAATAATTTGGACGCTAAACAGTCTTTTAGAGATAGCTATAGCTGCCATCTATGTGGACAAAAGGGTCATATGAAAGCTGAGTGCCCTAAACTAGATTCTTCATTACATATGATAGATATACACAGTTTAGATTTAATACCTGTCAACAATATCCATGACATCGATACAGATAGCATTTACAGCTTAGAAAGTTACAATGATAGTTCTTCTTCTGACAGTGATCTAGAACATATAAATACAATCACCATTAGTGAAAACCATAAGAATCCCTCGACTAGATTTACAATACCTCCCATGAATGAACCTCCACCTAGGGCACAGCCAATTAGGATAATGTTTACAAATAGAGAGATTTATCTCAACATCACTTCTGACCACTATAAATGGTTTACAGCTTCTGCACAGAGTAACTTTATAACTTTTAGTGCTAACTTTTATCCTGCAGATAACAATCCCTTACAAAATAGATTTAGTATACAATTTTGGTTACTTTCTAGTTCGGAAACCTTAGAATTTGGCATATTTCAGTACTATGATTATCTGACATTCTTCTGTTACAGGGAGCATCTACATCTTACACATCAGGTTTATAATCAAGGTAGTATGAATAACAAGTTCCATTGGTTTAGACATATACCACCAGTTCAAGATAGCCAAAACCTTAGATTATTTCAACGGACGGATAACTGTGTCCAATTAGATATAATGGCATACCTTTATGTAGTACTAAAGAACCATTTCTAGCTTCCGATATCCGGATAGGCGTAGAAATAGTGAGTAAAAATAGATCATTCTTTACAGACAACTGTTATCCAGCCTTAGATAATATAGTCGCCATTAACCCCCTTGGTAGGATACAACTTAGTAAAGATACCAATAATACCATTTTTCTTAACGATAGTTTGATAATTGATGCAGGTGATGGCTCTCATGAGGAACCAGAAAGAGTTTAACTGCTCTGAGCGGTCACGCCTTAATGAAGAACAAAGGCATTTATTAGACGATATGTTTTATTATAACTGGACTAACATTAAGATTATGCGCAATAGCCTCATCAGACAGCTTTATAAACTTAGCACATTATTTTTAGAAATGAATCAGCATAGGGCTGCATTAGATCTTAAAGTTCAGCATTTAGAAAATGAGATTAGCAGTCTCATTCATCATCTTAGAAATTTAAAGGATGTGCATGACCAGCATGTAGAATCTAAAGGGCCATTGCATATTAGCTTACAGGATTTCACCCCAAAGAACCTTGCATTTAACAAGTTCCTTAGAGATAAATACCATGCACACATCTCCTACATACTGCCTGTAGATGTAAAAGATCATATAGAAAACTTAGTTAAAGACTCTGAGGCAGTTTCATTCCTGCGCATACAGCACGAATTGCATGATGCATTTGATAACCACCCTGAGATCGTTGAGATCGACGGGATGTATAAAATAAATATAGATATTACTAATGATTATAATCTTATCTACGGCAAGCAGTGGACTGTCCCACAACTCCTCCAGAACGGCCTAATTAACACTCTTTTCATTATGGCCGGCGAACTACATCAGTTGAAAGATATTCCTGAAAAACTTGAATCACTGATCAGGCAGCACATCAACAGAGCACTTGGCGGCATCACACTACAATTCATATCCACACCACCAGAGTGGATCGAACGAGAAGCCGACAACGGTCCTTCATCGCAGTATCTAGCACCATATTCAACCATATTCTTCCATCTCGGAAAGCATATGGACTGGATTGGCACTAGATGTAAGTGTGCCAGACCTGTCACGCAGCTCAGTCTGACCCGCACCAAGGCGCTAGCAATCCAACGCATTGACGATATGTTCTACGGTGAGATGCGGATGCTGTGCCAGACCTCTTCCTATGAAGTTTATGGACCGCTGTACTACAGTTCTGTTTCTCCGGTCCGAAGCATTCAGATGTCATATGAAGTGGAAGCCGAATTGAGCTGGGTCAACTCAGCACTCAATGCCTTAGAAAACAACAACGATGGAGCCAACGATAGCGACTATGCTAGTACCGACTAAATAAGCTTCCTTGCCCAGTAAGGAACCTTTATTTGCATTTTCTTCTCCAATAAGGAAGGCACACCAGACGGCATC
Source organism: Amorphophallus konjac (assembly GCA_022559845.1). Taxonomy (NCBI): domain Eukaryota; kingdom Viridiplantae; phylum Streptophyta; class Magnoliopsida; order Alismatales; family Araceae; genus Amorphophallus; species Amorphophallus konjac. The sequence goes on along the minus strand of CM040126.1, from coordinate 19,534,829 downwards.
TTTCCTGCTGCTGCCTTCCCTGTAGCACTTTTGTAGAGGGAACCCTGCGTGGCAACCCTATAAAGTTAAGTCTAGGGAGTCGAGTCATAGAGTCGTGACGGTTCTTCAGATACAGCTGTTGAGCCTCGGGGAGCCGCATCTTTTTGACGGAGACCAATGTCCCTCTCTCTCTCTCTCTCCACTAAAGTCTTTTGTCCTTTAGTCTTTACGATAATGGCTAGCGTGAGTGGCTACTCCACTTTACCTTTCTAGCCTTATCACTTACTTTCTAGCCCTTCTTTTCGTAAGTGGCTATAAGGTAGCTTACTTTAATAGACCACTTTTCCTTAGTGGCTATAGTAGCTTCCTTTTTAGCCTTCTTTTACTTTCTAGCCTTCTTTATAGGCTTTGTCTTCTTGTTGGCTTCCTTCCTTGAGAAGCCACCCTCCTTGGCCTATAAATAAACCCCAAGGGATCCATTCTTGGAACACGGAGAAATCAAGGCCGAGAGCACCTAAGCTCAAGAGCCCAAGGCATTCCCTTGCCTTCCAAGCTCTCCACCCTTCTTCCGTCGCCACCTCTTCTCTTCCATTCCATTTTTAGCGAGTGGTATCCTTGCACCCTGCAAGAACTTCTCGTTCCACCTTCTTTCATTCCATCTACCACCAAGGCATCCTGCCTTCCACATAGCCTTCCATATTTCTTTCACCATCTAACCCAAGGCACCCTGCCTTCGCTCAGTCTCCGGTGATCCAAGGTACACACCCCTGGTCTTCTATGTTCTCCTTCTTCCTGTAAGTATACTTCGTCATATGTATTTCTCCCTCTGGTAATTACCAGCGTCTGTAATATATGTGTTTGTAATCGTCATGTCTCTGTCTGTGTCTGTGTCGTTGTAACCGTCACCTCTCTATAATTCGATTCTCTTTTTCTGTAAAAATGACTTCTGTGTGCATATCTGTTACCATGTGTGAGTAAACTCCCCGCTACACAAGTTGAGAGCTCTGCTCTCTCTATCCGATGCTCGATGTCTATGCATGACTAGTCTCACGGTCTTGGTATTCTAGGCGTATTCACATGTCTATTGCTTGTGCTTAAACCCGAGAGTGATTTTTGATTCGAGAGAGACTCCTCGGTATAATCATATGTCATGCTTCATTTTTTTTATTTTCGATAGATAAATGCACCACCATTAGTTAATTATCTTTTTATCAAGACTCAAGAGCTTCGAAGTCATCCATAGAAGCACCTAAATTGCGTATAGATTAAAAATAGAAAATTATTGTACGCATGAATTCAACAACTTAATTACATATTTGCATATTTGATCATGTGCATAATAGTCAACTTGATATATATGCTTATTCGCATTTAAAAACGCACGTTACGACTCATGCGCCCTGTTCTAAAACAAGAGAAAAACTCACAAAAATGTTATTGAATGTTATTTCTTATCTATGAATTTTATGTTTACATTAAAATAAAATATCTGAATCCATTTTGGGTGGTTTTTTCGGTCATTTATAGTCCATTATTGTGAAACAAGAAAGATGGGCGCACTCTTTGCGTTAAATAAATTAATAAAATATTTCCTCAAATCTATTGAGGATCACCCCATGGTTCTCCTTGGTAACTCGGTAAATGAGTTAATATCTGAATCATTTTTAAAAAATAAATTATTATAAATAAATTATTATTATACATGTATTTATAAAAAATATTCTTAAAAATATTTTTTTAAAGCATATACGTGCTGTCGCAGCGTACTGTCTGGTGACGCATATTCGGATACTCCCGCATCCATACACGGTCTTACAATGTGCCCAACATCGCATTTCCGAAGCCAACGTCACCCGAAGTGATGTTGGCGGGCCCCACATTTAAATTGGCACTGTACATTTTTGGCATGCCACGTATCCAACTCGCCCTCCCCGCTGGCGCCGCCCCACCATTTTTGGCATACCGGTTTAAACAGCGTGGCCGTTGGGCCTCCGGAAGGTGTGGACCTCCACCTCACGGTGCACCCGCCTTGCTCCTTCCTATGTATGCAGTTATGCACCCTTTTTGTCAGGATAATCACATATATTCCCCTGGAGGCTCGTGTATTTTATGTAAGTCTTGATATTATCTCAGATATACCCTGTTGTTCGACCATGTCTCGCATCCTTACACGGTCAAAGTTAACATGCTATTTCATTGAACATACAAAATATAAGATTTTAAAATATGTATAAGATAATATGAAAGATTGTAGAGATGCATATGTCATTATGTTAATTATGTGAAGAGATTAAATAAAGATATATCATTCTTTTTCACTTTAATCTATGTAAAATTAATTGAAATATGTTATTATGAAGCTATGCATGAAAATATGAATCATATAGAGATATAGAGTAGAATATGTTAGATTCTAGACATATACATATAATTATCTTTTTTTCTTGTTAAAATAAGCAATAAGAAGTGACTGCACTCTATTATTAGATTTACGGTGAATCCGCTGCTTGCTCCAAAGATGAACTTGTAACCGGAGACTTTTATTTTTATTATTTTGCTTCTCTCTTTCTTCTTCCGATATTATCATATGAAAGTTTAACGGGTAAATTAAGTTAGTTCCCTGACATCAACATAAGTTGAGTAAACTAGCAAAAAATTATTCTGTTATAAGTCGTTCTTATGCATAAATAAGCATTTGTATGATATAAATTAGAAACAAAAAATTGGAAGAAAATGGATGGGAGATAGATTATGACCTATCCCCTGATTTAACTTAATTTACAATGTGAAAGAAGAAGGATAGTTACATTTTCCCTCGTCTCCTCTTATCATCAATATCAACTATTTTGAAAGCGGCCAAAGATAACTCCTTCCAAAGAGGAGAAAATCTATTAAGCTCAGTGAGACTATGTGATGCGGGATAAAAAATTAGGAATCTTATGATTTTCATCTTTTTCTATTTTTTCTCTTTTTCTTATTAATTCATTTTTTTCATTTTTTTTCTCCTTTCGCAAAATATTTTCTTCACCTTTTTTTTTTAAATTTCATTCTCCTCCGTGAACTTCCTATTTTCTTTTTCTAGAAAATAAATTCATCACTTCTTTTTTTTTTTTAACCTTCTCTTCCATGAACTTTTCTCCTTTTATTTTTTAGATTCTCAACAATGAAGAGTATGGCATTGACCAAATACGTACAGAAACACACAAATGTAATCGAGATAATCCGAACTGATCTAAATGTGCAGAAAATGCTAAGCCTTCTCCTTGGATCTATTTGCCCGTATTCAAAGCTCAATAATCTATCTCAAATTTTCAGTAGAGCTTTATTCTTGTTACAATCTCACTTCGGCAGATGGGGCACGTCTGGAGGGTCTGTACTCCACAGTCACGTCATGTCTGGTGGCCACAACCACATGCCATGTCCTCGGGGTTGGTTAGACAAATGGGGCAAACATGATTATCAGATACAGGATATGACCGTGGACTTTGTTGGAAGTTTGTTGATCGAGAAGCCTTTGAGCTAATGGAGGACCTACCATAGCCTCAGCAATTATTGTAACCTGGCCATCAGCAATTATCAATAAAACATGGTAGTGCCCACCACTCTGTTCCACAATACTCAAAGCCATCTCAGTGATTGAAGCAAAGGAGATTGGCCCGGCCAATCGGAGCTGTGGTGCTATCCCCCTGTAACGTGAAAGGGCCTCCTCAAAGTCATTACAAGGCCTCTCTTCTGAGTAGAAACTAAACACATCCTGAACATGTGTTGATGCATCACCAAAGCCAAAGCACGGAATATAATTACCATCATCAAAAGCTGATAAAGTTCGTCCAATGATAGATATTGCATGCTCATATGGATTCTGAATATCTCCAATACGATGCAAGCTTTGACGGTTGAATGAAATCTTACCTGTTCGCTCATTGCTATTTGTGAAATCAAATACCAACAATAAGATTTGATGATTCAAGGCCAACCTTGGCCAGTGAGGGGTGGGGGTCAGGGGGAGCGCAGGTGGAGGGGCCATGGGCAACATAGGGAGGGGGCAGTGCAGGTACGTGTTGGTGATTATGCAAGAGTGAGGAAGTGGATATGGACTGCAGGGCTTTGCAGGTGGAGGGATAAGCACATGGGTTAGCCAGGGGGAGGTGGGGGCAGCGATGGTGGTGGTGGTGGGAGCGATGATGGAGTGGCTAGGAAGACGTCGGCTACTTGATTGGGGCCTCTCACCAGTCTCATTCACGGAGACGATGTAACCAAGGAGCTTCTCACTCGGTGGAGGCTTCTCATCCATGGGCATCTCACCCATCTCCTTCTCGGAGAAGAAAAAAATAAGGCAAAGGTATCACACCTCAAATGGAATAACTCTCCAATAATTTCATTTCAATTTCATCGTTCTCCATCACATGGATTACATATTCTTATATAGACTCTTCACATGACAGACAGACAATTTATTCAAATATAATCTAACATCTCTGATATTGAGCACCTAGCACTTAATATTTCTGATTAATAATAACTCTCGTGGGAACACTAAGACACTAAACAAATTATACATGAGGGTGATATCTTTAAAGTATATTTATAAAATTATTAATATGGTCTATTAAAACAAAATACTTAAAATAAATATAAATTCATAAATATCCGTGATACTTTGACGATCCTAAAAAAATGCGCGCGCGACACACGCTATAAATTTGAGGAGTTGGACGGGCGGTGACCGTATCGCGACGGGACGAAAACTAGCCAGGACACGTTACGGAGGCTGCATGAAAGCGACAGAGCTCCTACACATTCTGAAGCCTCTACAGCTTCCTCTTCTGCTTTGCCTTCCTCCACCCCCTCCCCCTTCTGCCGTCTCCTCCTTCGCCTCCGCCCCCTCCATGGCCGTCTCTCTGCAGATGTGCCGCTTCTCCGGGTTTGCCGCCCCCGGGTGCACCGGCAGCTGCGGCGCCCGCAGGGGGGCGGCGATGCACGTCCCTGTCCGGTGCGGCGGCAAGGAGAGCAGCTCGGCCGTGGAGGCCGACTTCGACGCCAAGGCCTTCCGGCACAACCTCACCCGCAGCAAGAACTACAACCGCAAGGGCTTCGGCCACAAGGAGGAGACCCTCCAGCTCATGAACAGCGAGTACACCAGTTAAGTAGCTTGCGGCACCGCCTGTTCGCTCTCTTTAGCTCTCCAAATCATGTGGATTTGTCTGCCGATGGAGAATTCGGTTTCAGTTTGCTTCCCCTAAGAGAAATTCTGTAGATTTGCTAGTGCAAAATCGATTTTTTTTTAAATTGGGATTCTCGGCCTGTAGTTCATTTCAAGTACCCCCTCCCTGGTTCTGTTGGGAAAACTTTATAGGTCCAACTTTTAGTTGCTTAGTAGGAAAATAGCGTCAAGTCTCTGAATTGCTTTGGTTTTCCATCCTGGGAATCATCAGGTGATGTGATCAAGACGCTCAAGGAGAACAACAACGAGTACACTTGGGGTGATGTGACGGTGAAGCTGGCGGAGGCTTATGGGTTCTGCTGGGGAGTCGAGAGGGCAGTTCAGATTGCATATGAAGCAAGAAAACAGTTCCCTGATGAGAGAATCTGGATCACCAATGACATCATTCACAACCCACAGTTAACAAGGTGAGAGGCACTGCTAGTTTGCTTTCGAACCTTCAGAGTGTGGAGTTGTTGTTTCTTGTGTGAAATCATTGGACAAAGAAAAGGATGATAGTTTTCAGACCGTTTGATGAGCTTAGTACTGTCTGAATCTGATTGTTGTTTTCAAGTGATGATTCATGTCAGTAGATGCTGCTCAGTGGTCTAGTAGCAACCTCTATTGTTCAGATCCCCTGAAGAAGAAATAGTAAAAGAACCTCTTGGGATTCCATAGCTAGAGTTAGATCCCACTTTTAGTCTCTCTCTGATTGCAAAATTGAGTGATTTTAAAGAATTCACTAGGGAATTCTACAGGGAAGTTTATTCTGTTAAAATTCATGGAGTTCCTTGAGAGAAAACTTATCAGTTTTGACAGTGAGATTTAAAACCACACCTTAATTTGATGGCTTGCTTGTACCGATTTGATCACTTCAGTCATTGCTGAAAGCTGCATGTTTCAAAAATGTTCTAATATGAACCTATGTCTTTTCCTTTGTTTACATGTCGATAGTAGGACAAATAAGATAAAGATCAATTTGTAATGGATTTAGTCTTATATCTAAACATCACCTTTCAGAAGAATATCTTGTATAGGTGTCAAAAGATTTGTTCTCAGCATTTACTTGCCGCATTTTCCATGCAAATACTTCACATATGAAGCCTAACCATGAACCCACTACTACAGTCTTCCTACTTTTAAGAAGCTAGTTGTTCCCCAAACTGATAATTTTCATATCTTATCTGTTTGCCTGCCTCTGTCTAAATAGTTTCCGCATAATGGTATGTTCCTCAGACTTGGTGTCCTTAGAATATTCTGTCATCTATGAGCTGGCAAACAGTGCCCTAGCAAATGCTCATTTCCATTTGCATCAACCAACTCCTTATTGATAAGTGAGAATTTGGTTTTTGTGAGATTTCTACAACATTGGTTATTCTTAAACTTGTGGGTATCTTTCACTCTTATAGAATTTTTTTTTTCTTTCATCAACTACATGATGCTAAAGGTTGACTAATGCAGAGGTTGGAAGAGATGGACGTCAAAAATATTCCTCTTGACGATGGGAAGAAGCAGTTTGATGTTGTTGATAAGGAAGATGTTGTGATTCTTCCTGCATTTGGGGCAGCCGTAGAGGAGATGAAGATTTTGAGTGAAAAAAATGTCCAAATAGTCGACACAACCTGCCCATGGGTATCGAAAGTAAGCACTGGAAAGAAAATAAAAATGAAGCCCTTCTACATAAGCTTGGATAGTGACTTTTTTGTTTCCATATCCCTTGGGTAATGGTTACCACTAGGTCTGGAACACTGTTGAAAAGCACAAAAGGCGTGATTATACTTCAATAATTCATGGAAAGTATAATCATGAGGAAACTATTGCAACTGCATCATTTGCAGGAAAGTACATCATTGTGGACAACATGTCAGAGGTAAGATAATGTATTTCTGTGTATAGTTGACATTTGTCCCATCTTGTTTGTCTTGTTTTGTAAAGATTCTCTTATTTTCTTGATTGCTTATTGAAAACAGGCAATGTATGTATGCGACTATATCCTTGGAGGTGAACTTGATGGGTCTAGCTCAACAAAGGAAGATTTCTTTGAGGTATGTATTCTTTTCTGTTGTACTCTTCTGACACACATCCTGAAGTGAACTTCGATTGATCAACTTTCGTGTCCACAGAAATTCAGGTATGCCGTTTCTGCTGGTTTTGATCCAGACATTGATTTAGTTTACGTAGGCATTGCAAATCAAACTACAATGCTCAAAGGAGAAACAGAAGAGATCGGTGTGTTATGCTCTACATGTTGTACAATTCATTTCTCCATTTGTATGGTGCTTTAGGATTTTTATTTTATTGTTTCTCTTTCCACATCAGGCAATTGGTGGAGAAGACTATGATGCGGAAATATGGTATAGAAAATGTCAATAATCACTTTATAAGCTTCAATACCATTTGTGATGGTACTCAGGTAATGCTTTCTCAAAGATGCTTCTGAAGTCTAATGTGTTCTCTTCTAGTAAGCTGTGTCATATGCATGTTGAAGTGTTGATTAGCTTTCAGTTCTCCATTCTTGTTGTAGAACACATCAAGGTTATCATGTTTCCCAGTTTTTTGTGATGCTATTGATGTGGGAATGTTATATGAGAAGAACAATAGTCATTCTATTAGATCTGATACAGTTTTTTTACTTAATACAGATAATTTTTCCCGAAGGTACTTCTAAAGTTTTTAATAAGCTGTGTCAGATGTATATTAAAGTGCTGGTCAGTTTCCACTTTTAATTTTTGTTATGGAACTTGTCAAGTGTCATTTGTGATGGTTTTTTGTGATGCTATCTATCTTAATGTCCAAGTCTTGGTGACTTTAATCAGTAGTTGAAATCGATTGGTATCAGTGAAGGGGCAGTCAAATAAATTTCATATTGGTTTCTACCACTTTCTTATAGAGGGCATTAGACACGAAGCACTCATTCAATGCATGCTACTGGCCGATGTCTAGTAGGTTTGGTTTTGCTTTATTATTTGAAAATAAATTTCTGCCATATGAAAACATTGCATATCTCCCATATTCAATTTTTGTGTTTGCATGTATATCACATTATTAATTCTAGCACTTTGATTTCATAGTAGACATGGCCTGTTTTTTTAACCTTTGTAGTTGTTATTCGGCCTTTGGTTCTTTTAATCTACAAGCCTTAGGTTGTGACTCATCTAACTGCATGGAATCATGGCTTTTAGTATGTTAGACCTGTAGGTTTTTCAATTTTTAGTTCCGACTCTTTCTATCACCTCTCAAATTGAGGCAGCTGTCTGATGTCTTCCACTTTTTTTTCTATCGTTATTTTATGCAGGGGAGACAAGATGCTATGTACAAGCTGGTCCAGGAGAAAGTCGATCTTATGCTAGTGGTGGGTGGATGGAATTCCAATAATACCTCGCACCTACAAGAGATCGCAGAGGTCAATGGGATCCCATCATACTGGATAGACAGTGAGCAGAGAATTGGGCCTGGGAATAGAATAAGTTATAAACTGAATGTAAGTTTTGGAATTTAATATTGTCCTGTTGAAATTCCTATGGCCACCAGTCATGTTTTGATCCTTGTTTTTATGACAGCATGGAGAGTTGGTGGAAAAGGAAAATTTTCTACCTCCAGGCCCGATCACAATAGGGATAACTTCAGGTGCTTCTACTCCAGATAAGGTAATTTGTTTTGGTGTCAAAATATCCAGCTGGAAAATGCCCAATGAAATTTATGATTGTTTGGTCTCAGTTTAGGAGTATTTCTTGAAAAGTTTATTAACTAAGTGCCAGAACTTGTTCTTTTTAGTCAGCTTTGGTTCTTTTTCCCCCTCTTCTGCCATAGTCTTGTTGGATTTGCTTGATCAATCATGTTTATTTTGCTGCAAGCTTCCTCATTGCTAATGCCTTTTTTCACTGCTCATTAGTTCTGTCTATGTCCAAACCACATTGTGCCAGACGATTCCTTGAATATGTTCTCACTTCCTATGATTTTCAGATTCACCCCATGACCCTTGCGAATCAGTTTGTGAGCTTCCCTCCCTTTTACGCCTTCATCACTTCAATGGCATCTATAGCAGTCTGTTCTTGTTCACTGAGGGTTTGCTGATATGTTAATAAAATTATACTGATTATATTGTCCCCATGCGTGGGGACAAAGCAATGTAGTGAAGATGAGTTATATCTTTTGATGATAGGAAAATGTTTAGGTTGTTAAGAAGCATATTATTACACCTTCAACTTACTCTTTTATCACCTCATGCCAGCTATGGTTGGGCTAACATGGGAGACTATGCCACATATTGTAGTCTGATGTGCAGGCACTGAAATGCCTCATAGTCAATGTTAAACTATATTGGTATCTTTTTCCCATTTGGGGCAGAGGAAGATAAGGGAATATTTTGTTGTTTATTAGGGCATGTGAGATTTGCTGACAGTGGTTTTCTTGGCACTATAATCTTCCGTGGTCGAATATTCAATGTTTTAGAGCATAGTTTGTTGTGGGTGTTTAATATCTGGGTCAAATTTGTTTCTTTATACTGGAGGCATACTCTAATTAGTTCTGCATAGCGAGGGGAAGGTACATGCCCTGATTCTTTGGTTTCCTTGGATTGCATCTCCAGATTCATCAATTTAATGCAAATGATTGATCTTTGGCCCAATAGAAAATCATACAACTTACTGAAACAAATGTTTTTCCCCTTGATGTGAGTCTGTTTGTGCTACTCGAGACGAGGATTTGGTGATTTTACACATTTGAAACTTGCACATGATGTCAACTAGACAGAGGGTTGTTATCTGCAGCCAGTTCTGGGATCTAACAGACCCTACACAGTCTAGATGACTAGGGTTTTGATTCATTGAGATTGATTGACCACTATCAACATCCTTCCTTGTTCCATAGTCAATATCACTATGTTACTTAAGATCCCTTTGTACCTTATAAGTTGTGGGGCCCCTAGGCTGTGTAACTGAGAGATCAAGTGCTTAGGATACTTGAAATTCTTAGCCGTACGTGTACGCATGTCAAAAGAAAATGTTTCATTGTCTCATATGAACCAAGGTGATACAGTCTAAATGAAACACTGCACCTTCAGTCAGGATGGGATGAGTCTATCTTCATGCAACCTCTCGGGAATTGAAAGATGAGGCCATAATGTGCCCCCTCAAGCTTCACTTTAACCTGGTCATTGGCTAAGAACTACATGCAAGTAGCAATCTCGAAGTTCTTCAAGCTTCACTTTAATCCAGTCCTTGGCGAAGGACCACATGCAAGTAGCAACTTCAAAAGACATGGGTGCGAAACCTCATTCTCTGGGCTGGAACAAACGAAGCTCAAACACTTCCCAGAATCATGCATGGATTCTTTCGCCAACAAATTGCTGGCCATGTTCTACAGTGGATGAGCCAATGATTTCCATTGAAATTTTCTACGACGTCCTGGAACTCGTACTGCTATCGTTGAGAATCACCATTGTTTAGCTCTATAATTTTTTTTCTATCTTCTAGTTAAAGTTAATCCTGGAAAATTGCACAGTGCATTTACTTTACCAAAAAATAACTTTGTTTGGTTACTGACAAATCACCTTTGATATGTGAGATCCTGAGTTCTCTTCATGTTGTCACTGCAGGTTGTCGAGGATGTCCTAGTTAAGGTCTTCGAGATCAAACGACGAGAAGCCTTGCAGTTGGCATAGGCAGAGAGACTCAAAAACTTGTGAGATGTAGGGTGGGATCCCAAACAACGTCGGTCCGTATGTGAAGTTGTAGGTGTCATTCATTACAAAGCTTCATATAAAACAAGGGAAATGCCTCGCAGTAACACAGTTGTCTATGTATAGGGAAGTCTGAAGGGTGCAGTTGACCAATGTGAATGCGGATGTTGAATCCATTATTGTGGTGGGTGGGATCTGTGTTCCACACTTTGCCTTCTCATGCCAGTTTTTTTAAGTGTAGAAGCTCGGGTCCTAATGAACATATATCTTTGTTGTTCACGAGGTTTGACGCCTTGACGGACTGCTCATACCGGTCATACCGATCTTTTACTTGTATGGTATGGTACGATTTGGTATTGTTACATGTCGAGATAAAAGAATACCTTTCATATATATATATATATTATATGTAAATTAAATCAAAGCAATTCATAGCTTAGTTGGTTAGATAATTTATGCTCTATTTGTAAGATGCCCTGAGTTTGAATCTCACGAATGTCTCTTAGATTTTGAATTTTTTTAGATCTTCTATTTCTGAGAGTTAAAAATGTCATGCATTTTGAACCGATGGTCTCCCATTTAAATGTCTACAGTCTTAGGTGGATCAAACTTGGTCGACCCATTACTCCTGTGTAGGAAAGTGGAGACATTTGTAGCTAGAAATCTCCAACATTTGAAAAAAATTGTTCGGCCGTAAACCGATATCAATCAAAGTGGGGTTCTCTCATAACATTAGGTAATTTGCATCCCATTTGAATGACCTTTTCATACACGTTCTCTCTCCCCCACGGTAATGTAGTCTTCGCGACCAATGTAGAGATGACAGAAAGTACACAACCTTTGACATTGCTGGTGAGACGTTGGAACGAAGGTCTACATTCCTGGTCATTTAGCACCGCTTTGGAAAGGGGTTTACCTGTGTTTAACCCTTTGTATATAATCGAATTGCACTTTGAAAGAGAGCCAGTCATAACGCCGGGCCTTCGCTGGGGTAACCTCGGTTTAAACCGGGGTTTTCGAACCCACCTCGCGAGGTGGGTTCCGATTGTCCCAGCTTGTCTTTTCCTTCCCGCCTCTGTCACCCTGTCGCTTCAGCTCGCTGTCGCTTCGGGCCTGCGAAGGTCATCTTCCTTCCTTCGCCAACGACGGAGGCGGCGAACCCTCATCTCAGGTCAGTCTGCGCTCCTCTCCCCGTCCATCCTTTATCGCCCTTCCCTTCCACCGTCCCGCCGACGACCACTCCCTCTGCCGTGGTTCCCCGACGGAAGGCCTTCGTTCTCGCTCGGCTCTGCGCGCAGTGGTGCCTTCCGGTGGTCGTCTCTCTGACCCTCGAAGGTGGGCCAAATCTTGCAGGCCAAGACTGTAGCTGCGCTCCCTTCGCCTGGCCCAATGTACATGATTTGCTGTCGGATCTCTCTCGTGACTGAACAGTGAAATCTTCTTCCTCAAAACCCCATCCACGATCGCCCTTGCCCCTTTCTCACTGACTCTTGCTTCGTATTGATGGTGCCTCATCATTCTGTCTTAACCATGTCTTGTTCATTTCCGGTGACGGTGGTGGTCGTCGTTCCTTCCTGGTTGTCTACATCACGGTGGTGCTGGGACTACTGTGCCTGATCTGTCTCTGCTGTCGTTGCTATCAACGTTCACTGTGAACCCTAAGGTTTTTCTTCTCCTTGTTCCCCCCAAAAATTGGTATATATTAGTAATCCTAAATTTCATGTGTAGTCACGGAGGAATATCATGCATCTGCCATGTGGGATATGTGTGTTATGTTCTTCTCATCGACATTTGTATTACCCTACTCTGCTTACATTTTCTGCGTAGATTTATATGTGGGCCTTATTTTTTTTTTACTGTTGTCTGGGCGTTATATGTGACAGTTAATTATTTTGTTACTGAAATTATATCCTCGTAGATTAATATAGGAAAGTGGTTTGAAGCATATTCAGTTCCATGTGACAGGTTCGGATTTGGTTGAATGTGACTTCACAGGGACTCAATATATATATAAGGAAGTCATATGCCAGCAGTCATACGAAGCTGCTCAAAATCAGGCTATACATATATACATAAAATCTGTGCCTCGTGAACTCATATGATAAGAAATAATATTCTTCTTTACTTGGCATTTGTTTTGATATATATTAAACTCAATCTTATACATTTCTAAATTTCAATGTGTTATGTGGCTTTGCTACTGCTGACTTTTATGACTCAATTTTATACTCAATCTTATGTAAGTTGCTCTGGTCTGATGTGTCTTTTATGACTTGCATGGTTCAAATCCGAGGTCGGTCATATCGTATGACTTTTGGAAACACATATAACATCTCAGTCTCTTGCCTATATGTTTTGTTAATATATGACCAATCATTCGTTTGCGTTGCAAGGTTTTATTTTCTTACCTTTTACTTCTCCTCAAATTGCCATTAGTATATAGTTCCATGCTTACGTTTTTTATGTTATCTGTCTTCTATTTTCAGACTTGTCTACTTCCCCACAGAATTCAATGTATGTGACATTTATATTATTTCCATGTCTTCCATGTCGGGTCTACTTGTTGGCAACTAACTTGCTGTTGTTTGCTGTGCTTTTCCCGGCCACTCGTACGTTCATATGCTAGATGAGTCATCTCACATAACTCGTTGTAAACTTGTATAATATCCTTGTCTCTTATCAATGTGTCTCGTTAATGTCTGATCAATCAGTCATTTACATGTGAAGGTATAATTTTCTCACCACCAACACTTATGACAAACATGCCATCTTTTCTTATATATTTCAACACATATTTATGAAATCACTAACTTGTATTTTGAGACATGTAGAAGCTACTTCCACATCTACAAGGAGGCAATTACTTGTTATTTTTTTAAAAAGAGTGAGAAAATTGTGTAATATCATGATAGTTGGCATTATCTCTAGTAGAGCTTCAACGCTTCACTACTATAGTATATTTTACTCTCATACGTTTTCTGATAAGTGATGTTTCTTTATTTTACTTTTACTTATTCACTTATACATATTTTCAGCATGCAAGTGACGTTATTTTCATTATCGACCTGCCTGCTTCAAATATTAATTTCTTGATAAAAGGCTGCTCATCTCATTACATCTTACTTCTCGGACCTCTCGAGCATGTACCTCTGTGGATTGACTGCCACCATGTCTCTCATCGGTAATTAATAATCACTTTTACTAGGCCTTGGAGTTCCCGAGCACACTAGGGCCTTGGAAAATCTACGTCATAATCGACATTTATCCCGTTTGTTTAGGTAAATTGTGGACATTGGAGATGGACCTGATCTTACTAAGATTACTTAGGGAGGAGTTGAAATGTGGAGAGTCATGGGATGTCGTGCGATAAACATTTCACATCCGAACTGGATTGAATTTTCCCACCTCTCATTTGAAGCATAGGCTTGGCTTCTACAAATCATTTTATGTAGTAGCCAATGCACTTGTGCACGATGGGGGTTTCAAATGGGATGAGGCTTCGAAGAAGATACAAGGCCCTGACATGCTATGTGATGCATACAATGAGGTGTGTGAAATAGCCATCGAAGAATGCATAGAAAGAGACGTTTTCTAGTTGTTTTGGCATGCGCTAATTGCAAACACATTATTTTTGCAGTTTAATCCACTTGTCATTTGGTTTAAGGGGAGGACATTACACTTGTATTGGGAGATTACGCATTCTCTTCGTACGTGAGACAATCTCCACTAGTGAACAATTATGCAAGGCATCCATATTGTGCCTACATTAACTTTGCATGACTTACCTCCTTTTATGTGATATAGTAAGTATGATCTCGTGTATTATCTTAATCGGGTTATAAGGAGACATGTCTTCCTTATCTTTCTTGTAGACAGACTCATGGCAGATAGCAAGGGGAAGCCCCGAGTTACAAACTTCACGACTCGGGAGGACAAAGTGCTGTTAAACCTCTTGATCGACCAATATCACAAGAACACATGCAACCAAGGCACATTCAAACAACATGTGTGGAATGACATCATAGGCCCCTTCAATGACATAACGAAAAAGGGGGTAGACAAAAATAATTTGCAAAATAGATGGAAGAACCTAAAAAAAATAATACCACACACTCGAACAATTGATCGCAAGGACATGTTGGGGATGGAATGACGTTAAGAAAATGCCTGTGCCGCCTGAAGAGGGTGCGTGGGCGGAGGCAATTGCGGTATGTAGTTTATACTTTCACCACACTTATTAAGTGTTGAACAAGGATCGTACGTATCCATTACAAGGTACTTACATTGTCTTCTTGGTTCGTAGGCCAACTTTGAATACAAGAAACTCCTGGGAAAGCCATATGAGTTTAAAGATGAAATGGACATCCTGTGCAATAATACCATGTTTAGGGGATGTTTAGGAATTGGAACTACAATGGATAATGACTTATCACAAAGATGATCATGGGGAGATGAAGAGTCACCTCGGCAACAGATGGGTGAAGACGATTCAGATCGTCTCGGCTTAAGTGGCATGGGTCTTCATTATAATGCTTCCCCTGTCGACTTACAGTCTGACTTTAACCCTTTCTTCATGTCAGCTCCTACGGGTTTCCAAGCTCATATGGGCATTCGATCACAAGGCAGGGGGACTACTCCATCTTCAGTGGGAGGTTGCAGTGGCACGAGAGACTTCACTCCATCACCACGTATAAAGCGACCAACTGAGGATGAGGCGACCTCTCCCATCAAGACGAGGACCTGTGGCACTCCATCATACCAGACCGGTAAGGGAAAGCGTAATAAGACGTTAGCGAATGCCACCGACGCACTAAAGAAATATTGTGCTATGAACACCAACATGGCAGAATGTTATAAAGGCCTCGCCGCTGGACAGTCTCCTGCCACTTCTACGTCTGAGTCATTAGCCAACACTGTGAAAGAATGTCTCCAAAAAGTGAAGTCATTGCCAGGTTACACTCATGAGATTTTGTATACAGTAGGGGATATTTTCCACGACCCTCATGTGCGATCAGTCTTTATGGCATTGGATGACGAGGACAAGTTGGGGTGGATTGTTCACCGGATGGGATGAGCCTCTTTATCCATGCACACATGCATTGACTATGTGTTCTAGTACTATCTGTTTGACTCTCAGACTTTCTACTTTGTCAGACTTTATCATTTTCTTTCGGGCATGTATTAATAGTGGACATTTGGCGTACTTTTCATCACTTATTTTATAATGCAAGCTCATGACATTTTAGTTGTTACGGAACCTCAACTTTGGTGAATTTCATACCAAGATTAAGATACACATTGTCTAATTGAGCAATGTAGTAACATCAGGTAAATATTATCTAGCCGATCTCGGTTATGCAAACACCGACAGTTTCTTATGCCCTTATCGAGGTGAGCGTTATCACATTTCTCAATATCAGGGCCACGGTGGTAGAGCATATCGAAGTTTGCGGGACAAGTTTAATCATCGCCATGCTCAACTGAGGACTGTTGTGGAGCGGGCATTCGGGGTAGTGAAGATGCGTTTCCAAACATTAAAAGAGGGGAACATGTACCCATTTCGCACGCAGATACTAATTGTTATTGCATGTTGTGTCGTACATAACTTCATACGACGGGAGCAAGGGGACGACTTCTACTTTCAACAAGAACCACATGTCGTTGAAGATGATGGTGACGAAGATGTGGAAGGGATCATGCCTGTGGCTTCTCGTGACATTAGAGAAGGGGAGCATCTTAGGGACACAATTGCTACACAAATCTGGCTTCATAATTGATGTATTTTATGAAGCATGGCTTGTCATTCAGGGATATTTTGTGCACGTACTCACATGCAATAATTCCTACGATGTATTGCCAGTTTCAATATCTTTCGCAGGGGCTTTTATATATGTCTCATTTATTTGAATATCTATTGGCAGGTGCTCTTTTTAAAACAATCCATAGTAGGGCTTAATGTTTGTTGCCCCCGGTGCATGTCTAGCATGTCATGTGTGTGCATGGCTGGGTGTCGTAGACGGCATAACAATGCAACTCCATCATAGCCATGTCCCATGTGTTCTTTGGGTCATTACTCCGGATGAGGTGGCATCATGTGTGCACGGTCTACTGGTTGGGGCGATGAGGAATGGGTTGTATGATTTCATGTTGTGATAGGATGAGCACTTGTGACACCCCAACATGAAAAATGACTACACAATCCCCCAATACCCATGCTGAGCCCACCCCACCATCGAAACATAAAGTATCTCCATTTTGTGGCCCTTTATCAATTTGCGGGTGCTCTTTTAAAACAACCTATAGTAGGGCTCCATGTTTGTTGCCCCCGGTGCATGTCCAACATGTCATGTGTGTGCATGGTTGGGTGTCGTAGACGGCATAATAATGCAACTCCATCACAGCCATGTCCCGTGTGTTCTTTGGGTCATTACTCCGGATGAGGTGGCATCATGTGTGCACCATCTAGGGGTTGGGACGATGAGGAATGGGTTTTACGATTTCATGTTGTGGTAGGATGAGCACTTGTGACACCCCAGTATGAAAAATGACTTCACATACCTCCAATACCCATACTGAGCCCACCCCACAATCGAACATTTGTGTTGAACATCAGCTTGGATTGGCCTCAGATTTTATCGTCGGGAACCATTTATGCACAGGTAAATTAATGTGTAATTATCTTTACTTTACAATTTTCATCCCATTAATTTCTGAATAGGGTACTAAAATTATGATTATTTTTCTTGGATGTAGGTGCTATTTGGAAATAATCTTTGTGCAGGTCTCGGGCTTGCTACACCATGTCTAAACCCTGTAGAGACTTGCTACATGAACGTACAGACTTGTCTAAACTCTATACAAACTTTGTGTTGCAGCAGCCAGCCAATGTACAGACTTAGCCGGCCAATGTACAGACTTTATGTTTGTGCAACCAGCCAATGTACAGACTTTGTGTTTGTGCAACCAGCCAATGTACAGACTTTGAGCTGCAGCAAACGCACTGGCTGTACAGACTTGGTCCAAGAGTGTATAGACTTGCTATGAAGATGCATGGAGAATGTATAGACTTTGAAGAATGTATAGACTTTGATGAATGTATAGACTTGATGGATGTATAGACTTCTCCCGATATTATCCATGCATTCCTCAGTTTACTTTTACTTATGCACCATGCTCACCATAAGATACACATTATTTAAAACAAGCCATGAAATCCATTCCTCAGTTGCAACAGGATTCCAGTTGCACCATGCTGTATGTGAGCACTTTCTCGCCTGATAAGTATTGTAGTGCTACAAATACTAATGCAATTCATGTCTTAATTATTTACATTTACTCTTCACATTTTTGCACCTATGAATGTGAACCTGCTAGATGGTTATGCATGTGCTTGAATGCACTTGTTTCTGGCCTAGTACATAAAATTTGTCATAATCAATAGAGTAGGCAATATTGATACTTGCATATACCATTTCTTGCTTCGGGTGTGGTAATCCTTAGTCGTTGGGAAATTTAAACTGAAAATGAAGGATCATATATACAATATATGAGGATCTTGTGCAACTCTCATCTAGGGAGGAAGAATATGCATATCATAAATTCACCAGACATTTATTTACTATCCTGCGATTTCAGCAACTAGTTCTTTTGCATCTTTATGAATCATGAGTTAGAGGCTGGCTTCTTGAGATGGCCAACTTGTCTTTTCATGTTTTTCCCTTGCATCTTATTCATTCTTGATAGCACAAGATGATGATTGTTAAAATTGACTGACTATCAACATATCTGCTATGATCTTTTCTATACATTTTACATGCTTTCTGTTAGACAAAGTAGATAATTTCTGGCTAATTTCATTTGACATGGTAAAGGGGATCCCATCATGCCTGTCAGCTACACCCTTCAGTCAGAACTCCGCAATTTTGTCACTTGTTGTCATCATGTGCGGAAAACCAAATGAGTCCCCTACAATCCTTTCAACACACCAGAGTTGTTAAATAATTATTGTGCATGACACACCAGCATCTATATATATATATATATATATATATATATATATATATGTCAACTTTTCCCTGACTCTCGTGGGCTCCTGTTATTGTCCTTTCCATGTGGTTGGGCTCTGATATCCCAAGCCTTCTACCTTCCTACACATGATGCCAAAACCTGATGTTCCGCTTGAAGGTGAGCAATTCTACCTAAATTAATGACCTAGGGGTTGTTCAGATTTTGTAAAGTGTAAACCTCTGGTTTATGATGACCTTTTATTCTATTGCTGGTGAAAGTTTTAATGCAAAGCTGGCCAAACAATTATGCAGGCTCCGTTATCTGAGGCTCCAGTGAATGCAGTAGTGCCTAGTGGGTGGCAGCCGGTGGTGTGCATTAATGCAGCGGATGTAGATGTACGTGTAGCAGTGGCCAGCCAGGTGCCCATGTGTATATCTATGTCTGCAAATTATGTTTTCCAATGTATATGCATGTACCTTTGTTTATGACTGTACCTTGGATAAGAAAGGGACATGGAGGGCCCGTCATCATATGTTCCCTATGTAGACTGTCTCTCCTCCACAGCCTTCATCTAGCATTGCTCATATGCCTCCTTGTTACGTAGTTTGTGTTTGTTCTACGTTTCCTAATGTATAGTTCATGCAGAGGTAAATTACTCTGTGGCGCATTACCACACAGTACTCTTCCCTCTTCCTCTAATATTTGTCACTATGTAATGCTCTGTACTTGCTATATATGTGCACTTATTGTCAGATATATGTTTTCAGTAATGAAATCTCTCTTCTTATATCCAGAGACGGTTTCTTGCACATACGCTTACCTATAATTGCATGTTTGACGGCGAATAATAGCCTAATCATGCTAGGGAAGGTTAGTAAGTTTACACTGAGCTTCTTTACTTGTTTGTTCTATAGTGGTGAGTAACTTAATTTTTATTCAGTGTATTTGACAGTAGGTTACATGTTTGCAGGATTTATGTGGTTCATGAGTCATGATTCCCGCGAGAAGGAACAACATAAACATGCCGAGGAAAAAAGAACTGTGGTAGGCTTGTAGCTGCGCTGCCAACAGGGGGACATTACTCACTTTCAATTTCTAAATTTTTTTGTTAACTTAATGGTGTGTCATCAATCGAGTTGTTGTCTCTTCTACCTTTGAGTGGAAGTAGAGCATGTAATTTTATCAATCTCTCCTGGATGTAACATCTGTTTGGTTAGTAGATATGAGAGGGTCCAGACGCAACCCATATGTGTGTAATTTATGAGCATGTAATGTTTGTCAACTTTGACTGTATCAAACATAAATTGTGTATTTTTATTCATTTTAATATAGAAGGCTGTGCAACAGTTTACACATAATGCGATGTATTTTATTTGGATTATTTGGTATTAGTAGTCCTTTAAAAAATAAGTTATTCAAAATCAATGTAGGTATGGATATTTGTATAAATTAACTTCCTATCAATGTGCAGTGAAACATATTTTTAGTAATGAAGTCTCATAAATTTTTTAAGGAATGAAAAGATATCTATTCAAAATCAATGTAGGTATAGATATAATGTTATTATATTCACATTGAAGTCAAGTTTGTCCATTTTAAAATCTAGATGAGAGAGAGACGAGTGAGAGTTATAGAGAGAAGAAATAAACAAGTGATACGAGACAGAAGAGATAAATATATCGTGAACATCGTTATTATACAACACATACGAGACGTGATTTGTAATTGAACATTAAGCTTAAATATAAGAAGGTTTAAAATATTATTAACGAATGAAATTATTATTATATTTAAAAAATTATTAAAAGTTTGACATATATGTTTTTCAAAAAATGTACACTTAAACATGTAAACGCGCACGCGCGGGAGAGAGAGAGAATTGAACAACATATACATAAAACAGAGGAAAGAGACGAGATAAAATATAATTATCAATAATAAACGTATTATCAAAATCTGACCTTTTATTAAGAATATAATTAAATATGTCCTTGCCCTATGCTTATAAAAATAGAACTAAATACAAATTCTATGTTCTAAGTATTACGATTAATTTATTAGGTTCCTATTTATATTAATATCTACCACAATTTTTTTATAAACTAATTTATATATTTTAGCTTTTACATATTTAGAATATATTTTAAATTAAAAATATTGTCATCGATATTATTTTTAGAATAATATCTATTATAATATTAATTAGAATATAAGTTTGTATAAATTATGTAACATTAACTCATTTGCATGAGAGAGAGAGAGAGAGAGAGAGTCACGTGAGAGAGAGAGAGGAGGGAGAGAGAGAATGGAAAGATTGAGTAAAAAATGTTTAAACAAAGGGCAATTATGGCATTCTAGTTGTCATAATTATGGAGTTAATCCGATGGTTATCAAATTACACTAAAATAAAAGTAGGTTAGTCCACGTATTTATTTCTAGATTAACTATCTTTCTATCAAATCAAAATCGGGTTAACTCAGGACTAATTTAATCGGGTTTACTTAACCCCCCAGAAAGCTAACCCCTTTTCAAAGCTAAGCTTATGGTTCAAAACACATCGAAAGTCTCTCTCTCTCTCTCTCTCTCTCTCTCTCTCTCTCTCTCTCCCCCAATTAACAACTCTCACTTGCCTATTAGGGTCAACAGTGCAGATTCAGACATACTGAATGCATGCAAGCTCAACGGTCATACAAGAAATGGAGTGTGCGACTTCCGCAAGATTCTTCAAATAATAGAAGGGTGTTCCGTTAAGTTGTCACCTAACTGTGGACGCATAAAATCGCATGACCACTTGTCCTGTCAAGTCCCGCATTAATGTCAAAGTCAAAAGGAGAAGACTCGGGGAGAGTGGCCATCCAGGGCACCGGGAGAACACCCCGTCCGGCAGAAACTCCATATTTGCACGGGCGCATTAAAAGACCGAGAAAGCACAGGATCTCCTCCTGAAATTATACATTGCTGTGGGCCCGCCCTTGGGTCCCTAACGGTGAAGAAATAACCCAAGGAATGCACAGCCCAAGTCCTTGAATCAGGAACCGGTGTCCCTTCCAACGACACACCCCGAACGGCCTTCAACGGCACACTCTTCGAGTGCCCCAGCGGCACGCCTGAAGAGTCCCAGCGGTACGCCCTTGAAGTGCCCCAGCGGCACGGGCCTTCTGCCCTTCAGCAGCACGGCCTCAAGCCCCCAGCGGCATTGGCTTTCTGCCCTTCAGCGGCATGGCCTCAAGTGTAATGCCCTGGATCTCTATTGGATCTTTTTTTAGATCTTTCGGATGCCTCATTTTCAACCGTTCACCATCTCTCTTCGTTCTCTCTCGTTTCAGGGTCTCTCGGCGCGGGGTGCACACCGTTGCGGAGTTGGCCGAGGCGAGGACGCGGGGAAGAGCGACGGTTTGAGCGTGGCGGGCGCGATCCCTCGGTGGATTCGAAGAAGGCGCCGTTTGTGTTCCTGGCGGTTTTTGGCGTGGTTTAGTCCCCGGGCGCGGTTTTCTTCGGTGGAGGTAGGGAGATGGATCATCACTTCGTCCTCTACATTTTCCCTGCTTTTGTGCGTGGTTTGGCGCTAGAACGGGCTAGATCGAGCTTGTTTGGGGAAAATCATAGTTTTGGCATTTTTAGGGTTCGCCAGAGAACGGCAATCATTCTCGGTCTAGTTAGTGTTAAAATGGTCGCTTGGATGTTTGGATCTCATTCACGTAGGTTTTGTGTCGATTGGTCGTCATTCGGGCCGGTAGGAGTCTGGGAACCTCGGTGACTCGTTTTGGGTCGATTTGAGGAAATCACCCTGATCTCGCGATCCGGCGCGTGCATGTGGTGTTTTTAGCCTCTAGGGATTGTGTTACATTGTGTGGTTCCTGTGCGACCGCCCATCCTGTTGAGTCATTTGGTGTGTCGTTGGCCGGTTCAGGTCAACTCGGTGTGACCCAGTGGTTGACATGTGACCCGGTGTGTGTGTCTCGACGGTTCTGTCCAGCTCGAGACGGTTGTTCTGGATGACTCGAGTATCGTCTCACCTCGCTGAGGTCTTGGTGTTCCCTCAGGTTTTCGTGAGTTGTTTCCTCCGTGTGAGTCGTTTCCCGGCTTAGGATTAGCTCGATTGGCGGTGTGTTACCGCTTTGCACGACGATCTTGACCCTGAGTTGCGTAACTCAAGGATCGTGGTGTTTGCAGGTCTAGTTGTCTTGTCTTGAGTCTATTGGCAGTTGGTGTCCTGCCTTTGTGCTTTATAGTATGGGCGACAGCGCGGCCTGGCCTATCAGTACTCCAGCACTCGTGTTTCAGAGTCTCCGTGTCTTGTGAGCCTCCACTGGTTGTAGCCCTACGACGCGGTCGACCCACCAGGGAGAGGTGGTAGGGTATCCTGATTAACGGTTTCCTAAGTTGTTCCTTGGGCCCCCGGCTTGGCCGTAGCGTCCTACGGAGGGGGAAAAACTAGCTAGAGGGCCTGGCTCAGGCAAGAGCCAGTGTGTGCACACGTGGTCAGGGGCTGAGGACATGCGCCGACGGGCGTGACCCTGACTAGTCACTTGTTACTGTAGCTCCTGTTCTGGTGCTGTGGTTGTGTCGTAGTCTCTGTCGGGCCGTTGTGACGACAGCGTAGACGAGACACTTGTCGGCACAGCATAAGACGTCAGTGGACGCAGCTGGCCGTTCTACTTGTGAGGTGGTCGTAGTCTATGTCGGGCCGTTGTGACGACAGCGTAGATGAGACACTTGTCGGCGCAGCATAAGGCGTCAGTGGACGCAGCTGGCTGTTCTTCTAATGAGGAGGTGCTTCCGTCACATGACGCGTGACTCTCGTGTTTTCTTGGAGTCTGTGTTTCCCTTCTGAGTTGGTCTGTTCTGGGCTGGGCCTGGACCATCTTAGTGGTACACGACGCTCCGGTCGTGTACGTGGTTATGCTTTGGTGAGCGTACACGGCAATTGGGCGTGCGTGCGCCCGAGTCTCTCTTTGTGTCGTGGGTTCAAGTGGCTTTGAGCGTCGTGGTTTGTCGGCGGCTGTATTCTGGTGAATGCGGCTTTTCTCTTCTTTTAGCAGTAGTTGTTCTTTCCGTTGACGGCTTTCTTTTACAGCTTTCTAGTAGTAGTTTTCCTGCTTTGCTACTACTGCTATTTTCGTGTTGCGTGTACTGCGTTGTTTTCAGTGGGGATCCGCGTGACCCCTACTGAGCCAGTGACACGAGGCTCACCCCTGCTTTTCAGGTGGGGTGACTTTGTTCGTGCTGCTTCCACGGGTCCTGGAGTTCGAGT